>QLOH01000306.1:600000-1184119 GCA_026901365.1 Sesbania bispinosa
ACCTGCCCCAGGAGACATGGCTCATATGAAGCCATTATATATTAAAGCCTTTGTCGGAGGAGATCCTATCAATAGGGTGATTATTGATGGAGGAGCAGCCATCAATCTCTTACCAAAAACCACCTTCGATAAATTGGGTAAGACCAACAAAGACCTTCTTCCTCATAGCATTGTAATTACTGATTTTGCAGGTAAAGCATCAGGTTCAGAAGGCATTGTGGCATTAGACTTAATGGTGGGTGGCCAGATGAGAACCACTATTTTTGTGGTAATTCAAACAAAGGCTAGTTTTAACATGCTGTTAGGAAGAGAATGGATACATGGCATGGGGGTAGTGCCATCTACTGTTCATCAGAAGTTGTTCCTATGGGATCAACAGGGGAATCCCATAGTGTTCGAAGCAGACCAAGGGATTTATACTGTGGAGCAAGGATTGGTAGAGATGGATTTTGACAAGAACTTGGCTCATATTAGTCCTTATGAGCTTGATTCAAAATCAGCCATCCACTCAGCTAAAGTGCCTCATTCAATGAGGTTAGACCCTATTAAAGGATTCACATTGAAGAGAGAGGTCGACCTTGATACGGCCTTGGAAATGTTGGTTGATTCATGGAAAGCCTAGATATATTTATCAAGAAAGTGGCGGCCTATGTGGCCGAGTCCAAGGATGAAGCCCCTTCGAATTTAGTGAAAGAAAAAACGAAAGGGAGTGAGGATTATCACAAACAGATGCAAGCTCAAGAAGGTGATCCGGTTCGACTAGATTGCATATATGATGAAGAAGATATTGATGTCGAATACGGCCATGAGAAAGTTCCCAGGATCGAAGCACAAGACCAACTCGAAGAAGTAAATCTGGGAACGGCCGAAAATCAGAGACCAACCTTCATCAGTACTAAAGTAGATCCAGAAATCAAGCCTCAATTGAATGAAATTCTTAAGCAATACAAAGATTGTTTTGCTTGGGATTATGAAGAAATGTCAGGACCGGATCGTGCCTTGGTCGAGCACAGGTTACCAACATTACCTGAGAAGAAACCAGTAAAACAACCTCCTCGAAGGTTCGCACCAGAGGTGGTTTCGAAGATTAAGGAGGAGATCGAAAGGCTACTTAAGGCTAAGTTCATAAGAACAACCAGGTATGTGAATTGGCTCTCTAACATAGTGCTAGTGGTTAAGAAAAATGGCAAGTTGAGGGTATGTATCGACTTTAGAAATCTTAATGAGGCAACACTCAAGGATGAGTATCCAATGCCTATAGATGATATGTTAATCGATTCAGCAGTAGGAAACGAAATGTTAAGCCTACTTGATGGCTATTATGGTAATAACCAGATTTTTATTGCAGAGGAAGATATTTCTAAAACTGCATTTCGTTGCCCTGGGGCATTAGGTACTTTCGAGTGGGTAATGATGCCTTTTGGGTTAAAAAATGCTGGGGCCACGTATCAAAGGACCATGAACCTGATAGGTCATGATTTTATTGGTGAATTTATGCAGGTTTACATCGATGACGTAGTGGTCAAATCGAAGACCAAAACCCAACATCTGGAACACCTAAGATGTTCAATCGAAAGGATGAGGCTGCATGGTTTAAAGATGAATCCCTTGAGCGCATTGGTCTCTGCAGGAAACTTCCTGGGTTTCTTAGTTCAACAACAAGGGATCGAAGTTGATGCGAACAAAACTCAAGCGATCATTAACACGAGGACCCCAACGAACAAGAAACAGTTGTAAAGTCTGTTGGGAAAGATAAATTACTTAAGGAGGTTCATCTCGAATCTGTCAGGAAAGACAAGGATTTTTTCCCCTTTGGTCAAGTTAAAGAAGGGAGAAGAATTTGAATGGAGGGAGGAGCATCAAGTGGCGTTCGATTCAATTAAATAATACTTAGCCAAACCTCCAGTAATGACTCCCCCAGTTCGAGGTAGACCACTCCGACTATACATCTCTGCATCTGAAGAGACCCTGGGTAGTATGCTAGCCCAAGAAGATGATAGTGGCTTCGAAAGAGTAGTTTATTATTTAAGTAGAAGCCTTAGTGATGTGGAAAATAGGTATTCACCTGTAGAGAAGTTATGCTTGTGCCTTTATTTTTCATGTACAAAACTTAAATATTATTTAAAACCTGCAGAGGTTTTTGTAAGTTCCCATTTTGATGTAATTAAGTACATGCTGATTAAGCCAATACTTCATGGAAGAATTGGGAAGTGGGCATTAGCGTTAACGAAATTCTCTTTAAAGGGAAGCGGCATTGGCATGTTGATAGTATCCCCTAAAGAAGTAATAACCAAAGTAATGTTTAGGATCAATGGGGATTGTTCAAACAACGAAATCGAGTATGAAGCGTTAATTGCAGGGTTAGAACTGTTGTTAAGCCTCGAAGTGTCCCATGTCCATGTAATGGGAGATTCTCAATTGGTTACAAATCAATTAAAGGGAATTTATAAACGTTCGAGTTCAAAATTGGCGAAATATTTTGCTAGAGCTAAGAGTTTGTTAAACCATTTCGAAGAAGTAATTCTTGAACATGTGCCTCGAATCCAGAATGAAGTGGCTAATGAATTAGCCCAAATTGCTTCTGGCTACAAAGTTAAACCAGAACTCTTCGAAAATCTGGTCGAAACCAAAACTCCGCTAACAAAAGAGGAGAAAGTGGTTGAAGTTGGCTGAAGGTCTCTAGAAAGGGGGTTGAATAGAGACTTTTCAAATCTGTTCCTGCAAATTCACAATAAAATTGATTGTTGAGATGTTCTCTCAAGTTTGCCAACCTGGAGTCTCTGTTAAGACAGGGTATATCTAATCCAATTTTAGTAATGATTCTTATATCTAGATTTTAACTCAGAATCTTGTATTGATTGTTGATTGAGTTATTCTGGTTGTTATTGCGTTATTATAATCAAATCAATATAAGCAATATAGAGACAGAGCAAGAGACAGGGGGCAGAGATCTTATCCTGGTTCACCCACACCTTGGGCTACGTCCAGTCCTCACAACACGTGAGATTTTCCACTATTGACAAACCAGCCAATACAAGTATTCTTACAGCCTCTCCAGGACGTCTCACTCACACTAAGCCTAGGCACTCCTATCTTAGCTGAGCCACAAGTATTCTTACAGCCTCTCCAGGACGCAAACACCTCACTCCAAGACTAGGAACCTTCCTATCTTAGATGAGACAGGTTACAGTGATTGAATATGATAATTCTAGCTTACAGCATACACAGTATGAATATGGAAATTGGTAAGCTAGGGAGACTCTCTTCTTTAATTACAGTATAGGAATGATGTACTGAAGAGAGATGAAAGAGACAGTTGTAGATCTCAAGATGTGTTGGATTTGTTCACAGATAACTGATGAGTGTAGTTGAGATGTGATAAGATGCTGAATGATTTCACAGAAGTGTAGGCAGTCTCTCTCACACCTCAACATTTGATCTTGTCTCTTTTATATCAACAGATGAGAAACTAGCCGTTATGTGGCCGTTGCAATCTATTAGAGCACATAGCATCAGGTGCAGTCTTTTCAGTAGGCAGTCAGCAGCTTTTCAGACTAAAGTACTGTGTCAGTGTCCTTATGTCCTTGCTTGACTTTGCGCTGACTCTGCTTGTTATCTCCTAGCATTGAGTGTGCAATCTTGCTTCTGTCCAGATTCTGTTATGATTTATTTGCATCTCTGATGAGATCCCATTTTGCTTCGTCTGACCTTGAGACAACGTCTCAAGCTGACCTTGCATCTCAAGCTGAACTAGCATCTGTTCATGGCTTGCATCTCAAGTTGTTCTTGAGTCTCTTTTGGTTTCATGTTGAGATCTCTCCTATTCTTAGTATATCATCTGAACATAGAGGCTTGCATCATATGTTGTGTTAGTATCTTAATGTTGATTATGTGTCTGGCCTTGGCTTGCATCTCAAACTGATCTTGCATCTGTTACTTATGTTATTTCTGATTCATGTATTCCTGCATCTGTTTAGATACAGAAAATCTCTGCCACACTTAAAATACAGTTAGTAACACAAGATGCATCTCATATGTATATTTGAACTTAATCAGTTTGTCATATTAAAAACTACTTGGGGGTGAGCTTGTCTCAACAATCTCCCCCTTTTTTGATGATGAATATCTGATGAGATTAAAATAAGGATGATTCATGTATATTTTTAACTCCCCCTGAGATAAGCAATCTCTCTTAAAACAAAAATAATTTAAAGAGGAAAGCTCCCCCTGAGCTATAGATTAGTTTTTTTGTTTTAAGACTTTAGTATTGAGATGAGGTGTTGATCAAGAGTTATGAGAGTCACACAAAAATATACTTCAATCATTCAGAGAGTCATTTTCATTTAATCAAAATATAAGAGGATTACAAAACAAAAGATGCCACTGCATCTCATCAAAAAGCTGAGAAAAGATGCTAACTACATCTCTAGCTATTAAGCTGATCAGATCCTCACAAACATTAAACTGAATTATATCCTAACTAAGACTCTCATTAGATATATCTAACCTACTCTCCCCCTTTTGACATTATCAAACAAGGAAAACTAGGATGAGTAGGAAGAGGATGAGTCAGAGCCAGGTCCAGATGGTCGCAGCACAGTCTGTGGGAATTCAAGCAATGGAGGCAGATGGGAAAGATGAAGGTTCATCTTCTTGTGAAACTCATTTGTTGCATGCATAGCTTGAAGAACAGTGTCAAATGCAGCAAACAAAGCATCTTGCCTCTTCTTGTGGTGCTTCATCTTCTTTAAGATCTTCTTCTGGTTTTGCTCAAGTCTGGTGTTGAGATCCTGCTGATATTGTGTTTGTTCCTCATGAAGTTGGTTTAGAAAGGTATTGATGGAATTGGAGAGGTGTGTAGGGATGGATGGTTCAGATGATGGTGGATCAGCCGGTTTGGGTCTTGCAACAGATGGTGCAGATTGATCATATTTAGGCTGTGGTGAGTTGAGTAAGATAGTCTCAACAAAGAATTTGCCAGGAGTGGGAAAGGAGGTTTGGAAAGAATGAGTTGGTTCAGTCCTTACTGGTGTAGCTTGTTGAGAGGTCTGAACTTCACCAAGCTCAATCTCTGCAGTTTGTTGCTCTTGAAGTGTCTCATGACTGGGAGGAGCTGTTTCCTTTCTAGATTCACCAAAGTCTCAGCAGCAATCTTTCCCAGGGGAGAGACGTTTGATGGAGATACCTCATGGAGTGGAGATTGATGGGGTGACTAGAGAACTTGCTAGGGTGACTGGTGAACTTGCTTAGCTACTGGTTCCTCTTCTTTAGTCATAGGCATTTCTTCTTCAGTTCTAGCTACTTCCTCTTGAGTTCTGGCCACTTCCTATTCATTGTTGACTATTGCTTGTTCAGCGTCTTGCTGAAGATGGGGCTCATCTTCTACAGGTGCAGGCTCAGATTGATTGGTAGACTTAAGCTTTGACTTCCTTTTCTTCTTTTTCTTTTGCTCAGTTTCTGTGGAAGCAGATGGCTGTGCTTTTCTTTTCTTCTCTTTAACAGGGATCTCTGAACCTTCTTGAGATCCCTCAGCATCTTCCTTGGAGACTTTCTTCTTCTTTTTCTTTTTGGCCTCTGACAGTTTGGATGATGGGGAAGCCTGTGTTGTGGTAGGTACAGTAGGAGATGAATCAGATAAAGGAAAAGTAGGAGGAGGTATAGTCTTACCATCCAAGCCAAGAGATTTCAGGTTTGTTTTCCCAACATAACTCGGTCTCTCTTCAGACTTGTCACAGCTACTGAGATCAACTTTGAAGTGCCTGAGAATTCTGGTAATGAGCATTCCAAAGGGAAGAGAGGCATTAATTTTGGAGTTGTGGAAGGCATGTTCCATATGCCTAAGTATTAGGAATGGAAGATTCAGGGGAATGCCATGCTTGAGGTGATACATCACCATCAGGTCTTGGTGATAGACCTTGTTGAATGTGCCAGCCCTTGGCATGATGCATTTGACCACCAAATGAAACAGAAATTTTCCAAATGGGTTGAGAGATGAGGCAACATCTGTAATGAGACCACCCTTGAAGAGAGATGTGCCCACATTGGCAGAGGGGATTCCAACATTATTCCATCAATGCTCCTCATTGTACAACCTGTTTCCAGTTACAGGTGATTGGATGATAGTCCCCGGTGTCTCCTCTGTCAATTCTATGTGAATTCCCTTGATGTCAGAGATGATGTGGGGCTGTTCTTTTGAGGAACCATTTGCCTTGTAGCATGCTGCGTAGAAAGCTCTAGTCATCTTTGAGAAGACAGTGTCTGTCATGGTCAGATAGTCCAGCCATCCTTGTTTCTTCAAATAGGGACTCATGTCCCATCCTTCATCTCTCAGTTCTTGGGAGGAGATGACTCTTCCTACTATGATTTTCTTTTCAGAAAATCTCTTAGTGAACTTTTCTTCTATCTCAGGACTTGAGAATAGGTCAGACTGGAAAGAGATCTTCTTTCCTTCAACAGCCTTGTCTTTTCCTTTCTTTGAAGAGCCAGGTTGTGTGAGGTCTATATGAACAGGGGATCTGGGAGCTGAAGTCTGGGTAACTTGAGAGGCTATTCTCTATGATTTCATTCTAGGAGGAATGAGGGTGCTCTTTTTGGAGGATGTGGATTTTGAAGATGATGAGGGTTGAGTAGGTTGGGTGGATTGGGAAGGTTCTGTTTCAGTTCTAGGTTATGGAGATGGAGAACGGGTTAGGGTTTCTTGACTGGAGTGAATGCTTTGAGATTGAGATCCCTCTTCAGAAGACATTTTGTCAGGGGACGAGGAGGATGAAGATTTATCAGAGTATGGAAGTTCTAGTGCAGTGAATTTGATACGCATTTGATAGAGAAGAGAAAGTGAGAGTAGAGTGTGAGAAGAGACTTAAATAGTCTGAGCACAGAGAAAGAAGGGGACGTAATAACTGCGCGTAGTGGGGAGTTATTATGGCAGTTGGGAGTGGTTGGCACTCCTTTTTATAGCCTAACGGCTAGTTTGCCAAGTAGTGGTCAGTTACTAACCGTTGAGTAACGGGTAAAAAATTTTTTTTTAACAGCACACTGTAACGTCTCTGTAAATTCATGAGACGTCAGTTGAGATGAGTCATGAGACGCGTTTGATAGCAGACTCGTCTGAGACCTTGTCTCTTCACAGATGACACTTGAGTCTCATCTCTAGTGAGACTCTCAGCATATAATCCAGTGCTGGGCTAAATTAAATTCATTGTTTTTAATCAAGACATCACACATTTAACAAATTTAAATTTTCAATGAATCTTTCTTCCACCAAGGGTTTTGTAAAGATGTCAGCCAGCTGACTCTTGGTATCTACAAAAATTAACTCAATGCTTCCTTTTTGCACATGATCTCTTATAAAGTGATGTTTGATGTCAATGTGTTTGGACCTAGAATGATGAACAGGATTTTTTGCAAGATTTATGGCACTAGTGTTATCACAATAGATGGGAATTTTTGAGTACCTGATTGCATAGTCTTGCAATTGAGATTTGATCCATAGGACTTGAGTACAGCATGCAGCAGCTGAGACATACTCAGCTTCTGTAGTGAGGGGGGTTGAATAGAGACTTTTCAAATCTGTTCCGGCAAATTCACACTAAAATTGATTGTTGAGATGTTCTCTCAAGTTTGCCAACTTGGAGTCTCTGTTAAGACAGGGTATATCTAATCCAATTTTAGTAATGATTCTTATATCTAGATTTTAACTCAGAATCTTGTATTGATTGTTGATTGAGTTATTCTGGTTGTTATTGCGTTATTATAATCAAATCAATATAAGCAATATAGAGACAGAGCAAGAGACAAGGGGAAAAGATCTTATCCTGGTTCACCCACACCTTGGGCTACGTCCAGTCCTCACAACACGTGAGATTTTCCACTATTGACAAACCAGCCAATACAAGTATTCTTACAGCCTCTCCATGACGTCTCACTCACACTAAGCCTAGGCACTCCTATCTTAGCTGAGCCACAAGTATTCTTACAGCCTCTCCAGGACGCAAACACCTCACTCCAAGACTAGGAATCTTCCTATCTTAGATGAGACAGGTTACAGTGATTGAATATGATAATTCTAGCTTACAGCATACACAGTATGAATATGGAAATTGGTAAGCTAGGGAGACTCTCTTCTTTAATTATAGTATAGGAATGGTGTACTGAAGAGAGATGAAAGAGACAGTTGTAGATCTCAAGATGTGTTGGATCTGTTCACAGATAACTGATGAGTGTACTTGAGATGTGATAAGATGCTGAATGATTTCACAGAAGTGTAGGCAGTCTCTCTCACACCTCAGCATTTGATCTTGTCTCTTTTATATCAACAGATGAGAAACTAGTCGTTATGTGGCCGTTGCAATCTATTAGAGCACATAGCATTAGGTGCAGTCTTTTCAGTAGGCAGTCAACAGCTTTTCAGACTAAAGTATTATGTCAGTGTCCTTGTGTCCTTGCTTGACTTTGCGCTGAATCTGCTTGCTGTCTCCTAGCATTGAGTGTGCAATCTTGCTTCTGTCCAGATTCTGTTATGATTGTAGATGCCTTAATTACAGGTTTTGATGATGCCAATAAGAATGAAAGTAATGAGAAAGGCAATGACAAAGAAAAGAGCTAAATTCAATTCAAGCATCAAGAATGAATAGAAGATCAAGATCAATATCAAGTCAACACAAAGGTTTATTAGTTTAAGCTTGATTCAGTTAGTTGCAATATGTAAAAAGAGTTCTTAATAATTGCAAGTAACTTGGCACTGAAAAAGAAATTAAATAAAATATTTTTATAAAGTAAAAATCAGTTCAAAGATTAAAATTTTTGAACTGGTAATCGATTTCCAACATGTGTAATCGATTACCAGATGTTCCAGAATTTAAATTTAAAAAATTTTGAACTGTGTAATCGATTACCAAAACCTGTAATCGATTACCAGAGTACAGGAAATTCAAATTTTTGAATTTCAGGCACAACTGTTCGCAAATTGAACTGTGTAATCGATTACCAAACCCTTGTAATCGATTACCAGTGTTTTGTTTTTGAAAATCTTGAAGAGACATGACTTTTAATCAAGGATTACAATGATTCATCTTCATCCTTATATATATATGTCTCAAATTCGAATTTTAGTCAGATTTCCTCATGTGAAATAATAATCACTTGAAATCATCTTGTGCCAAACATTTGCAAATCATTAAGATCTCTTATAGGCTTTCAACTTGTAATTTCTACTCTGAAGGAGAGTTCAGTTGTACTCATCAAATTTAATCTGTACTTGTACTGTGAGTTGAAGAGAGGGTGTCTCTCTTGTATGTGGGTGGTTCTCAACACAAGGAAGGATTCCAAGGTGTTGGAGGATTCATCACTTTGTAAAGGAATTTACAATAGTGGAAATCTCAAGTTGGTACTTGGGGACTGGACGTAGGCAAGTGGATTGGCCGAACCAGTATAAATCGTGTTTGCAATTCCTCTTCCCTTAACTCTTGTTTACTTATTGCATTTACAATTTCGTTATATTAATTGTAAACATTCATTCTTCATCTTTGAAAAGGGCTTTTTTAAGCATAATTAAGGAAAGATAATTCATTAATCGAAAAGAATAGATAATATCGATTAACTTAATTCATCCCCCCTCTTAAGTTAGTGAGGCCACTTGTCTAACAAGTGGTATCAGAGCTTGTATCTTGTTTAAGGATTAGAAGCCTCAAGATCAACTATGGCCTCATCCAACTCTCTTTTTGGTGAAGGAAACTCCTTTAATAGACCACATGTGTTCAATGGAGAAGGATTTCACTATTGGAAATCTAGGATGCAAATCTTTATAGAATCTATTGATCTAAACATTTGGGATGCTATAGAAAATGGACCTTTTATTCCTTCAATGCAACTAGGAGATGAAATTAAGATAACACCTAGGGATCAATGGAGTGAGGAGGATAAAAGAAAAGTACAATATAACTTAAAGGCCAAAAACATAATCACATCTGCATTAGGCATTGACGAATATTTTAGAGTCTCCAATTGTAAGAGTGCCAAAGAGATGTGGGATGCCTTGGAAGTAACTCATGAGGGAACTAGTGATGTAAACAGATCTAGAATAAATACCCTCACACATGAATATGAACTATTTAGAATGAATCAAAATGAAAGTATACAAGAAATGCAAAAGAGATTCACTCATATTATTAATCATCTTGCATCATTAGGAAAAAGTTTTCCAAATGAAGATTTAATTAACAAAGTTCTAAGATGTTTGAATAGGCAATGGCAGCCAAAAGTGACCGCGATTGCAGAATCAAAGGATCTTACAACTATGACTCTTCATTCACTCTTTGGGAAACTTCAAGAACATGAGTTAGAATTGACAAGACTAAGTCAAAATGAAGAGAATGACAGAAGTAAGAAAAGCATTGCTCTCAAAGCTTCATCATCAATAGTCCATGAAGAAGAAGATATCATCGAAGATGAGGACTTGGACGATGACGAAGAATTTAGTCTTTTTGTTAAAAGATTCAACAAGTTTCTAAGAAACAGAGGAAATAGAAGAAGACCTACACCTAACATAAAGAAGAAAGGAGAAGACTCCCAATCAATCCAAAAATGCTTCGAATGCAACCAGCCAGGACATCTCAGACTAGAATGTCCAATTTACAAGAAAAGAATGGAAAAATCAAACAAGAAGACATTCAAAGACAAGAAAACAAAGAAATCTTACATCACATGGGATGACAATGACATAAGTTCCAGTGACTCAGAAAATGAAACTGTCAACCTAGGACTTATGGCCAAAGACTACGAAAGTGAAGAAGAGGTAACATCTTCTAACAATGATACATCCATTTCATTTGATGAATTACAAGAAGCATTTAATGATTTACATAAAGAATCATTTAAATTAGCAAAACTAGTTTCATCCTATAAGAAAACCACTATAAAACTTGAGGAAGAAATCTCTAAATTAAATAGAGAACTAGATAATCTTCAAAATGAACTTAAAATAGTAAACTCTAAAAATGAAAATTTGAGTTCTATCATTAATTTAGAAAACAACAAAGAAATTCATCCATGCACATCATGTTTAAAGCATAAAGAGGAAATTAATAAGTTAAACACTACTCTTGCAAAATTCACCTTTGGTAAAAATAATTTAGATGTTATTTTAGGAAATCAAAGGTGTGTATTTGACAAAGCAGGATTAGGATATAACCCTCAAACTCAACAAAAGAGTTATAAGAATTTCTTTGTAATGGCTCAATCTACTAGTTCTCCATTCTTAACATGCTTTTATTGTGGAAAGAAGGGTCATAGTGCATCAAACTGTTATTTTAGAAAGAATTCTACAAATCTCAAGAATATGATGTGGATCCCAAAAGGATTTTTATTAGCACTAACGCTAAGGACCCAAAGAAAGTTTGGGTACCTAAATTAAACAATATTGTGACTTGTAGGATTCCATGAAACATACTTGGTACATCGACAGTGGATGTTCCAAGCACATGACCGGGGATATCTCAAAGCTTATGGACATCACTCCAAAGAATAGTGGACATGTTACCTATGGAGATAACAACAAGGGTAAAATCTTGGGAATCGGAAAAATAGGTACAAATCATTCAACCTCCATAGAAAATGTCTTACTTGTTGATGGCCTTAAGCATAACTTACTTAGTGTTAGTCAATTATGTGATAAAGGATTCTTAGTATCATTTGATTCACAATGTTGCTTTATTGAATCTAAACATGACAAAAACATTAAGTATATAGGATATAGAATAAATAATGTATATAAAATAAAATTGGATAATACTACAAATCACAACCAGTGCCTTATTAGTAAAAATGATGAATCTTGGTTGTGGCATAAAAGAATTGCTCATATAAACATGGATCATTTAAATAAATTGGTTTCAAAAGAATTAGTTATTGGTTTACCTAAGATAAAATTTGAAAAAGACAAACTTTGTGATGCTTGTCAAAAAGGTAAACAAGTAAGAGTCTCTTTTAAATCTAAGAACATAGTATCAACCACTAGGCCTTTACAGCTTTTACATATGGATCTCTTTGGTCCATCTAGAACTATAGGTTTTGGTGGTAGTTATTATGCTCTTGTAATAGTAGATGATTTTTCTAGATTCACATTGACTTTATTTCTTGTAAATAAAAGTGATGCATTTCATACCTTTAGAAAATTTTCAAAAATGATTCAAAATAAGAAAAATATTAAAATAGCTTCCATAAGAAGTGATCATGGAGGGGAGTTTGAAAATAAAAACTTTGATATGTTTTGTGATGAAAATGGCATAGAGCATAATTTTTCTGCCCCTAGAACTCCACAACAAAATGGAGTAGTTGAAAGGAAAAATAGATCATTAGAAGAACTAGTGAGAACAATGCTTAATGATTCTAATATTCCAAAATATTTTTGGGCAGAAGCAGTAAGTACTGCTTGTTACACAATGAATAGGGCTCTAATTAGACCAATCTTAAAGAAAACACCCTATGAACTATTTAATGGTAGAAAACCAAATATCTCTCATCTTCATATTTTTGGATGCAAATGTTTTATTCTAAATAATGGAAAAGAAGATTTAGGTAAATTTGATGCTAAATCAGATGAAGGGATATTTCTTGGATACTCATTGAATAGTAAAACATATAGAGTATATAACAAGAGAACTATGACAATAGAACAATCTATTCATGTAGCTTTTGATGAATCTAGCACATCTTATCTTAGAAAAGAAATAATTGATGATATTGTAGAAAATCTAGAAAATACCCACATAAATGAAGAAGTTCACAAAAATAAAGATATAGAAAATATAGAAAATCCTATAATAGAAGAAAGCCAAACAAACTTGGATCTTCCAAAAGAGTGGAGAACTCTAAAAGATCATCCTATAGATAACATCATAGGAGATATATCAAAAGGAGTAACAACTAGACATTCTCTTAAAGACATATGCAATAATATGGCTTTTGTTTCTAAAATTGAAGTTAAAAATATTGATGAAGCCTTAAAAGATGAACATTGGATTATTGCTATGCAAGAAGAATTAAACCAATTTGAAAGAAACCAAGTTTGGGATCTAGTTGATAGACCAAGTAATCATCCTATTATAGGAACAAAATGGGTTTTTAGAAACAAGTTAGATGAACATGGTATTGTTGTAAGAAACAAAGCTAGGTTTGTGGCCAAAGGATATAATCAAGAAGAAGGAATAGATTATGAAGAAACCTATGCACCTGTAGCGAGATTAGAAGCTATAAGAATGTTGCTTGCATATGCTTCCATAATGGATTTTAAACTGTATCAAATGGATGTAAAAAGTGCATTTCTCAATGTTTTTATTAAAGAAGAAGTATATGTAGAACAACCTCCTGGTTTTGAAAATGAAAAATTGCCTAATCATGTTTTTAAATTAAAAAAGGCCCTATATGGATTGAAACAAGCACCTAGGGCTTGGTATGAAAGATTAAGAAAATTTCTTTTGGAAAAAGAATTTTCAAGAGGGAAGGTTGATACAACACTCTTTATTAAAAGAAAAATGCATGACATTCTGTTAGTTCAAATATATGTTGATGATATAATTTTTGGTGCTACTAATGAAAATTTGTGCAAGGATTTTTCTAATGACATGCAAAGTGAGTTTGAAATGTCTATGATGGGGGAGTTAAACTTCTTCCTTGGATTGCAAATTAAGCAAACCAAAAATGGTATCTTCATCAACCAAAGCAAGTATTGCAAGGAATTACTCAAGAAATTTGGGATGGAAAACGCTAAACATATGACTACACCTATGAGCACTGCTTGCTATTTGGATAAAGACGAAGATGGGAAGTCCGTAGATATAAAGCAATATCGAGGTATGATTGGATCCCTTCTTTATTTATCAGCAAGTAGACCTGATATTATGTTTAGTGTATGCTTGTGTGCTAGATATCAGTCTAACCCTAAAGAATCCCATTTGAGTGCTGTAAAAAGAATTGTGTGATATTTGTTAGGATCTGTTAACTTAGGTTTATGGTATCCTAGAAATATGCCTTTTAGTCTAGTAGGATATTCTGACTCAGATTTTGCTGGATGCAAAACTGATAGAAAAAGTACCAGTGGTACTTGTCATTTTATAGGATCTGCATTAGTATCATGGCATAGTAAAAAGCAAAACAGTGTTGCATTATCCACTGCGGAAGCAGAGTATATTGCTGCTGGTAGTTGTTGCGCTCAAATTCTTTGGATGAAACAACAATTATCAGATTTTGGGTTAAATGTAGATCACATACCAATTCGTTGTGATAATACAAGTGCCATTAACTTATCTAAGAACCCTGTCCTACATTCTAGAACCAAACACATAGAAATTAGACATCATTTTCTTAGAGATCATGTACAAAAAGGTGATTGTATTCTAGAATTTATAGAGTCTAAACAACAACTTGCAGATATTTTTACCAAGCCTTTACCTAAGGACAGTTTCTTTACAATTAGGAGAGAATTAGGTATTTAGATGTTTCCAACATAGATTCATAGAAGGTTCTAGGAATAAAAATGGTTTAGAACTCAAAATGTGAATTTGGCTACTGTGTAATCGATTACCACTGAGAGGTAATCGATTACCAGAGAGATTTTATCAGTGTAATCGATTACAAAATAACCGTAATCGATTACCAGTGAGGTTTTCACTTTGTAATCGATTACAATATACCCGTAATCGATTACCTGGACGATTTCTCTCAATCTGGAAACATGGTAATCGATTACCACTAATGGTAATCGATTACCAGACGAAGATTTCTATAAATACTCTCGTTTCTCTTTCTCTCTCTTCACGGTCTCCCTTCTCTCTCTACTGTGCGAAACCCTAACCTCTCTTCCCTTCCAATCCTCATAACTTTCTCATTTCTCCACCAAATCACCTCCCACTTCTTGCAAATTGTTCCTCTCTTCAACATCTACAAAACCCACCGAACAATTTCCGATTTCCACCTCCTCCATGGCTGAACCTTCAAAGAGACAACGACGCGCCGCCGCTCCCACACCTCGCCGCGGAAACTCCGGCGAACCTCCGGCAACCACCATTTCCTCTCCGTTGCTTGCTTTATTTTCCACCAACCAACAACGCAATAAGTATACTTCACTCTTTTCGAATCGTCGTATCATTGACCCTAAGTATCTTCACCTAGAATTTTTTGAAGATGAGAGCTTTGAATGCTTTGAAATATTTAGGACTTATGGGTTGTTGGATTTTATGTCTTTAAAAGCCCCAATTTACCCGGATTTAATTAAGATGTTTTACAGTAATATGGAGATTAGGGATGGAATTATCTATACTGAAGTTAAAAGAATTCCCATTGTGATTGATCAATCTCTATTTTATTCCATAACCCATCTTAGTAGTGAAGCTGCAAATTTTGATGGGTCCATAGTAGAAGAGTGGGAATTAGACTATAGCACTGAAAATGCCCGTAGGATGGTGAGTCATGAGCATGCTGCCTTAGAACTCCGTTTTCTTGCTGGATCCTTTAAATTTGACAGTCGTATCATGCACTACATCATTGTTCGCATTTTGCTTCCCCGTGCTACAAACCTGGCTCAGGCTACAGAGGAAGACCTTATAGTTATGTGGGCCTTACTGACCGGACGGCAGATCAACTGGGCTCACTTGATTCGTCACCGTATGACTAAAGCCTTGGTTGACAATGCTCATCTTCCCTATGCCCATTTAATCACTCTGTTCTTGTCTCATTTCAATGTTCCTTTTGCAAATGAGAACATGCTTCCCATCAAGAGAACCAATGCTATTGGCGCTAATGCCATTTACTCCTTTGGGTATCAAAAGACACTTGATGGTGATTGGATTAAAAAACGGGATAACGTGCATGCTGATGATCGTACTCCCTCACCACCCCATAGGGATGCTTCTACTGCTCTTCTTAATGATATTCTGGATGAAATGCGTAACTTCAGGTTGCACTTTGACGAGTGCATTGACGCTGTAGAGACTCGTCTTTCCCGGTTAGAGGGTGGTCCTGGTGGTGATCCTCGCTCCTCTGCTGCACCTTAGTTTCTTTCCTGTTTTATTTTCTTGTCGTGTATTTGGCATTGTTTTTAGCTTTTTAGTATTATTTTTCGCCACTTGGGTTTGGCTAGTACTTGTTTTCTTTCCTTTAGATAGTACTTGATTTTCTATAATTACTCTATTTAGTCTCCTCTGCTTAGTTTGGTATATTTTGTTCAGTATACTCTGTGGTATAGTTTGGCTTATTAGTGGTTTCTCTAGATTTTGGATGCCTCATATTGTTTTTGATAATGCCAAAGGGGGAGAGAATAGGGAAAATGAAAAAAAAAAAAAAGAAAATGACATTTTGGAGATTAGGGACAATGACATTTTGGAAATAAATACATTTATAGCTCTTGCAAAAATTCTTTATTTGACAAGTTTTGAAATCAAGATTTTGTTGATCACAAAGTTTGGAAATAAAATTGATCTTGTATAATTTCTTCCCAAGAATCTCAAGAACTCTAAAAAGACAAACATAAAGGGGGAGAATAAGGGGAGTGATTGTTATTGACTTGCAAAATTTATTGTTTTTCATTCTTCCCTCAAATGATGGTTGTCATCATCAAAAAGGGGGAGATTGTAGATGCCTTAATTACAGGTTTTGATGATGCCAATAAGAATGAAAGAAATGGGAAAGGCAATGACAAAGAAAAGAGCTAAATTCAATTCAAGCATCAAGAATGAATAGAAGATCAAGATCAATATCAAGTCAACACAAAGGTTTATTAGTTTAAGCTTGATTCAGTTAGTTGTAATATGTAAAAAGAGTTCTTAATAATTGCAAGTAACTTGGCACTGAAAAAGAAATTAAATAAAATATTTTTATAAAGTAAAAATCAGTTCAAAGATTAAAATTTTTGAACTGGTAATCGATTTCCAACATGTGTAATCGATTACCAGATGTTCCAAAATTTAAATTTAAAAAATTTTGAACTGTGTAATCGATTACCAAAACCTGTAATCGATTACCAGAGTACAGGAAATTCAAATTTTTGAATTTCAGGCACAACTGTTCGAAAATTGAACTGTGTAATCGATTACCAAACCCTTGTAATCGATTACCAGTGTTTTGTTTTTGAAAATCTTGAAGAGACATGACTTTTAATCAAGGATTACAATGATTCATCTTCATCCTTATATATATATGTCTCAAATTCGAATTTTTGTCAGATTTCCTCATGTGAAATAATAATCACTTGAAATCATCTTGTGCCAAACATTTGCAAATCATTAAGATCTCTTATAGGCTTTCAACTTGTAATTTCTACTCTAAAGGAGAGTTCAGTTGTACTCATCAAATTTAATCTGTACTTGTACTGTGAGTTGAAGAGAGGGTGTCTCTCTTGTATGTGGGTGGTTCTTAACACAAGGAAGGATTCCAAGGTGTTGGAGGATTCATCACCTTGTAAAGGAATTTACAATAGTGGAAATCTCAAGTTGGTACTTGGGGACTGGACGTAGGCAAGTGGATTGGCCGAACCAGTATAAATCGTGTTTGCAATTCCTCTTCCCTTAACTCTTGTTTACTTATTGCATTTACAATTTCGTTATATTAATTGTAAACATTCATTCTTCATCTTTGAAAAGGGCTTTTTTAAGCATAATTAAGGAAAGATAATTCATTAATCGAAAAGAATAGATAATATCGATTAACTTAATTCACCCCCCTCTTAAGTTAAAGAGGCCACTTGTCTAACAATGATTTATTTGCATCTATGATTAGATCCCATCTTGCTTCGTCTGACCTTGAGACAACGTCTCAAGCTGAACTAGCATCTGTTCATGGCTTGCATCTCAAGTTGTTCTTGAGTCTCTTTTGGTTTCATGTTGAGATCTCTCCTATTCTTAGTATATCATCTGAACATAGAGGCTTGCATCTCATGCTGTGTTAGTATCTTAATGCTGATTATGTGTCTGACCTTGGCTTGCATCTCAAACTGATCTTGCATCTGTTACTTATGTTATTTCTGATTCATGTATTCCTGCATCTGTTTAGATACAGAAAATCTCTGCCACACTTAAACACACAGTTAGTAACACAAGATGCATCTCATATGTATATTTGAACTTAATCAGTTTGTCATATTAAAAACTACTTGGGGGTGAGCTTGTCTCAACAGTTGTTTGGAATTTAGATGCGCTTACTCCTTCGGATTGGATAAAACCCCTAGTGAATTATTGAAGGGATCCATCACAGTTGGTCGAAAGGAAAGTCAAGCTTAGGGCCCTGAACTATACAATCCTGGGAGATGAATTATATAAGAGATCGAACGGGGGACACCTACTCAGATGTTTAGGAGAAGTTGAAGCGTATCTAGCCCTGGCAGAAGTTCATGAAGGCATATGTGGAGCTCATCAAGCAGGAGAGAAAATGAAGTGGACGTTGCTAAGGTATTGTTATTTTTGGCCATCTATGTTGAAAGATTGTCATGACTTTGCAAAAGGATGCGAAGAATGCCAAAAGCATGGCAACCTATATCATGCTCCTGCAGCAGAACTCCATTCTATAATCAAGCCTTGGCCATTTCGAGGATGGGCCCTCGATCTAATAGGTATGATTCATCCTCCTTCTTCGAAAGGGCATAAGTTCATTTTAGTAGGGGTAGACTACTTCACTAAATGGGTCGAAGCTATTCCCCTAAAAGATGTGGGTCAGAGAGAGGTAATAGACTTCATCGAAGAACATATAACCCATGGGTTTGGTATTCCTGAAACCATAACCACAGATCAGGGGACCATGTTTACAGGGAGAAAAGTCACCCAATACGTTGAGTCTAGAAAAATCAAGCTTCTTACATCTACCCCTTACTATGCACAAGCGAATGGCCAGGTCGAGGCCACTAATAAGATTTTGATAGGTCTAATTAAGAAGCACCTAGGGCATAAACCCAGAAATTGGCATGAAACACTTAGCCAAGTATTATGGGCATATCGAAACTCCCCAAGAGGTGCCACCATATCTTCCCCATATAAGTTGGTATATGGGCATGAGGTTGTTCTGCCTTTAGAGGTTAATATTGAGTCTCTTTGAATCCAGAGGCAACACGAATTGCCTACTCAAGATTACTTAAGCCTAATGTTCGATCAATTAGATGCACTTGACGAAGAAAGATTAGTTGCATTAGAAAATATAGTTAAGCAAAAAGAAAGAGTGGCTCGTTTTTACAATCGAAGAGTTAATAGTAAGAGTTTTCAGGAAGGTGACTTGGTTTGGAAAGTACAATTGCCTTTAGGAAAAAAGTCTCCAAGATTTGGTTTGTGGACCCCTGTTTGGAAAGGGCCATTAAAAAGGTGTTGTTGAATAACGCCTATACTATTCGGGAGGTTACTTCAAATTGAGTGATTCAAGCCATAAATGGCAAGCATTTAAAGAAATATAAACCGATCATGCATGATGTAAAAATTTGTCCTAATAAATAGTGAGGTCTGGGCCAAACGTGGCCAATACAAATTAAAACAAAGTCTGAAAGAAGTGCCATAAAGAAATAAGAAAAGTATCTTAAAACAGATTCTTGGCCTTGAAGTCGAGATACTCCTTTTTGGCCTTCTCAAGAGTGGCATCGAGGGTGGCATGATCATTCTGCGTTTTCTTTAAGTTCATGTAACAGTTAAGCAGTTCGCTGGAATCGGCCCTGACCACCTTCTTCAGATCTTCCTAACGTTTTCGACCTTGTTCAACAGCCGCAGAGAGCATGTCTCTTTCTTTGATCTTAGTAGCCACCTTTTTCTGTAGCTCTTCGATCTCCAGGTCCAATACCCCAAGTTGTTCAGCGCCTTGCCCCAGAGTCGTAGAACATGCTTCAAATTAGGTCTTATGCTCGATCAGCTTGTTCTTCAGGGTAACTTCCTGGTTGACAATCTCATCCTGCTGGGTTTCATTGGCATGGAGTTTGTTGATAGTCTCAGTAAAAGAGTCATACCAGGCATAGAATGCCCCAACAGCTTCATCTAGCTCAACAGACATCTCTTCAGAAAGAGTCTTCAATTCACCCAAGACTTCTTTGATCTCCTTATCAAGTTCGTCGTTTAGGACTTCGATGAGATCTCGGGAGAAATCCAGGTGGCTAAGCCTACTTATCAACCCCTGAACTCGATGATGGGTGCTGGACTCAGAGGTTTTCGCACCGCGGCTTGCTGAGGCAGCAGGAATTGACCCTGCCAACAGTCTGTTAATGATGAAGAAGGGGTCGTCTTCGAGCCTTTTGCTGAGGGTATCAAGGTCAACCTCTGGAGCAGAAATCTTGGGAGGAGGAGAGACTTGCGGCTCTTGCTGAACCGGAGTTGAAGTAGAAGCATGGGTTCGAATTTCACCTTCCTTGAGAACTTGATGTTCTTGCTGTTTAGGACTCGAGGTAGGAGCAGACTGTGGGATTTCAGTTTCTTTTGGAATGGTTGGCTCAGGATTGCTAACAAGAGGCATTTGGTCGAGGCCTTCATCAGCGTTGTCATGTGCAGTAAAAGAAGGAGTCGAAGGTACTTCACTTTGAGCATTTTGGTCACCTCCTTGCCCTTGCGTTTTCCCCTTAGTCGAACCATCATCTGGCTGTTGCTTTTGAGTAGTTTGGGGTGGGGAAGACTCGACAACCTTAGGATCAGGAGCACTTTCAGTATCTTTACTTGCAGGGGCATGTTTCTCAGAACCTTTTTCATAGGTGGTCCCTTCTGCGATATTCCTTTTCCCTTCTTCGAAGCAATCTCGACTATCCTGGTGATGATCACGTCATTATCATCATCAATGGAAGAATCAGAGGCTTCTTCTTCTTCTTCTTGCTCAGAACCTTCAGCATGACTCTCTCCTTCTTCTTCTTCATCCTCTTCTTGAGTGTGACCTTCAGAATGGTCAGGTGAAGTGGCTTCCTCATCCTCATTGGTACTTTGATCCCCTGCAGTCTCAAATCTTAGAATCGAATTCGACCCAGGATATTGCATAGCAAGAGGAAGAGAATTCAAAAGGGTATCTATACTGGAAGAACTAGAACCTGTAGAGCTTCCTTGGCGGGTCGAATCTGACAGTATCTGAAGACAAAATAAATGAGTTAACAGGAGAAATCGAATTCAACCACAAGAGAAGGTTAGGCCAAGGCTTACCACATTGTTGGCCTTCCAAGAGTGCCTGACATTTGGAGCAACGTGTTTAACTTTCTTCTTTGAAACAGTTTCCTTCGAAAAAGAAAGCTCGAATGACGCGCTCAAGGATAATCCAATAAAAGCGAAAATTGAGGTGTTTGCCTTAGTGGTTTGAGGATCGAGAGAAGAACCATGCTCATGAGTTTCGAGCTCAGTGGTCTCATCCAAAACAGGGAGAGAAGTTTGTTGCCCTGAGGTAGCCATTAGTTTTTCATTCGAAGGATCAGTACCCTGAGTACCAACAGCTCGAGCTTGCACAGGAACAGTTTGGGTTTCCCCTTCAGAAGCGATGGCAGCAGGATTCTTCCGCTTCCTCGAAAGGCCAGGAGCTTTGTGTGTAGGGGGCTTCGAGGTTGACTTATCTTGGGCCTAAACCCGTTAACAAAACCCAAGTATAAGGAAGGCAAAAGAATAGAAATAAAAAAAATGACTTGGATACAGGTATACCTTATCTTTTCGGGGCTGTTTTTTCTTAGCCTTAGCAGCTCCAACTGCGTCAGTCGAAATAGCCTTCTTGCCCTTTTTAGTGGCCTTCGACCTTTTAGACTCAGATGAATCTCCAACATCTTTCGAAGCTAAAAATCACAACGAAAGTCAGAGAGGTCCTAATAGAACAAGAAAGGAAATGAAAAGTAAAGTCGCTTATAATACCTTGTCGTTTTCGCTTCAGTGGTTCTGGATATTCTTGCTCAAGAATGACACGCTTGAGGAAATCTTCTTTCGAGCATGCCATTTCTTTATAAGAGTTGCGCCACCAATGGTCGAAAGCAGCAGTGCAATAGTTGGCAGGAGTGAAATCAGTAGCTACATATGGTGGTTTGGTCTCTTCGAACTCCTTGATCCTCAAGATAACTTCGTCCATCAAAGTACAGGGAGCGATGTTATACTCTTTAAAGAGTGGGACAGGGATATCTTGACAAAGACCCAATTGCCTAGCTACAAGGGTTGGCTAATAGTGCATCAGGCAAGGAATGGACTGATCAAAATGGGGAAATATTAATTGATTCCTGAGGATTTCACTCCACCTTTGATCTTGAGCAGGTTGATCATCAGGGTACATGCTTACTAAAGGCTGATGAACCCATATAGGGCCAAAGGTTCTTTTGGCATAGGGTGTGAGGGTATCATCAAATTGGGCCTGGTCGAAGAAATAGGACATGAATGCTTTTATTCGACCCAGTTCCTCAACAGGAGGACAAAGAAAAGTGAAACCTAAGTTCTTACTAATGGGTTCGAAGATATTGGAGACCTCAATGGGAAGTCTAATGTCCTTTGGAAACGTGGCTCGAAGCCAGTAATCAAGAAGCCAAAAGGGACCATAGAAGCCACTTAGTGGTTTAGAAAGCTTGTAAAAACCTAGGACATCAGACAGACAAAGTTATAGATGACCAAGGAGTAGCTTAGCCAAATTAATCTTCCTACCTTCATGGAGACAGACAGCCAAAGGATAAAGACCTTGAGGAACTTGGAGGGACCTAACGCAAAACACAAAGTTGGATAGCCAAAACGAAAGGAAAGCAATGTGTTCCTCCTCAGAAACATCAGAAGATTGCTTGTTATGGTTACTGGTGATAAAGGCTTGAAAGGTCATTTTATTAGTATCCACACTCTTATATTTATAATTAAAGGGCCTAGTGTTAGGGAGATAGGTTTCTCCACGGGGTTCGAGTCCAGTTATAACAGCAATGTCTAATAAAGTGTGGGTAATCATCCCACAGGGAAGAAAGAAGGTACATGTACCTCGATCCCAGAAGGGCAGTGCAGCAAGGATAAGATCGAAGTCGTATTGTATAGGCTGCCTGGAGAGTTGAATCAGGTCGAAGATGCCCAAACTCTTCCACAGTTTTTCCTTCACAGGTTGCACCTTGTCTAACCAGCTGAGATAGCCTTTCTTGTTCACCATAGCTTGTCTTTCTGGCTTTGCTACGTCAGCTCGAACCTCGTCAGTGAAAGCTAGAATCTTCTCTGATGGATACAGAGCTTGATAAGCTTGGAAATTAACGGTCCTTGAAGGAAACCCGTAGGTGCCAAGAAAACCCAAATGGAGGCCATCCACATTGGTGGGGATGATGACACTGGAACCCCATACCTTCAGGTTCTCTTCAGTGGCTTCAGGTTCCGGTACGAAGGTACCGTCATCTCTGATAATGGTTCTGCCATCTTCAGCTGCAAGAGGGGTTGAGCAAGCTACCTGATAGTTCTTGCTTGGGAAAGTTAGGCTAAGAATAAAAGACGCCATTTCAGTGGTAAGGTAGCGAAAAAAAACAATGGAGGAACCCAGGAAAGCAAGGATTTTGGAAATGGAAGCTGAAAGAGGCGTGAGGAAGAAGGTAAATAGCTGAGAGAAAAGTGATGAATAATGGAAGCTGTTGCAAAGTAAAGGAGGGAAAACCAAAGGTCATTGACGGTTACAAGCCCAACTGGCATTAGTGGAAGCCCAAAAGTTCTCAGTCATTGGGATCGTGGGAAAGAGAAAAGAAACATTACATGTTTCTGAAATAGCGTAGGACTGACACGTGTAAAAAATGCACAAGCTTCTAAAACAATTCGAAGCTATGCATTTTTGGGGGGCATCTGTTGGGCGAGAAAATTAAATTCGAAATGGAGTAACTCGAAACATAAAGCTATATAAAGTTCAAAACGAGGAAGCAGAGAAATCATATAAGTAGAACTCGAAACACTAAGTTTCTTTATTCGAACTACATGCTTTTGCCCTAAATTATTTTGGCAGGTATTTGCCTCGAGCTGCTGAAGGCACTGATCTTCGACGCTCCCTGCCAGTGTCATGTCATCGGAAAGGGAAGACACTAAAGAGTCGAAAGGCTAGAAGGAAGATATTCGAAGCTTGGATCTTCCAAACAATCCAGGACCTTTGACCTCCCATCTCCATCATCCTCTTCTTTGACCTTTTCCTCCTCGGCACCTTCCTCTTCCATTCCTTCCTCCACCTCCCAGGATCAAAAGACTGGGCGCAGACCAAGCATGTGATTTCCTGCCCCACCATTGAAGCTGGAACCAAGGAGGTGGAAGTAGTGCCAGACCTTAAAAGAGGTTAGGGCCAGGTAGCTTGGCTGTGTTGTTCGACCCGGGGTTTTTGTTCCTTTCAAAGTGACTTTTAATGTTGGACATCCTGACGGCCTGAGATCCAAAAGAATTGGAAGTGTCAGGACGTACAGGACAACCAATACCAAGAGTCCCTCCATTAGAATAGAGAAAAGGTATTGTTGCATCCTCCCTTGGACTATGCCTTTTATAGAAGACGAGCTTCGATAACTCTGATGAGGCCACCTTCGTAAGCCAATAGGAAACAGTCCCAAGCACTCTGACCAAGGTGGACGGTGGTCAAGAGAGTTTGAATGGCCGGTGACTGATGGGTTTCTGGCAAGCGAACCACAAATCCAGCAGTATAATAGTAAGATATCGTCTCCACAGGGAACGACAATTTATGTAAATCGAAACCGTATTTATCAAGGGAAATAACGGTTTAGAGTGAATATGGTTGCAAAAGTGTAAATAGCAGGCAAGATCAATGGGAATTAGAAAGGTAGAGCTAGAGATACTTTACTTGGATTAGGATTGAACTTCAACTCATCGCACCCTTCATGTATGTAAAGATTATCTATTATTTTAGGTTTACTCTATAATACTGTAGACAAACTCTATTGCTAAGACCCCGAGTTACCAGCGGCCTCACACACTCAAAGATAAACTATGCGGGCTCTCCCAAGCGACAGACTTACCCTCGGCTTATTTCGCTCTCTTTTGTTCAGTTTGTAAAGACTTAATTGAAATATCCGGCCTACCAAATGAATGTATACCTTCGCTAGAATACTGTCACTACCCATCGCTCATTAGATATACTCATCTCTCGCTTCCTGGATTCACAATCAATTAACTCTTTGCTATCGGAATACCAAGCCCTAATGGTCGGATGCCCCTTCAATTAGAGTACTCACACTACCCCTCAATCATTAGCAAAACACCCATTTTCGGTCAAAGTGGTAACTGAGTCTTCTTATTCAATCAGAGAGTGAGTTTCTTCAGAATCCGCTCCCCCACTCTCTCTCCTAGCCAGAACTGACCCAGTTAAGACTAGCCTATAACTCCAGGCGTAAACCGTGGGAATTAGGAATAAACACGGAATAAGATTACCAATATTATAGACAGAGAGATTAGAAATAATAAAATAGAATTTACATACACTTGGGGATAGAATCGATTACATTCAATCCTACTGGAGAGTTAACTACTTGAGGTAGTCATACACACCACCGAAGATGCCGTCACCATCTTCAATCCTTGTGAAGCACTCCTCCTCTCCTAATCTAAACTTAGTTACAGTACATAATCACTAGAAGAGATTACAATACTATACTCCACACTGTCTAACTCGCTCTCTTTGGACTGACACAAGAGGTTCCTATTTATAGATTAGGAAAGACAAAGCAAATTTGGGAAGAGATCCTCTTAAAAACGGAAACTGGGAAGCAATCTGCATGTTCTGCGCTTCAAGTTGCGCTACAGCGCAGGCTGTAGCGCAAGTTTCAGAGAGTTGCGCTTCACCTGCGCTATAGCGCGGGGTGAAGCGCAGCTAGCATCCTGCAGCTTCAACTTTCCTCTTTTAATTGTTGATCTCTCCCCGAGACTGGTTTTCGCGCGTTTGTCCTTCCTTGTTTCCCTTTATTTTCTGATATCTTTGTATTTATTGTGCAATCCTTGTTTATTTGGGAAGCTTGTCTGCAATATCTTTGATTGATTAGCTCTGATCTCCTCATTAATGATTCAATTCTGCTTCAAATCTTTAATTAATTATCCTAAATCAATCTCCAATCTTGCATAAATCCTCCTCATTTAATGTCATTTAATCTCTGAATTAATCTTTGCAAGAATCCTGCAAAAATCAGCAATGAATCTATTAAAATAGCATCAAATTCAAAACTAGGATTAATAAATACAAATTATTAAATATTAAATAAAAGGATAAAAATGGGGTAAAATTATCATTTTGTCCTTGATAAGTGAAATAAAATATGTACTAATTTATCAACTATTTTTCACTTATCAAATTCCCCCCAACTTAAATTCTTACTTGTCCTCAAGCAAGAGACCTCTTTGCAGTCACAATCAATTTTATTCCCCAGTGTATTTTCACAAAAACAAAACTAATTCAAGGTAATCATCCCTCAACTCCTTCCTAAGCAGAAGTCACTTCCCAACCATAAGAAAAAATCAGAATCAAGAGATATTACTAATCAACAGTCAAGATAGGAATACAAACATCAATTAAACTTTCTCAATAATAGCAATTAAAGCAGTAAGTGATAAACCAAGGAAATCTCTCATTCTCACGGGTAAGTGTTTCCCTCAATCATTTTCACCCACTGTTGAACAACTAGAATTGATAGTTGTTTCCAAGGTCTGAACCTGCAAGCAGTTAGTATGAATCAAAAGGTCTTTCTTTAGGTTGTAATGAGGCTGAGCTATCAAGAAATCATGGTTTTTCTGGATATTCAAGGAACACTTTGAATAGAGAGCATCTTGTGGTTGTGCTTTGGAACTTCTCTCAATTCACCTGATGATTCTTGAATGGTCACCCTTTTTCAGCTTTGGCCTCTTTGAAGAATTTTCTCCCCCCAACTTATTTATTTTCCACACTTTGTGCAGAATTTTTTTTTTTGTATACATAACATAAAGAACTTATTTTTGGTGGGGGAGAATCTTTCCTTTGTGATTCCTTGTGCCTTTTCTTGGATTCCTTGTGACCAGCCTCTTTGTTAATTGCTTGTCCCATTTTGTTGTGGTGCACCTTCCTCTCTATCCCAAGTGTTAAGGGACATGGTATGATCATTGATCATTGATAATGGCTGGAGTGCATCAAAAGAAACATTAAAGGCTCAAATGGACAATCAATAATTGGAAATATTAATGCATGGTTGGCTATTTGGAACTAAGCAGAATATTACAATCACAAAATTGTGCCTTTGTCACTTCCATACCTTCTACAAGCAAGACAAGTTTCAGAAACTCAAGCAATAACACTTAACAAACAGCGGTCAAAAGCTCTCAATATAAGTGTTTAAGTGTTTAGGGCTCTCAGCTCACCGGTTATGGCTAAAATTTCCTTGCTAAAGCACTTAATGGATTCAATTAACTACCATGATAGGTTCTCTTGAGAAGTACCCTACTCCTAACTGATTATGGGGTTAATCACAAGACCCTATCATCTTTCCTAGATTGGTTAGTTAAACTACTTATTTACAGAGAATTAGAGTAAATTACCTTGATTCCTAAGCTCCTAAAATCCTAAAAAATTTAAAAATTACTCAAAAAATAACTGGATAAGTACTGCATGATATATATATATATATGTGGTAGGTTGGATACAGTACGAATCAAAGAGAAAATAAAATAATAAAATAAAAGAAAAAGAAAAGGAAAAATAAAGAAAAGCACCAAATAAGAAAGAAAATGATCAGTCCTCGTGGTCCTGATCCATGTGGTCTGCATCCTCAGCTCCGGCTGCACCATCCCCCCTGGAGAAATAGGCTTGTCCCCAAGCCACTGCAAATAATCCTGGAAGAATGATGGGAGCATGGGATCTATACCGGCCTGGTGCTGAGTGCTCTGAAAGTGTAATGCGGCTCGGTATAGGGTGGACATCTGGGCCATCATGTGAAAGTTCTGGGTCTCAAGACGATGAACCCTGACTGGATCAAACAGCTCTGCTGACGGTGGTGGTGATGGCTGGTCTTCCCCCTCAAACTCCTCTGGTTCCATGCAGTAGGCATCAATGTAGGCTCGAGTCATAGGTGGTAAGATGAGGACCCTAGGGTTCACCGCCACACCCCTAGATCTGCAAAGAGCGGTGATGAAAGAGGGAAAACCAAGTCTGATCTTTGAAGTGGGAGTCCTATTGGCTACAGCAGATGCAAAAGTGATCATCCGACTGGTGATGACTCGTGCTATGTCCACTGTGCGCCGGTAAGAATGTAGTAAAGGAGGTGGGCTACCAACATAATAATATCAGAAACGTGCCTGGTAGGGTGAATGTTGGCCAGCGTTAGTACTGTCCACATCCTAGCTATGCTCCTCAATTCGTGCCTCTGAATACGGGCAGCCTCTCTCTGTGCGTTCCTCTCAAAGGAACGGCCTGGCAGGCAGAGCAACTGTGTTGTCTCGGTGTGAAGGGGGTCATTGCCCTGTAGCCCCACAGCACCCAATCTCTCTTGGAACTGACACTCCTCGAGTTCCTAATCGAATGGCTCTCCTAAGAAGGTGTTTATTGCAGCACAATCAAACCTAATAACCTGCCCACGAACATATGACTTCCTCCTAGAGTCAACGCCCTGATCCCCGATGGCGTTGGCGTAGAACTCTCGCATAATATCTGGGTCGAAACGGCCGGCTGGGCGGCTAAGCTGATCCCAACCCCTGCGGCGAACTCCTCATGTTCGCCCTCCTCTAACTGTACCGGCCTCTTCAGAATGAAGTTGCAGTTGGCTATGTCAGAATAGGATTCAAAGGACCTAAGGTCCTTGAAGCGGTGAGGGTCAAAAGTTGGATCCTTCTGGGGGGCCTTCCTCTTGGCACCCCCTGTGCCTTGACGAGAAGAGCTAGGAGCACCAACGTTCTTTGTGCGAGGCATCTGTAAAAGAGAGATAAATTAAGATTATTTATGCATCATAATATTTAATTATTCAAAATTAAGAAATTAAATGGCCAATTTAATTTCAAAAATTAGAATCAATAACCAAGCAATTGTGCATAAAAAATTTGATTTTATTAATTACCCAATTAATGCCAATTAATTAATTAAGACATGCTAAAGTGATCAATTAAAGCAGTCCTAAACAATCCTAAACAAGCAAAAGTGAGAATTAAACTCAGGCTCAAAAATCATGTCATCAGTAACATGCAATAGGGCATAATTAATTTTTATTAAAGCATGCAAAAATTATCAGGACATTATAAACATACATGCATCAACAAAATTAATTTGCAGAAATTATTGAGCACTTTATAAAACTTCCACCAAAGCAAACAGAATGTTCCACAAGGATCCTAACCACATGCAAACTATATTATTTTTTTAAGCATTTATAATCAAACATTTTCTTCCTAAAAGGTTCTAAACTTCTAAACTTCCTACCCTAAAGCTATGCTCAAATAAAGCGAAAAATAAAAATTCCAATCGGTTCGAAAGGAAGAAAACTATAAAGACATACCTGGTGTGAAGTCAGAAACTGAAAGGGATGTAATATGAGTGAGAAACAGGCAAGAAAAGATATAGGAATCTCAGAGAAAACGAGGGCAAAGAAGCGGAGGGAAGTTTGAATCGTTCACGTTTGAACTTTTAAAGACGTTGCCCTGCGCTTTACCACTGCGCTATAGCGCAGGGTGTAGCGCGCATCACTTCAGAAGGTGAAGCGTGCCGCTGCGCTTCACCACTGCGCTATAGCGCAGGGTGGAGCGCAGAATCCAGAGAGTCAATTAGTTCCAATAGCTTCTGCGCTTTAGCGCAGGCTGTAGCGCAGATATCAGTAACTTTCTGCTTCTGTTACCCCTACCTAATTTCATGCATTCTTTAATGTATATCCCTAAATTTACAGTTTCTTATTCTCACAGGCAATTCCTAAGACTCAAAATTACTAAAGAATAAAAAAAATAAAAACTTACAAACATTGGGTTGCCTCCCAGGAAGCGCTTGTTTAACGTCTTCTAGCTCAATGCCTGGTTATGTAACCTCTTTATGGTGGCCTCAAGTGGAGGATGATGTTGGTCTTTCTCCCTTTGAGCTCCTATCCTCCATGCCAATCAGTGACTCTTCCTTCATGGTCACTATCTTCCGCTGTATCTGATGTTGATCGCTTCTTCCTCTTGAACTTGAATTCCCAGATGGATTCTGGATCTTTTACTCTCATTCTAGGCTTCCTCAGAAATCCGGAGCCTTGCAATTGTGGAGAGTTTTGGGAAGTGGGATTGTTTTGTTGTAACAGGGGTATTCCCCTATCAATATGAAACACAATGCTTTCATCCTTTGTACCCATTGCATACTTCCCTTGATCAACATCGATAATCATTCGAGCAGCCTTCATGAATGGTTTTCCCAAGATAAGGGGGACATCAGTATCCTCCTCTGCTGTCTCTACAACGTAAAAATCTACCATATATGCAAACTTATCTACTCTTATTTCAATATCCTCAAGTATTCCATGCAAGCTTTGAGCAGATTGATTTGCAAGAAGTAGTTTCACCTTAGCAGGCTTGACCTTCACATCACTCAACTTATTAAAATACGATAGCGGCATCAAATTGATGCTCGCTCCAAGATCTAATAAAGCAAAAGTTGAGGGTAGATTACCAAGAGATATGGGTATAGTGAACCTACCTGGGTCAAGTGACTTACTTGTGACTAAGACCTTCTCTTCATGGGGTTCTTCTTTTGGTTGGGTTGCTTTGTCCTCATCTTGATGAACTGCTTCCTCTTGAGGTGCTTGCTTTTCAAAGACGAGTTCAACTTCCTCATCAAGGTCCTCCTCCTCTGACTTGTTGCCATCAGTAGCAATCAAGCTGCATTGCGCCTTGGGATTTGTTTGGGTCACAGCAGAGAAATGTTGCTGTCTATGTTCTGCCATATCGTTTGCTAACTGACCCACTTGATTGTCTAGAGTATTGATTGCTGCCTCAGTTGTTGTCTTGAATCCGGTAAATCCTTGTACTAATGCATCAATCTTCCCCTCCAAAGAATTCAGTTTATCATAAGTTGAAGGTTGCTGTTGATAGGGTGGTTGTCGACCTCCATTCTGATTCCAACCAGAGTTGGTTTGGTTATTTCTCCATCCTTGAGAGTACTGGTTATTATTATTGGAGAAATTTCCTTGCCTTCCCTGATTTCCCATGTAATTGACTTGCTCAGGTTGTGTCTCTTGGATAGTGCATTGACCATTTGGATGGTCTCCTCCACAAAAGTCACAAATCAATGGTTGGGAAGGAACGGGTGGTGAGTAGACAGCTTTAAGTTGTTGGGGTAGTGCCTTCAAAGTATCAGTGAGTGCTTCTATTTGACGTTTGATGAGCTTATTCTTTGCTAAAAGAGCATCACTTTGATTCAATTCTAGAATTCCCTTTTTCAGTTGTGCAGGCTGTCTTCCACTTTGAGCTTGCTGGTCATTCTGGGCCAAGTTGTTGATAATATCTAGCGCTTTATCAACCTCTGCGGACAAGATTGTTCCTCCTGCTGCAGCATCTATAAAGGATTTGGAGTCTGAACGTAGCCCCTTACAGAACATGTTAAGTTGAGCTATGTCTTCGAAACCATGGTTAGGGCATTTGCGCAGCAAGGACTTGAATCCTTCCCAAGCTTCATATAGTGGTTCATCATCCCTTTGTCTGAAGGTTGAGATCTCTGCTTTGGCTTCTATTTGCTTCCCTGGTGGGAAGAATCTAGTCAAGAATTTCTCCTCAACCACACCCCAATTGGTCAGACTTTGGTTTGGGTGTGATTGTAGTCATTCCTTAGCTTTACCTATCAAAGAGAAAGGAAATAAGCGTAAGTAAACAGATTCCAAACTTCCCTCATCAAAACCCATAGTGCCAATCAATTCATAGAAATTAGAAAGATGATAGTTTGGATTTTCATGGTCCAATCCAGCGAATTGATGTGCGCTAATCAGATTTAGATGTGCAGTCTTCAACTCCAAGGTTCTTGCGTTGGGTGGCAATACAATGCTGGAGTAGTGACGTGGTCCTTGATGGGAGATGTAATCTCCTAAGGTTCTCCTTACTGGAGTTCCTTCTTCAGCCATATTTTTGGGTTCCTCAACAAATAACCTCCTTCTTCTCCTTCTTGAGTTTCTACCTTTGTTCCGTCGAGACGTTCTTTCGATTTCCGGGTCGAATAGCAGTTGATTAGGAGTCGCCTGACCTCTCAAAATCATAAACACGAAACTTGAAAAAGGGTAAGTGTTGAAGATATTTTTATTTTAATAAAAGAAAACAATAATATTCCTAATATAGTACTAAAAATAGAAATCCTAAAAAAAGAAAAATAAATAAATAACTAAATAAGATAAATAATTCTTGATAAATAGACCTCAGGGATCTACACAAATTAGAACCGTTCCCCGGCAACGGCGCCAAAAATACTTGATGGGTTTCTGGCAAGCGAACCACAAATCCAGCAGTATAATAGTAAGTAAGATATCGTCTCCACAGGGAACGACAATTTATGTAAACCGAAATCGTATTTATCAAGGGAAATAACGGTTTAGAGTGAATATGGTTGCAAAAGTGTAAATAGCAGGAAAGAGCAATGGGAATTAGAAAGGTAGAGTTAGAGATATGATGGGTTTCCTGGCAAGTTTACCAGTAGTCCAGTAGTTTTAGAGTAAGTGAGATATCGTATCCACAGGGAGCGGTTGTAATTTATATATTGATAGTGATTGTACTTCCAATACACACGGTTTTCAAAAGAGTTTGATTGTAAACAATAAAATAATAAAATAGAATAAAGTAAACAAAGATAAACGCGAGAAGAATAGTGGTTTGGACTAGGATTTGACTTCGTTTCATCTCCCCCCTTGTGCACGCGAATCCCTTCCCTTATTTATGATCGTACTTGTAATCACCTTAGCATTGTTTATTTACAATAATTATAAGGCATGCCTGGTAATTATCGTACCCGCAAATTCCCCTATAACATCATAAATAAACGCCAAAAGCTTATTCTCTACAGGCATTCAAAGTGGCATTTGGCGACCCCGAACATTCCCCGTATTTTGCAATCAGCGCTATCGATTTAGCCATACTTTCATATAAGGCACCTATGGAGGGGCGTGTCACTCACTGAACCTCCAATCGTTAGAATACAATCCTTATACTACGATATGACTAAACCGAGTACCTTTAGCAATCCGAGAATAAGCTTCATGAACAGCTCCATGCTCACCTACCTCTGTATCCAGAGCACAAGCCTAATATAGTACTAGCCGGAGTTCCACTTTTTGTATCCAGAGCACAAGCCTACCACCCCGGCGCACGCGCGGAGGTGATGCATTACAAACAGCATAAAGATACCGATAAATTACAAGCATAGAATCATAAATAAAAGGAAAAGAATTCTTATACACAAGGGGATTGAATCTACTACATCAAATCCTACTGGAGAGTTTAGCTACAAATAGTAGCCATTACAAACCACTGGGAAATCTGTCACCTTTCTCAATCCTATACTACTCTCTCTCTCTATGTGTATCTCTGTTTCGGGTCCCGAGGACCTACCTGTGACCTATGCAAAGGGCTCTATTTATAGAGTTGGAAAACCTTAAGAGATCAGGCTGTGATGTCACTTGCATGAAGCTTGTCCAATCAGAAGCTGCCTTTTCATTAATTGACGTCACTTGTGTGAAGCTTATCCAATCAGGAGCTCCCCTTTCATTAATTGACGTCACTGCGAGGCTTCATTAATCAGGAGGTGCGCTTCATGCGCGCTTAGCGCGTGTGAAGCCTGGCTGAAATGCGCTCCACATGCGCTGAGCGCATGTGGAGCGTGTTACACGCTGCAGCTTTCCTTAAATTGTGGATCTAACCTCTGGATCTCTTTATGATTTTATCTGGTTTTCCTCTAGCCCTTTTATCCTAATTATTTTTGTATTTATTTAATTTGAATTTGAATTAAAGAGGTTATCTGCAAGATTCTCTGATTATCTCCTCTTTATTTGAATTCTGAATCTGCAACAACTTCCTTTTTGATGCTATTTTCTCTCTCATTCCAAATCTCCTGTAAATCTGCATAAAATAACATATTTCTATTCAAAATAGCATCATATTCAAATTTGAACCAAATAATTACAAATATTGTAAATATTAAAAAAGGGATATTTTGGGGCATAAATTATTATTTTAACCTTGATAAGTGTAATAAAAACTATATGAAAATAACGCTAATTTTACACTTATCAAATACCCCCCAACTTAATTTCTTGCTTGTCCTCAAGCAAGACACCTTTGCAGCCAAATTTCAAAACACCCTTGATTATTAATTCTCAAAATAACTATAAGGAAAATTTCTTTATTATCTCTTTGTTAGGTAGAAGTCACTTTTCAATTTAGCAAAAATTGAGATCAAGTGATATTACCATGGCTCAACCAAAATTAAAACACAAACATCAATTTGAATTTTCTCAGGAGTAGCAATTAAAGCAATAAACAAAATACCAAGGAATTTCACTCATGCTCACGGGTACTGTTTCCCTCAATATTTTCACCACAGCTGAACAACTAAGATTGATAGTCGTTTCTAATTCCTAAGCTTGTTTATGGTTGATATGGATCAAAAGGTCTTTTCAAGATTGTAATGAGGTTGGGTTATCAAGAAATTATGGTTTTTCTTGGATAAACAATAAACATCTAGAATAGAGAGCATCTTTAGATGTTGCTTTTGATTTTCTCTCCTTCCACCATTTCTTCCTTGATTTATTTCTCTTCTTTGCAGGCCTCTTTCCTTGTTTGAAGATGCACTCCCCCCAACTTATTCAATTTATTCACTTTTTTTTATTTTAGGGGGAGTGTTTTTGTTTTTGTTTTTCTATACCTGCTCCTTGGAATTTCAACCTTTTCTTCCCATTAATTTTCTACTTGCCACCTTGCTCTCTATCCCAAATGTGTGAGGGACAGGATAGATATCTGTTTTGGCTTGGGTGAACAAGAATAATCAATTTAGGCTCAAAATGGGTTATCAAAAAAAAATTGGAAAAATTGTTCCAAGGTTGGCTTTTTGGCTCTGGGCAGATATATTGAAAAACAAATTTTTGCCTTTGTCATTTCCATATTTTCCAAAAATAGCAAAAGATCCAAAAACTCAACCAATAAAAATTGACAGACAGCCGTGAAAAATTCTCAATTTACTGTTTGGGCTCTCAACTCACCGGTTACTTGGCTAAATTCCTTGATAAAATATTTATTGGTTTTAATTAACTACCCTGATAGATTCTCATGTGAAGTATCCTAATCTTAATTGATTATGGGATTAATCACAGGACCTCTTTTCTTTCCTAATCTAGTTAGTTAAATTGCCAAATTTCAGAAATTTTGAAAAACATTTTCCTTATTTTCCTAATTCCTAGGTCCTAAATTTTTTTAAAAAATCCTAAAAATAAAAATAAAAAAAAAACCTAATTAAAAAAATTAATCCTATAAAATAAAAGAAAATAGAAAATAAAAGAACTAAAAGAAAGAAAAACACCAATGTCAATCTTCATCCTCTGTATCCTGTGGGTCCTTATCATATTCTCCAGCTGCTACTGCTTCACCTCCCTCCTGGAAGAATAGGCCTGTCCCCAGGCCACTGCTAGAATATCTGGAACTCTTCAAACAGCGTGCCTGGTTATGGGTCTTGCAACAGCCCGCGTACTCTTGAATCTCATGGGATCATATTCTATGATCCTTTTCTTCATGTCTTCTCCTCGTGAGCTAAAGCCACGGGAAAGACTAGCAATTTAGTCCTGGTATCTGAAAAGATAAATAACAACAATTAGTTGCTAAAAACAAATTAATTTCAATGATACCTTATTGCAAACATCAATTCACGAAGAACATGGAAGCCTATCATTAACCAATTTGCATGCATAAAGAATTACTCTATTCACAAAAATTTCACTGCACTTGGTAATGCCTTCCTAAAACAGAATATACTTATTTGTTTTGCCAGTATTCAATCAATCCATGGAAAGTGAGAGTTTAAAATTTTTGAAAAAGATAGAGCATAACACTTTTAAATTTAATAACTCACAAAACAAAGAGTATTCCAATCAAGGAAATTGTTCTTCATGTTCCACACAGCCAAAAACACATTTAAGATAGCATATAATCAATAATATTCATAATCTTAAAGTTGTTATCCTAAAGTGCAAATCATGAAAACAGAATAGATGAAGATTGCAATTGGTAAAAATAAAAAAAATGCATGAAATATGAAAGTTTCAAAATTGATTGAAGTTTGTTAGTGGAAAAAGTGAAAAGAAAGCTTAGGAAGTAGGGAAACAGTACATGAGAAAATAGAAGATTTTTAAAATTTTGTACTGCTACCTTCATCCGCGCTCGGCGCAGGTGAAGCGCAGAAAACAGTGACTAAAATTGCAATTGTGCGCTTCTCCTGCGCTTAGCGCAATTGAAGCGCAGAAAACAGAATGAGAATTTGCAACTTTCAGTCATGTTTTCTGCTACTTCCTATATTTTTTTTTAAAAAAATTATTTTCTTTTCCACAATCTTATTCCAATTAATTTTGAAAATTTCCTAAATCCTAAAAAAACAATAAAAGATCCTAATTAATAAACAAGAAAATAACAAAACTAAAAATAATTAAAACTTTTAAAAGTCTCTGGGTTGCCTCCCAGAAAGCGCTTGTTTAACGTCTGATAGCTCGACGCCTGCTCTATTAGGGTGGCTGATACTGAAATCCTTTCGCCAGCCTCTGTGTTGTACCCTTGACTCCTTTTGGCAGCGAACCTACCCATATTCTTGCCTCGGACCAATTGTGACTGAAACTTGAATCTAACCATTTGGTCTTGTGTCTGGAGTTAGACCATGTTGCTGACTCCTTTGGCCTGACTTTTCTCTTCTTTGGAGTCTTTTGCTGAGCTGGATAAGGCAAGATCTTTGGTATTGGTACCACTTCCCTTCCTTTTTCGGGCTTTGACTCACTATCTCCCTGTTCATTGTCAATCTCTTCTTTAAGCAGAATCTTCTCTGTTCCATCTTCTTCTTTTTCTTCTACTTCTGCTTCACCTTCTTTCTCTTTTACTTCTTCTGGTTCCTCTTCTTCAGCTTCCCTTATCAGGTGAACACTCTTGATGGTCATGTCATCATTCTGTTCTTCAGGGTTGGGTTGAGTCTTTGCTGAGATCCGTTCCGACTGATAGTTGGCTCTTATTTCTGCTATCTACTCGACTGTTTCATCAGTTGGAATGTTAAATATATTAGAAATGTCCTTTAATCTGGCCTTGGATCTGGCAACTTGTCTTTCTATATCTTTCTTGGAGGGATTTTTGGATATGGTAAGTACTTCTCTACTTCCCCTCTTCTTTCAATCACTTTCTCAACCTCTCTTTTTTCACTCTTTTCTTTTTCTTCTTTCACCTCTTCTTCATCCACTTCCTTCTCTAAAATTTGTTTCTCTACAACATGGTTATCACCAATCCCCCTTCCTATTACCTTACTACTCCTGGTGGATATTGATTTGCAATGATCCTGCTGTGCAGAAAATTGCTCCCTTAATTGCTCCACTTGAGTTGCCAGGTTTCTGAATCTTGTCTCTGTGGTCCTCTGATTGGCATTCATATCATGCATCAGTTGATCAAGCTTCTCCTCAATCTTGAGATAGATATCTGGTACTGCTAAATCATTGGCTTGATCTTGAGATGGCTCGTCCTTCCTCTGTAATCCTTCTGAAGAGTTGACTTGCTCTATTTGCTGTGTAGGGAGAGAGCACAGGCTATTTAGATGATTACCTTTGCAAAAATCACAAATCAATGTGATGCTTGGCTCTGGTGTTGCCTTTTGGTTCTGTATTAGGAGCTTGATTTTACCCAGCAACATGTTCTCTAGCTCGGTCGATTCTTCTTTTGGTTCTGGATGTCCCCATAGCTGAGCTGATTGATAACTGAGTGCAGAATTCTCAATTATCTCAACTGCTCTTTCCGCGCTTACTGCTAAGATGGTTCCTCCTGCTGCTGCATCTATGAAGGTCTTGGAGTCCGATATGAGTCCATTGCAGAAGATGTTTACTTGGGTTGAGTCATCGTAACCATGGTTTGGGCAATTGTGCAGCAATAGCATGTGTCTTTCCCAAGCTTCTCAAAGTGATTCATTGGTTTCTTGCTTGAATGTGGATATCTTCATTTGTGCCTGCAAGAATCGTGAAACCGAGTAAAACCTTATGAGAAATCTTTCTTCTACTTTCTTCCAGCTTCTTAGACTTTGACTGGGATTTGTCTTCAACCATTCTTTTGCTTTTCCTATCAAAGAGAAAGGAAAAGACGTAAGTATTGTAGAAACACAGGGAAACACTAGAAGGGGGGTTGAATAGTGTTTCTTAATATTTTTGAAAGCTTTTTCAAAACAACAAGTATAAAACTGTTTCAGACAGGTTTTTGAGGACTGTCTTAAGTTTTTAAGACAGCTGGATTTTCTCTTAATCTTTCACAAAGATTACAAGTATTCTTTTACAGTCAAGCCTCTTCAGGCTCTACAACCAAGTATTCTTTACAGCCAAGCCTCTCCAGGCTCTACAACCAAGTATTCTTTACAGCCAAGCCTCTCCAGGCTCTACAACCAAGTATTCTTTACAGCCAAGCCTCTCCAGGCTCTACAACCAAGTATTCTTTAGACACCAAGCCTCTCCAGGCTCTACAACCAAGTATTCTTTAGACAACAAGCCTCTCCAGGCTCAAGAACGATTTTACAGAGAAAAGATAAGTTTAAGCTTTTAAACTAAACCAGTTATAAGCTCAAACAAATACAATGTACAAAGATAACTGAGGTATTCTCAGGATATACAAATGTGTGTACAAAGAATATTATCAGAGAGTTTTTACAGAGTAAAAACTAGCAGCGATTTGTTTCTCTTTGATTTTCTTGAATATGAAATCCTTCTTTGTTCTTCTCTATATGTATATGTATATCACTTTTTGTCTCTCTTTTGTGATGGTCTTCATGAGGGGTATTTATACCTAGACTTCAGTCCGTTGAAAAACCATCGTTTAGAGATAGCATTAAATGCTATTTAATCCGTTGTGAGACATGCTTCTGAGAGTCCTGGCCTTTCTGACACAGAACAAGGTTGCATCTGCCAAAAAGCTGCTTCAAATGTTGTTGCAGAGGCTGCATTGCAGGAATTTCCTCAGTGGTGTATGAATTTCAAAAACACCAGAAAAGACCTCTGTGTTCCTTGCCATAAATATGCTTGAAAAGGTACGTGCAGCAGAGACTCAGAAAACGTCTTCACAAAGCTTCAGCAAAGGTGCCACGTCATTAATGAGACTTCAGACAGCTTCAACACTTCAGACGGGTTGGGCACTTCAGACGGCTTCAACACTTCAGACGGGTTGAACCTTCAGAAGGCTTGATACCTCAGACAGTTTGAAACACTTCACAAAGTCTTTTTGTAACTTCATAGTGGCTTGCTGAAATCACAGATAAATCATTAAAACATATATATATCTATGATGAATTATTTTAACCCAAATTTGTTAGTCATTAAAACGTGGGAATTATATTGTCTTGAAACATCATAATTTACTTATGATATTTTTTAGACTCAACATTCTCCCCCTTTTTAATGGTGACAAATTTGCTTAAAAATATACAAATCTGAAAGGAGTTTTTAATAAAAAAATAACTCCCTCTCAGATGATGAACACTTAAACTGATTTACTCTTTTCAATTTTATCAGTTTCTTATATGCTCCCCCTGAGTCCTGTAATCACTTCAGATTCAGATTTTGTTAGTTTTTATACTCCCCCTTTTGTCATCAACCGAAAGGGTTTCCAGAGCACAACAACAACAAACTCAGACAATAAAGCACAACATTCATGAGTAAAAACTAATAGATTATAGCAAATAGTTCAGACAAACAGAAATTTAAACACTTGAAAGAAATGAACTAAGAAACATGGCTACACATCATAGACTATCCATCTTTCTTCAGCAAAGCTTCCTTCAAGAAAGAAATCATCTCATCTTTGGCTTTGTCAATCTGAGAAAGAAGAGCAGTCTTCATATCCTCTTGGCCATATTTAATCTGCTGTTTCTCTTGAAGGATTTGGTCTTGCTTAGCAACAAGGTCTGCATTCTGCTTCTCCAGCTTCTTTATCTTCATCCTTAGCCTTCTATTTTCTTCCTCAGGATCAGGATCTGATTCATAGAAGATGATTTGAATGTATCTACATACAAATCGCAGCACTCCAAAACCTGGAAACAACCCATACTCATGAGGATGATAGACATGATGAAAGAAGGTGCCAATGGGGTTTAATAACTCCCATTCTTCATGAAATGGTGCAGTCAGAGGGGGAAAGGGTTGTCTGATAAACATATACTGCACATTAAGGTGCTTGCCATGACCAACTAGTGAATCTTCATCAGGTCCGGATGACCCAGAAGAGGATCCAGCATCCTCTCTTATCTTCCAATACGAAGCCCAAACTCTGTATCTGAGACTGTGATCCATGCCTCCTCCTTGCTTCTTTGTATTAGCAGGAAGCTCTCTCCACTCCCTTGGAGTCAAAGGCTTGAAGGGGGCTGAATAAACTTTAGGATCTTTAAACTTATCTTCAGAACCCTCCTTCAAAGGATACCTAGGCAAAATCCTATCAGGTTGCACCAGAATTTTGGTGGTTGGCCTGATGGAGAAAGTCCTAGGAGGCTTGTAGCCTCTCATTCCTATGCCCTTGAGACAGTCTCTTTCAAACAGCTCTTCTTCTGTATACAGCTGCCTAGCAAAGCTCCAGTCTTCATTGGATAATTTCAGACAGTCTTTATCAGAGAAAGGATTGAGTGGAGCCCACTTATGAGAAGGTGGTACCACACCCTTTCTGATCTTCTCTAACTGTCCTGAGTACTGCTGATCAAAGCTTCCCTTGTACTTATCTCTTTCAGCTTCAACAGTGTGCTTGATCAAACCTTGATGCAGAGAGATGAGAGGTGCATCTCTGAAGTACAATAGCTCTTCAAAGAGGTTTGGGAACTTAGGAACCCTTTCCCTTTCAAAGAAAGATCCCCCATACCTCTTATGGGGCACTTCAGCTTCTTCCTCAAACTGATGATCAGTGAAGGGGAATGCATAAGGATCAAAAGTGGGTTCTGTGAAGAAATCCCTACTTTTGGGTCCAAGCCTAATGTGTTCAGGCAGCATACTCCCTTTCCATACCTTGGAACTTGATCCTTGCTGAATCTCCACAACAGGTTCTTCAGATTGAGCTGACTCTGAAGATGATGAAGATGATGGTGATGGTGGTGCAGGTTCTTCTTCTTCAGTAACCATAGATTGATCATCAATCTCTATTTCTTTTTCTTGTTCTTCGGCAGGCCTCTTTTCAGGTGAAGAGGGTGGTGAAGGGGTCACATTGTCAAACCTGACTCTAAGCCTCTTTACTGGAGTCTTAGCCTTTTCAGGTTCAGACACCTGCTGGTTTTCTCTTTCAGCTAGCTTGGCTTCTCTACGTTTTTTGAAATAGAGATTGGATGTGACAAACTTCTGGTACTTGTCAGCCATCTCCACAGCTTCTTGTTGACTAGTCACACTTCTTGTAACCCTAGTAGTAGGTTCAGGAGCCACCTCAAGAAGTCTACTTCTCTTCTTCTTCCTCTGAACAACACTGGATCTTCTTCTTTTCTTAGAACCTTGAGCCAAGGTTTCTTGTCTTTCATCATCAGCTAAGGCAAGTTGTGCAGCCACAGCAAGTGCATGATCAGACTTCTCTTGTTCTTCTTTTTGTTCCAGCTCCTCTTGTTCCAAAGCAGTAGCTATGGCAGCCACTTGGATTAGTTCTGGATCAGAGGGGCAAGTAGCCAAAGGTGATGCTGCTACAGCATCAGCAACAACAATCCTATCCTCATGAGCCTTTCCTTCTTTGTCTGAAGTAGGCTTAAGAGGCCTTGCAATTTCAGACCCTTGACCCACAATTTCAGATGACTTTGGCAAAGCCTTCTGAACAGGTTCAGTTGTCTTAGAGTGCAAGTTAGGGTTTGTTGCAGACACTTTTGCTGCACTTCTTACTGGTAACTTCCGCAGCTTTGGTTGAGGGGAGGGCTTGGAGCCTTTGATGTCTCCCTGCAGCTCTCTTTCCAATACCTCAATGGTGCTTTTCCTCCTTGATGCCTTCTCCAGTAACATATTCTCCTTTAGAGTAGGAGATGAAGGTCTTGGTACTAGAGCATTCTTTAGATTCATGCTCTTAAGATTTGCTTCACCAAGGAAATTAGGGCCTTTGTGATCATACAGCCTCACAATAGGCACTTTGAAGTGTAAGAGTACCTTGGTTATGAGAAGATTGTGGGGAAGATTTGCACCTGAATCTCTGATCTTCTTCTGCATGTGAAACATAAGGATGCTTGGAAGATTCATCTTCTCCTTCAGCAGCAGATGGATCAAGCAGAATCTTTCTAGTTCAGACACATGATTTCTGCTCCCACTCTTAGGGATTATGGAGCACCCTAAGATGGAGTGGAGTACCCTCACCTTATCTAACATGAATTTGGAATCAGGACTTTCAGGCACTTCAGTTCCATACAACATCTTGGTAAATTTCTTCTGACCACCATTCTTCTGCTCCCATCCAGGAGAGAAAGATGCTCCTTCTGCCTTTACACCAGTGACAGTAGACAAAATACCTCCATCCACGAACACAGGAACACCCAGAACATCAGCCCTGATGCTTTCATATATCCCTTTGGAGTTAGGGATTCCTCTTGCTGATGCCCACAAGTCAATCACACTCTGCTCTTGCCACGAACAGTAAACCTTGTCAAAGAATGGCGTCCAGCCCACAGCATCAAACTCCTCAAACAAGTCCATCCCAAGGTTACGAAGATCCTCAAGGTCCACACCTTTGGATCTAACCACATTTCCACTTGAACTTGAAGACTTCTTTGGTGCCATTGAAGTTGCAGAGAAAGTTTGAGAGAAAACGGTTGCGAGAGAGATGAAGAAGTTTAAACAAAAGCTGAGAGAAAGTGTAAGGCTTCTCCAAAACACTAACTCCTACATTTATAGACCCATGATGTAATGATGGCATGTACTGGTTGCGCAGACGTTGGGTAACGTGCGAAGTGGAAGAGAAAAAATAAATGTAATTTAACCGTCTCAGATAGCCACGTCATCAAGTTATTTCAGACAAGTGAGAAATTTCAGATACACATATAAAATTTCAGATACCCTGAAATTTCAGACATGTCACAATTTCAGACACCCTGAGATTTTAGATGCTCTTTTTCATACATAATCAATTTAGAAAATGCGTGTATGTTCACGTTATTGCATATGAACTTAAATCTATTTTCAGCCAGGGGTTTTGTGAATATATCTGCCCATTGATTCTCTGTTTCAATGAACTTTATATCAAAAACACCTTTCTGAACATAGTCTCTAATGAAATGATGCTTCATTTCTATATGTTTAGCCCTAGAATGTTGAATAGGATTCTTAGACAAATTAATGGCACTTGTATTATCACACAACACAGGTATAACAGATATAGGAATGTTAAAATCCTCAAGTTGATACTTCACTCATAGCAGTTGTGAACAACAACTGGCTGCTGAGATGTATTCTGCTTCTGCTGTTGATAATGCAATGGTGCTTTGCCTTTTGCTTGACCAGCTGATCATGTTGCTTCCAAAGAAGTGACATCCTCCACTTGTACTCTTTCTTTCTATTTTATCTCCAGCAAAGTCAGCATCACAATATCCTATTAACCTGCAATCCTTGTCTTTCTTATAGCATAGACCAAGATTAGTAGTACATTTAAGATATCTAAAAATTCTCTTGACAGCTTTGTAATGAGTAGTTCTTGGATCTGATTGAAATCTAGCACAAAGACATACACTGAACATAATGTCAGGTCTGCTTGCTGTTAGATACAATAAAGAGCCAATCATTCCTCTATACAAAGTTTGATTAACTGGTTCTTCATTTTCATTCTTACTTAAAGATGAAGGGGGATGCATAGGAGTTGACATGGGTTTGCAATCACTTAAATTTAACTTCTTAAGCATTTCTTTTGTATATTTCTCTTGATGGATCCATATACAATCAGAATCTTGCTTAATCTGAAGTCCTAAGAAACATTTTAGTTCACCCATTAAACTCATTTCAAACTCTGATTGCATTAACTCAGAAAACTCTTTGCATAGTGAAGAATCAGTTGAACCAAATATAATGTCGTCAACATATATCTGGACAAGCATCAGATTTTTGTTAGACTGTTTTCTAAAAAGGGTTGTATCTACTTTTCCTATTTCAAAACCATTTTTGATAAGAAAACTGCTCAATCTGTCATACCAAGCTCTTGGGGCTTGTTTCAGACCATAAAGAGCCTTTTTCAGTTTGAAAACATGATCAGGAAAAACAACATCCTCAAAACCAGGGGGTTGTCTAACAAAAACTTCTTCTTCAATGAATCCATTGAGAAAAGCACTTTTGACATCCATTTGATATAGTTTGATGTCATTATTTATAGCATAAGAAAGAAGAATTCTAATTGCTTCTAACCTGGCAACAGGGGCAAATGTTTCAGTAAAGTCAATGCCTTTTTGTTGATTGTACCCTTGAGCCACCAATCTTGCCTTGTTTCTGACCACTTTTCCTTCTTCAGACAACTTATTTCTGAACACTCATTTGGTTCCAATAATTGTTTTCCCATGGGGTTTAGGAACAAGGGTCCAGACATCACTCCTAGCAAATTGATTTAGCTCCTCTTGCATGGCTAGGATCCACCCTTCATCATGCAGAGCTTCATCAATGTTCTTTGGCTCGATTTCAGACAAGAGAGCAAGAGAATTCAGATTCTTGAATTTTGATCTTGTCTTAACTCCTTCTGAGGTACTGCCAATGATTTGCTCTTTAGGATGAAGTTACTTGTATCTCCAGTCAGGTTTGAGAGGTGATACTAAGTCAGTTTGAGACTCAACATTTGTCTGAAGAGGTTCTGATAGATCTTCAGACACCTGTTCATCCTTGGTGATGTGTGTGTTTAGCTTCGTTCCTGCAAAATCATCTTCTAGATCTAATAGTTCCCTATCAGTCTCTTTCATGTCATTGAATTTAACATGGATTGATTCTTCTACGATTAAAGTTCTAGAGTTATAAACTCTATAGGCTTTTGATGTTTCAGAATAACCTATGAAAAATCCTTTATCAGACTTTGCATCAAATTTTCCAAGATCATCCTTTGTGTTAAGTATAAAACACTCACAGCCAAAGGGATGGAAATATGATATGTTGGGTTTTCTTCCTTTCCACAACTCATAGGGAGTCCTTTTCAGAATTGGTCTTACCAATATTCTGTTTTGAAGGTAGCAGGTTGTATTAATAGCCTCTGCCCAGAAGGTCCTTGGTAGACTGCATGAGTTGAGCATGATTCTTCCCATCTCTTGCAAACTTCTGTTCTTTCTCTCAACAACCCCATTTTGTTGAGGTGTTCTAGCCACAGAGAAATTGTGTGAGATCCCATTCTCATCACAGAACAGCTGAAAGTTTGCATTCTCAAACTCTCCACCATGATCACTTCTAATGACAGATATACAAAATCCTTTTTCATTTTGTACCTTCTTGCAGAATATTGTGAAATTCTTAAAGGTCTCATCCTTGCTTCTAAGGAATATTACCCATGTATATCTAGAATAGTCATCAACAATGACCAAACCATATTTCTTACCACTAATGCTTTCTGTTCTAATAGGACCAAACAAGTCAATGTGTAAAAGTTTTAATGGTCTGCTAGTAGAAACAACATCCTTACTCTTAAATGAGTGTCTTGTTTGTTTCCCTTTCAGACAGCTTTCACATAAAATATCAGATTTGTATGAAAGCTTGGGCAAACCTTTAACAAGATTGTGTTTTGCTAACCTTGAGATTAATCTCAAGCTGGCATGCCCTAGTCTTTGATGCCAAATCTGTTTTTCATCTTCAACGGAGATAAAACATTTTACATTTTGACTTGCTAACTCCTCTAGATCAATTTTGTACACATTACTGTGTCTCTTAGCAGTAAAAAGGATTTGATCATGGGGGGTCTTTGACTATACATCCTTCCTTAGTGAAGGAAACCACATATCCATTGTCACACAATTGACTTATGCTCAATAGATTGTGTTGAAGTCCTTCTACTAGGAGAACATTCTTAATAAGGGATAGAGGAGTCATACCTACAGTCCCTATACCAGTGATCTTCCCTTCCTAATTTCCACCAAAGGTGACCAATCCTCCTGCTCTGGGTCTAAGGTTTTGGAACAAAGACCTTTCTCCTGTCATGTGTCGCGAGCAGCCACTGTCCAGGAACCATTTGTGGGGTTTCCTTTGTCCTGTTAAACACATCTGCAACAGGAATAATCAAGTTCTTAGGTACCCATATTCTTTTGGGTCCTTTCTTGTTAGACTTGGGTTTAGGTCTCCCTTTGTGTTTGCACTGAGCCACATTATGTCCAACTTTGCCACAGTGAGAACACCCAATAACTTTCTTTTTGCCTTTAGCGACATTGAAAATATGAAGTTCAGAGACATCATGATCACAAAAGCCTAAACCACTTTTGTCAAGGGAATGCCTTTGATTGCCAAGTAATCTGTTAAGATTATCAGTTCCTTTGACAAATTTAGCCAAGTCTTTTGTCAGATCCTCAACTTGTTTCTGAAGTTTTTTATTTTCTTCAGACACAGATTGTGAACTGCTGACTTCAGACACAAGAATCTTTTCCTTGAGCATAATATTTTCCATCTCAATAGCTTCATATTTACTACACATTTCTGTGTGAGCTTTGGATAGATTCTTATACTCTTGGAAGAGCTCCTTGGAACTTTCCATCAGGTCATCATACATCTCTTGAAGAGTTAAGGGAAATACCTCTTCTTCAGAGCTGTCTGATGAGGGCAGGCTGGCCATGAGACAGATTGGCCTCTTCTGAAGTGTCCTCCTCTTCTTCTGAAGTGGACTCATCAAGATCCTCCCATGTAGCCATCAGACCTTTCTTTTTCTTGAAGAACTTCTTCTTTTTGAAGGTATTCTTCTTCAGCTTTGGGCATTCTGCCTTCGTGTGACCTGGTTGTTTACATTCAAAACAAATAACCTTGTCATTTGAGAGTCTTTACCTGACTTACCTCCTTTAGAGGTTGAAGGTTGGTTCCTTCTGAACTTCCCTCTATTTTGCAGCATTCTTTTGATCTTTCTACTTAACAGAGCAAGATCATCATCTTCTGAGCTATCTCCAGAATCTTCATCTGCTTCTGAAATTTCTTCAGCTTGCATAGCCTTCATCTTGCCATGCCTAGGCTGACTGGCCTTGGAGATTAGTGCTAGAGACTTCTTCTTGTTGTCATCTTCACCAAGCTCAAGCTCATGAACCTTAAGAGATCCCAATAGTTCTTCCACTCTAAGAGAGTTCAAATCTCTTGCCTCTTGAATGGCGGTAACTTTGGGTCTCCAGGACTTAGGCAAACTTCTTAGAATCTTTCTGTTATTATCTCCAGATTCATAAGTTCTACCCAAAGACCTGAGTCCATTGGTTATGGTCTGAAACCTTCCAAACATTTGATCAATGGTTTCAGTTTCTTCCATCTTAAACATCTCATATTGATGTATAAGCATACTGATCTTGGATTGCTTGACAGTCTCAGTCCCTTCATGGGCTGCTGCAAGTGTATCCCAGATTTCCTTGGCAGATGTACAACCATGAACCTTCTCATATTCTGATTTATTCAAAGAACATATCAGATAGAGCTTGGCTTTGGCATTCATCTGGACTCTAGCCTTCTGCTCTAGGGTCCATTCAGCCTTAGGTATAGGCAAGCCATTGTGCATAGGCACATAGTCTCCATCAGTGACTACATCCCAAACATCAATGTTGTTGCTCTCAATGAACAACTTCATACGATCCCTCCAATAGTGGTAATCCACACCATTGAATGCTGGGGGTCTTGTGATAGAGGCTCCTTCAGTGATATATTGCCTGTTGTTGTTGGAAGCTTCCATCTGGATCTTTAATCCTCAACACTTGTTAGGTGCTCAACCCTGAGTTGAGCTCTGATACCAACTGTAGAAACACAGGGAAACACTAGAAGGGGGGTTGAATAATGTTTCTTAATATTTTTGAAAGCTTTTTCAAAACAACAAGTATAAAACTGTTTCAGACAGGTTTTTGAGGACTGTCTGAAGTTTTTAAGACAGCTTCTGGAAATATATTTTCAAAGGTTTCTTAGCTTTTGAAATATTTAGAATTGCTTTTCAACTCCCTTAAATTAGTATAAACGAATTGACAAGAGTTAAGGGATAGAAAATTTAGCCAAGGAATTTATCCTGGTTCACTCACTACCACTGTGAGCTACGTCCAGTCCCAATGCCAACTAGCACTTGGATTTTCTCTTAATCTTTCACAAAGATTACAAGTATTCTTTTACAGTCAAGCCTCTTCAGGCTCTACAACCAAGTATTCTTAACAGCCAAGCCTCTCCAGGCTCTACAACCAAGTATTCTTTACAGCCAAGCCTCTCCAGGCTCTACAACCAAGTATTCTTTACAGCCAAGCCTCTCCAGGCTCTACAACCAAGTATTCTTTAGACACCAAGCCTCTCCAGGCTCTACAACCAAGTATTCTTTAGACAACAAGCCTCTCCAGGCTCAAGAACGATTTTACAGAGAAAAGATAAGTTTAAGCTTTTAAACTAAACCAGTTATAAGCTCAAACAAATACAATGTACAAAGATAACTGAGGTATTCTCAGGATATACAAATGTGTGTACAAAGAATATTATCAGAGAGTTTTTACAGAGTAAAAACTAGCAGCGATTTGTTTCTCTTTGATTTTCTTGAATATGAAATCCTTCTCTGTTCTTCTCTATATGTATATGTATATCACTTTTTGTCTCTCTTTTGTGATGGTCTTCATGAGGGGTATTTATACCCAGACTTCAGTCCGTTGAAAAACCACCGTTTAGAGATAGCATTAAATGCTATTTAATCCGTTGTGAGACATGCTTCTGAGAGTCCTGACCTTTCTGACACAGAACAAGGTTGCATCTGCCAAAAAGCTGCTTCAAATGTTGTTGCAGAGGCTGCGTTGCAGGAATTTCCTCAGTGGTGTATGAATTTCAAAAACACCAGAAAAGACCTCTGTGTTCCTTGCCATAAATATGCTTGAAAAGGTACATGCAGCAGAGACTCAGAAAACGTCTTCACAAAGCTTCAGCAAAGGTGCCACGTCATTAATGAGACTTCAGACAGCTTCAACACTTCAGACGGGTTGGGCACTTCAGACGGCTTCAACACTTCAGACGGGTTGAACCTTCAGAAGGCTTGATACCTCAGACAGTTTGAAACACTTCACAAAGTCTTTTTGTAAGTTCATAGTGGCTTGCTGAAATCACAGATAAATCATTAAAACATATATATATCTATGATGAATTATTTTAACCCAAATTTGATAGTCATTAAAACTTGGGAATTATATTGTCTTGAAACATCATAATTTACTTATGATATTTTTGAGACTCAACAAGTATATAGTTTCTAAGTCTCCTTCTTCAAATCCCATAATGTTTATCAATTCATAGAAGTTAGAAAGATGATTGTGAGGATCCTCATGATCCAATCCTGCGAATTGATTTGCACTTATGAGGTTGAGATAAGCAGCTTTCAACTCCAAGGTCCTTGCAGTTGTGGGTAGCACAATGCTGGAATGATAGCGAGGGCCTTGATTTCTGACATAGTCCCCTAAAGTCCTTCTGGTTTGTGTTCCTTCCATTAATTGATTTTGAGATACCTGTCTTCAGCACTATTCAAGAATCTCAAACAATTATTAGCCCTGGAAGGTGAAACAAAATAGTTTTTTTTTAAAAAAAATGAAAATAATAAAAATAACGAAAATAAAATAAAAAATAATAAAAAATAAAATCCTAAAATTCTAAGATAGAGTTTGAATTTGAAATAAGATATTTACTTATCCTAAATTCCAAAAAGAACTCAAACAAGATAAGCATTGAAGATAAGATAAGATAAATTTAAAATTTCAATTTCAGAAAAAAAAATTATAAAAATAAAATATGAAAATAAAATAAAAAATAAAAAATAAAAGAAAAAAAATTTAAAACAAAATTTAAAATTTAAAAATATAATTTTTTTTGAAATTTTTGAAACAATCGAAAATACAATTAACTAAAATTATACAAATTGAGACACCGCTCCCCAGCAAAGGCGCCAAAAACTTGATGGATTTCCTGGCAAGTTTACCAGTAGTCCAGTAGTTTTAGAGTAAGTGAGATATCGTATCCACAAGGAGCGGTTGTAATTTATATATTGATAGTGATTGTACTTCCAATACACACGGTTTTCAAAAGAGTTTGATTGTAAACAATAAAATAATAAAATAGAATAAAGTAAACAAAGATAAACGCGAGAAGAATAGTGGTTTGGACTAGGATTTGACTTCGTTTCATCTCCCCCCTTGTGCATGCGAATCCCTTCCCTTATTTATGATCGTACTTGTAATCACCTTAGCATTGTTTATTTACAATAATTATAAGGCATGCCTGGTAATTATCGTACCCGCAAATTCCCCTATAACATCATAAATAAACGCCAAAAGCTATTCTCTACAGCCATTCAAAGTGGCATTTGGCGACCCCGAACATTCCCCGTATTTTGCAATCAGCGCTATCGATTTAGCCATACTTTCATATAAGGCACCTATGGAGGGGTGTGTCACTCACTGAACCTCCAATCGTTAGAATACAATCCTTATACTACGATATGACTAAACCGAGTACCTTTAGCAATCCGAGAATAAGCTTCATGAACAGCTTCATGCTCACCTACCTCTGATACTAGCCGGAGTTCCACTTTTTGTATCCAGAGCACTAGCCTACCACCCCGGCGCACGCGCGGAGGTGATGCATTACAAACAGCATAAAGATACCGATAAATTACAGGCATAGAATCATAAATAAAAGGAAAAGAATTCTTATACACAAGGGAATTGAATCTACTACATCAAATCCTACTGGAGAGTTTAGCTACAAATAGTAGCCATTACAAACCACTGAGAAATCTGTCACCTTTCTCAATCCTATACTACTCTCTCTCTCTATGTGTATCCCTGTTTCGGGTCCCGGGGACCTACCTGTGACCTATGCAAAGGGCTCTATTTATAGAGTTGGAAAACCTTAAGAGATCAGGCTGTGATGTCACTTGCGTGAAGCTTGTCCAATCAGAAGCTGCCTTTTCATTAATTGACGTCACTTGTGTGAAGCTTATCCAATCAGGAGCTCCCCTTTCATTAATTGACGTCACTGCGAGGCTTCATTAATCAGGAGGTGCACTTCATGCGCGCTTAGCGCGTGTGAAGCCTGACTGAAATGCGCTCCACATGCGCTGAGCGCGTGTGGAGCGTGTTACACGCTGCAGCTTTCCTTAAATTGTGGATCTAACCTCTGGATCTCTTTCTGATTTTATCTGGTTTTCCCCTATCCCTTTTATCCGAATTATTTTTGTATTTATTTAATTTGAATTTGAATTAAAGAGGTTATCTGCAAGATTCTTTGATTATCTCCTCTTTATTTGAATTCTGAATCTGCAACAACTTCCTTTTTTATGCTATTTTCTCTCTCATTCCAAATCTCATGTAAATCTGCATAAAATAACAGATTTCTATTCAAAATAGCATCATATTCAAATTTGAACCAAATAATTACAGATATTGTAAATATTAATAAAAAGGGATATTTTGGGGCAAAAATTATTATTTTAACTTTGAAGTGTAATAAAAACTATATGAAAATAACGCTAATTTTACACTTATCAAGATACTTTACTTGGATTAGGATTGAACTTCATCTCATCGCACCCTTCATGTATGTAAAGATTATCTATTATTTTAGGTTTACTCTATAATATTGTAGACAAACTCTATTGCTAAGACCCCGAGTTACCAGCGGCCTCACACACTCAAAGGTAAACTATGCGGGCTCTCCCAAGCGACAGACTTATCCTCGGCTTATTTCGCTCTATTTTGTTCAGTTTGTAAAGACTTAATTGAAATATGCGGCCTACCAAATGAATGTATACCTTCGCTAGAATACTGTCACTACCCATCGCTCATTAGATATACCCATCTCTCGCTTCCTGGATTCACAATCAATTAACTCTTTGCTATCGGAATACCAAGCCCTAATGGTCGGATGCCCCTTCAATTAGAGTACTCACACTACCCCTCAATCATTAGCAAAACACCCCTTTTCGGTCAAAGTGGTAACCGAGTCCTCTTATTCAATCAGAGAGTGAGTTTCTTCAGAATCCGCTCACCCACTCTCGCTCCTAGCCAGAACTGGCCCAGTTAAGACTAGCCTATAACTCCAGGCGTAAACCGCGGGAATTAGGAATAAACACGGAATAAGATTACCAATATTATAGACAGAGAGCTCAGAAATAATAAAATAGAATTTACATACACTTGGGGATAGAATCGATTACATTCAATCCTACTAGAGAGTTAACTACTTGAGGTAGTCATACACACCACCGAAGATGCTGTCACCATCTTCAATCCTTGTGAAGCACTCCTCCTCTCCTAATCTAAACTTAGTTACAGTACATAATCACTAGACAAGATTACAATACTATACTCCACACTGTCTAACTCGCTCTCTTTGGACTGACGCAAGAGGTTCCTATTTATAGATTAGGAAAGACAAAGCAAATTTGGGAAGAGATCCTCTTAAAAATGGCAACTAGGAAGCAATCTGCGTGTTCTGCGCTTCAAGCTGCGCTACAGTGCAGACTGTAGCGCAAGTTACAGAGAGTTACGCTTCACCTGCGCTATAGCGCGGGGTGAAGCGCAGCTAGCGTCCTGCAGCTTCAACTTTCCTCTTTTAATTGTTGATCTCTCCCCGAGACTGGTTTTCGTGCGTTTGTCCTTCCTTGTTTCCCTTTATTTTCTGATATCTTTGTATTTATTGTGCAATCCTTGTTTATTTGGGAAGCTTGTCTGCAATATCTTTGATTGATTGGCTCTGATCTCCTCATTAACGATTCAAATCTGCTTCAAATCTTTAATTAATTATCCTCAATCAATCTCCAATCTTGCATAAATCCTCCTCATTTAATGCCATTTAATCTCTGAATTAATCTTTGCAAGAATCCTGCAAAAATCAGCAATAAATCTATTAAAATAGCATCAAATTCAAAACTAGGATTAATAAATTCAAATTATTAAATATTAAATAAAAGGGATAAAAATGGGGTAAAATTATCATTTTGTCCTTGATAAGTGAAATAAAATATATACTAATTTATCAACTATTTTTCACTTATCAGTGACTCGAAAGAAAGAGGAAGAAAATCACGCTCGAAATGAGACTCTTACATGAAAGGATTCCTTTGCCTCGATTGAAAAGGTCTGAAGAAGACTTCAGTTCGAAGACATAGGAGTTTGAGGAACTCGAAGTTGCATTGATGTATTCGAAAGGAGTAAACTAAAGACCAATAGGTTCGAAAGGGAAGTTACTTTAAGTTATTATTTATCAGTTATTGACAGTCACGTCACTTTGAGCGGTTACTGAAAAGGGGAACTAATGTTCATGCAAAAGAACGTGGGGCAGCGCACCAGTTCCAGGAGCAGTTGTTGGGAGCTTCTGAGAAGAGGGCGATTAACAAAGCAACAGCTATAAATCAGAGAAGGCTCCACAGATCAAAGGTCCGCAACCTGAACACTCAAAAGCACCCTGAAAAAGCCGTAGCATCCACCGTCGCGATCAAGGCACAATACCAGCAAGCTTAGAGGAAGTAGGGACCTGGCAGACCAAACCTTTTATTTTTCTCTCGTTCTTTCTACTTGCTATGTCAAGTTGTCTTTTACGTTTTTTTTATATGTTCTTAGCACTTTTATAGGCTAGAGATCCATGGCACTGTAACTGATTCTCTCAGTTGCTTTTGCTTGTAAGTTACGTTTTTCTTTGAATGCAAGTTAAGGCCTTGTCAAAGGCTATTGTCACGGGTTCAACGTTTCTATTCACTACTGGTTTTTACGTTTTCCCTGTTCAATTTCCCCTTAAGATTTCACACTAAGGTAGAACCCACATTAAAGAACAAAGGATTCGTATCTCATCCTAGACTAAGCAAAGATACATTTGTTTGTGTAAATTTCTAGAGCAAATAACGGGTACCCATTGTGGGTATATCCACGGGTATCCACGGGTACGAGTTCTTTTTGGCATCCCTACATCAGATCCGTTTATTAAATAATTATATTTCAAAAGCTTTTTTTTAAGGGACAAAAGCTATTATAAAGTTTAAAGTCACATTCAAATTTTAAATATTCTAAAATTATTAAATGAGTTATATATATATATATATATATACACGGTTTTTCTAACATGTGCAACCTTGCACAGGATAATAAATCAAAAGTGGAAATGTTTTATTGGAAATTGCAACTTTTAATATTACCAATGCATTGAATATTGTGGTAGTTGCAATTTCCAATAAAACATTTCCTCTTTTGATTTATTATCTTGTGCAAGGGTTGCACATGATAAAAAAACTCATACACACACTGTCAATGTAAAAAAGTTTTACAAAAATATTTAATGATGTGTTGTCACATCATTTATTTAATTTAATAACATATGAGGTGTCACACTCATTAAATGATGTGACAACACATCATTAAATCTCTGTGTAAAACTTCTTTGCACTGATAATGTATATCAATTAAATCCTTATTTAATATATTATTAATACATATATTAATATTAATGTTTTTTTAGCTAGGCAAAGAGAAATATATTTAAAAGAAGTATAAGGAGTACTCCAACCAATAAACAGTTAAATAATCAAAGAAAATAACGAGAAAACTAAGACATTAAGATTAATGTTACATGTAAACTTTTAAAATATCTTAAAATAATAATAAACTTTTGTATAAATCGTAAATATCTTCCACAATGAAAATCAATCCTACTCGAGTTAGAATTTTCCTCCATCACCAAAGGAAATTTTATACAAAAAAAAAAAAGAATTACTTGATTATAAATTTTATAAGATTTCACATAAATAAGTAAAGTAATCAATAGTTATAATTTAACAGTTGGAGAAAGAATAATCACATCTTATTGAAAGTCATTAATAGTGTAATAATGTTAAAGTGTTATATATCAATGTAACGTAATCCCTTCTTATTATTAATTTATTATACATACTTTTTAATTTAATAAATATACACTGTTAATGTAAAAAAAATTACAATATTATTATCACATCATTTAATGAGTCATTAAATGATGTGTCAATACATGATCGGGTGCCAGTGTCAATTTTTTCATGAAACAAATCTAGCAACTATTTATTATTAATACACAAAACCTTGCTCATCCACACTGTACACTAAATTGAAGAAACTAAAAAATTGAAAAAAAATTAATTATTCACTATTTAGTATAAAAATGTTAATATTGATAAAATTTAAAACATCTAAATTTTTTTAAACAATTTATATCATGCTTAGTTTTATTCAAAACCTAGCAACTATGTTTAAGGAATCTTGCCCCAAATTTTTTTTTAACCACATATTTTTTTGTCAGAAACCACATATATCGCTCATATAATTAACAATCATGGTAAGGATTTAGTGTTTATTTGGTTTATAGTTGAGTATAATTGATTTTAAAAATTAATGATTGAAATGAGTAATGCACATTTTATAAAACACGTTGGATGAAAGTGATTTAAAGTTAATTTTATGAAATTATGGCTTTAGACTATATAACGGTAAAACAAAAGGCTATTAATCAGTTAAAGCTCCTCATATTATTAATAACTAATCCATTTTACCCCTTGTCATGATAGGCCATGTCACAAAGAAGCCATTTACTTTCTCATGGCCACTCATATAACAACTCTACTTTGTTTCAATTTAAATAGGTTGATCCATAAATAGAGTCTACGTTGATTAAATTCTGGCTAACGTGTCCACCCATGATAGAAGTAGTAACTCCTAGTCTTGGGTGGGTGGGCGAACTGCAAACGCCATTCCGCAAACGCCATTCCCTCATACTTTCGAGTTCCAAATGCAAAAATAAATAAATAAATATAATATTAAAATAAAATAAAAAATAAATTTATATCTAACACTCTTTTATGTTTTTCCATCATACTATTATTTATTGTATCTTATATTTTTCTCTTTTATTTCTATTTTTCTTGTTAGTATTATATAAATTATTTCCTCTAATTTATAAGACAACATTTAAAGCTTTTATAAGATCTTATTTATAATATAAAGTATATAAATTTAGAATCATTTATTGTTTTTTCTCATATTTGTCTTGTTGATTATTTAAGGTTTTAAAGTGAAACAAATATCATGACAATGAAGTTTAATTTTAAATAGGAGTAAATTTATAATTTTATAGAGTAATTTCTTAAAAATTAATATATTAATTATTTTTTAAAATATATGTATTTTTATCTGAATTGTCTTGTAACAGAAAGAGTATTATACAAAATTATTGTATAAATATAATTGCGGACAATAAATACTTTGTCCTATGGAAATAGAACGGTCTGTGCTATGAATGCTCTTTGTTTTCTCTGCGTGAGCTCCCTGTTATATTCACACACAACACACGCACACATAAAGTCTAGTCACTTACTTATGATGAAGACTTCATTCTTTTTTTTTTTTTTTGATATTATCATATTATTGTTCTTATATAATTATCTAAATTAAAGATTGCCAACAGGAATAAATTAATTGCAATTCATATATACTTTCTTTCCCATGCTTTTTTTAATGGATTGGTGCACTTGATTAGCTGAGTTCAATTTATTCATTACAAAGTGAAGTTGATCGTTCCTCCTGAAACCTATCGATGATAGTGATAGATAATGTAATCAATTTCTTTTTTTACACTCTAATCTTTTATATTTTTTAATTTTACACATCATTTTTTTTCTTATCTTTCATATTACATTAATTATTTTGACCAAAAAAGATATTACATCAATTATCCAATCAATCATTTTCTCTCTTTTTATTCCCCTTTTCTTTCTATTTTTTAATTTCTCCATACTTCTCACATCTAATTTTTTAAGTGTGAGTATTTTTTTCTCTAACATAATAATATATGTATTCTTTTCCTTTTTCTTTTCTTAATTTTTTTGGATAAGGGTACCTTTCTCCTTTTTATTCTTCCCCTCGTCATTTCCCTCCTTAATGCACTGGACGAAATGTATAAGAATATTATATACATATTTCCTTTTGTAAATCTACACAATATACCAATGCATATTAATATTTAAATTATATCTCACATTGGAAATATTTAAAATAGAAAACATAGACACTGAAAAATAGAAAAACCTACACAATCTACTCATCTGTATTAAATTTGAGTTGTAATGAAACTCTCACATTAATCCATATGACATTTTTATTATATTTTAAAAATTATAAAAATTTAGAGAAAATTTAAGATTCTTTTTATTCAATATTATCCACATAATTTAAATTTCTTCTTAATTTTTAAATTAGGTTATTATATTTTAGATGTTTTTATCAAAAGTTTAAAACTTTAATCTTTTGTATTAGAATGATTAACATACACCTCGAATTTGGGTGTGGAGACAAAGGAAAGAGAGACATATAAAAAAAGGAAAGAGAGAAAGAAAGAGAAAGTGATAGATGTAAGGGTATTTCTAAGGTGCACAAATTTTAAATTGGTATAGCAGTATACAAGTAAATTTGACCTGAAATTGTAGGTATAACCAATTACCATTTTATTTTTAAAAAATAAAAAATTCACTATTACCATAAAACTTTGAATTATTACCAACTGACCAATAATTATTTGATAATTTTATTATTATTAAAAGAAAAGAAAAATAAAGAGAAACCTCCCTCATCATCTTTCTCGTATCGACAGTGGGAGGGCCTTGAGCAGCCACGGACCACGACCTGGAATGGATCTATGTGTCCACCGAGCGAAATGTCATATCATATTGCGCTCTTTATTAGGGTTATTATTGCAGAAACACAATCCATGGTAAAGAACGTGTGTCGGGTTTCTTTTTATGTAACACGATTTTTCGTTTCCTGGGGCACCACCGTAAGCTAGTTGTTGTCCACCATTGCCCAATCACTAGTTTTTTCACACTAGAACCAGACCCTCGTCGCTCCAGGGACTCGTCGCGAATGTTGGGGGAATCGTGATGGTGGTGGGTTTCTTGTGTTCGCCGGAAATGGGGAAGAAGGGTCGTTGTAGCCTTACACGACCTTTGGTCGCGATGAAGAGGATGAACCACAATCAGAGAAGGAGAAGTTGCAATGCATCCCTGCACCATTCATGAGTTTGGTCAACATTCCATGCTTGTCGCGCACGCTGTTAACGAAGGAGGAAACCGAGCAAAGGGATATGACACTACCGGGAAGCTGATATGTTGAATCAACAACAAAAATTGAATATGAGCATCCTGAAAACTAATCTATAGTGTTGAATCAATAACAAAAATTGAATTTGACTTACAAATTCCCTTTTTTAAAATCCAATTGTGCGCTTAAAATTATTTAAAGATGTTGGGCACAATTGTAAAATTGAAACTTGTGTCACTTATAACTTGTAACCTACTTCGTTAATGAAATCTTCACCTTCCAATAAATTATTATTATATTCAATGGCTTATTTTAATTGTGCACAATTGCACAGATATGTTAGACTCATCCTATATATAATAAATAATTAATGTGATGTGGAAAGAAATGAAATAGAAAGAGAAAAGCGATGAAAAATAACGTATAAAATTTATAAATGTATAAATATTATGATTATTTATATTATTTTTAATCATATTAAAAATATCAATAAAAAAATTATCTCATACATTATAATAGTTAAAATACTAATAATAGTTTAATAATAGAGTTAAAGGATGTTCATTGACATATCATGTACCAATGTGTTTGGTTTACATTGAATTCACATTTCAAACGTGGATTCAAATAAACTCTATTCTCAATAGCATTATGCTAGATACACGTTTAAAACATGATTTTGATGATAATTAATCACACACCAATGCATGTCTTAAATACTTTAGTGGATCTCTTCTTGTTTAAAGGGGGCAATATAAGGCTATTCGATCATATACAAACACAATTCTCGACAGAAAAATTTGAATTATTAAAATGAATATGATTATAAGGTGTTTGGATTAAAAAATATTCAAATATTTGATCATATTTAATTGACTAAACTAGCACATTGGTCCTTGACTCTTGGGGAACCATATGCAGTTTCGTCTCTAACTTTCTAAAATGACACTTTAGTCTCTGACTTTATTAGAAGTATGCACTATAATCCCTAAAGTGTATGTTTTTTAATAAAGTAAGGACTAGAGTGCATGTTTTTAATAAAATTACAGACTAAAGTACTATTTTAGAAAAGACAGGAACGAAACTGCATGGTCCCCAAAAGTCAGGGACCGATGTGTTAGTTTAATCTATTTAATTTAACCTTTTTTTTAAAGTCGTATTTAATTAATTTTTAACTCGATTGATTTAATTTTGTATTTAATTTATCATTACCATTCTTTGCTCAATTTTGACGTTTATAATTAAAAAATAAAAATTATTTATCAACTATTTGAATATTTAATTATAAATACTTATTCATAACAAACACATATTATCAATATGCTAGCAGTCATCTTGACTGTTTAAGTATTTACACTCATCCCTATTCCCTACGATTAATTATATTTTATCTAATAGTTTAATTTATTTTAGTTATATATTATTAATTAATAATATAGTTGTTTTTAAATTAATCATTAAAGTTAATAACCCAAACACATCTTATCATTAACATTTAATATTTATTTTCACCTTCATTAATATAAAAACACAACATTCTCTCTCTTTATTAATAAATTCAGTTGAGTCATTAAAAACATATTATATATTTATTCTAAGTAAAGTAAGTAAAACTAAATTTTCATATATTTATAGATAGATTTTAATGACACAATATTAATAAATTTTACAAATAACTGTGAGCTGTGATCTCAATTTCCAGTGAAAGGACAGGACATACCACAACCAATGAGCTCAGCCACAGGAAAAAACAGTAATAATACGGTAACATCCAATCGAATCCAAATCCATCGCCCCATATCCAGTAGAAAATAAAAGAAACCAAATCCACCAGAGAAGAAGAGAGAGTAACCAAACCAGACCATTCCCAAAGCACAAAAAGCTTTCTTCTGCTCTTTTATTACCCTTTTACATCAACATTAAAAAAAAGTTGAATAGAAAAAAGGGTGAAGAAAAGGTTCAGAACATTTCGGGAATAGAGCGAGTTGAGTGAGTGAAAAAACCAAACAGAGAGAGAGAAGCAAGGAAGGAATCACATCACTCACCACATATAATACTACAACAGACTCTCTTTGGTTGTGGGGAACAGCGTTTGCAGGCAACAGCAAACGCTCCTCTAAGTACAAACAAACTCCAATCCCAGAATCCACAATACACACATTATTTGACACCACCCACCAAACCCCTTATTCTTCATCTTCTCCAAACAAACCTGAATGGCAACAACGGCTATATTTCTCATCTCCATTGCAGTGGTTGCAAACTTCACCTTAACCTCAACCTTTGCACAGAGCAACAACAATGTGAGTCACTCAGAGATCCAAGCCTTAACAGCCTTCAAGCTCAACCTTCACGACCCTCTTGGTTCCTTAGATGGATGGGACCCTTCAACCCCTTCAGCACCCTGTGATTGGCGTGGCATTCTCTGTTTCAAAAACAGAGTTCATGAACTTCGCTTACCTCGTCTTCAACTCACTGGTCCACTCTCTCCTTCTCTCTCTAACCTCTCACAACTTCGCAAACTCAGTCTCCACTCTAACAACTTCAACTCCTCCATCCCTTCCTCTCTTTCCCATTGCTTGTTCCTCCGTGCCGTTTACCTTCACAACAACAAACTCTCCGGCAACCTTCCTCCGCCGCTTCTCAATCTCACCAACCTTCAGATTCTCAACCTCGCTCACAACCTTCTCTCCGGTACAATCCCTGGAAACCTCTCAACCTCCCTCCGGTTCCTTGACTTGTCCTCAAACGCATTCTCCGGCGACATTCCGGCGAACTTCACCTCAAAATCTCAGCTTCAGCTTATCAACTTGTCCTACAATGGCTTCACCGGCGGAATACCTGTCACCATTGGAGCATTGCAACGTTTGGAGTATCTGTGGTTAGATTCCAACAATCTTCATGGAACGTTACCTTCAGCTCTTGCCAACTGTTCCTCACTGGTGCACCTGAGCGCAGAGGATAATGCCATCGGAGGTTTGATTCCGGCCACCATGGGGACCATGCCGAAGCTTCAAGTGCTGTCACTTTCGCTGAATCAACTTTCGGGTTCGGTCCCCACGTCTCTGTTTTGCAATGAACACACGGATTGGTCTCTGCGAATTGTTCAGCTTGGCTTTAATAACCTCACGGGTATTACCAAGCCGCAAAGTGGGGGCAAAAAATGTGTTAGCTTTTTGCAGATTTTGGACCTTAAGGAGAATCACATTATTCGTGCTTCGTTTCCCTTTTGGTTGACCAATGCGACGTCGTTGAGGGTTCTTGATCTTTCTGGAAACTCATTTTCAGGTGTTCTGCCTCCAGATATTGGGAATCTTTTCAGGTTAGAAGAATTGAGATTGTCGAATAATTCATTATCTGGTGGAGTCCCTATTAGTATTGTGAATTGTAGAGTGTTGCGGGTTCTTGATCTTCAGGGGAACAAGTTCTCTGGTCCTGTTCCTTCTTTTCTTGGTCAACTGAGAAGCCTCAAGGTGTTATCTCTTGGTGGTAACCTTTTTACTGGGTCAATACCCACCAGTTATGGGTCACTTTATGAGCTAGAGTCACTGAATTTGAGTAACAATAATCTAACAGGGATTTTGCCTGAGGAGATCATGCAATTAGGGAACATGAGTGCTTTGAATCTCAGCAATAATAGATTTTCTGGCCAAGTTTCTTCTCATATTGGGGACTTGATGGCTTTGCAAGTTCTTAATTTGAGTCACTGTGGGTTTTCAGGAAGGGTTCCCTCTACACTGGGTAATTTGATGAAACTTACAGTGTTGGATTTGAGCAAGCAAGCCTTTCTGGTGAATTGCCTGTTGAGCTTTTTTGGATTACCAAGCTTGCAAGTTGTGGCACTTGAGGAAAACCATTTAAGTGGTGCTGTTCCTGAGGGTTTCAGCAGCATAGTTAGTCTAAGGTACCTTAATCTCACATCCAATGCCTTTGTTGGCAACATTCCAGCTACCTATGGGTTTCTTAGTTCCTTAATTGTTCTCCTCTTTGTCTCACAATAGTATTTCTGGTGCAATACCTCCTGAGATTGGTGGTTGTTCTCAACTTGAAATTCTCCAGCTGCAGTCAAATCATTTGCAAGCTAACATTCCTAGTGAAATCTCTAGCCTTTCCCATTTAAAGGAGCTTAATTTGGGGGCACAATAGGTTGAAAGGTGATATCCCAGATGAAATATCACAATGTTCATCTTTGACTTCACTCTTATGGATAGTAATCACTTGACAGGTCAAATACCAGAATCCTTGTCAAAATTATCAAACTTGACTGAGTTGAGTCTTTCTTCAAATCAATTAACCGGTGAAATTCCGGTTGATCTTTCACAAATTGCTGGTTTGAAGTATCTAAACCTATCCAATAACAATCTTGAGGGTGAGATTCCTGAGATGCTTGGTTCAAGATTCAATGACCCTTCTGTGTTTGCAATGAACCAGAGGCTATGTGGGAAACCTTTACATAAAGAATGTGCAAATGTGAGAAGGAGAAAGAGGAGAAGGCTAATAATCTTTATTGGCGTGGCTGTGGCTGGACTTTGTCTTTTGGCATTGTGTTGCTGTGGCTATGTTTACAGTCTCTTAAGATGGCGCAACAAGCTCAGAGAAGGGGTGACTGGTGAGAAGAAACGTAGCCCTGCTAGTGCAGGCTCAGGAACAGACAGAAGTAGAGGGAGTGGTGAAAATGGAGGGCCAAAACTAGTAATGTTCAACAACAAGATCACTTATGCAGAGACATTAGAAGCAACAAGAAACTTTGATGAGGAAAATGTGTTGAGTAGGGGAAGGTATGGACTTGTGTTCAAAGCCTCCTACAATGATGGCATGGTTCTATCCATTCGTCGCCTCCCTGATGCATTCATGGATGAGGGTACTTTCCGCAAAGAAGCAGAATCACTAGGAAAAGTGAAGCATCGCAATTTAACAGTTCTGCGTGGCTATTATGCAGGACCACCACCTGATGTAAGGCTTCTTGTTTATGACTACATGCCAAATGGGAACCTAGGGACATTGCTTCAAGAAGCATCTCAACAAGATGGCCATGTTCTGAATTGGCCAATGCGTCATCTCATAGCACTAGGCATTGCTCGTGGGTTGGCTTTCTTACACTCAGTGCCAATAGTTCATGGTGATGTGAAGCCTCAAAATGTTCTCTTTGATGCAGATTTTGAAGCCCATTTGTCTGAATTTGGGTTGGATAGGTTGACAATGGGAAATCCAGCAGAAGCATCGTCTTCATCTACACCAGTTGGTTCGTTAGGGTATGTAGCACCAGAAGCTGCATTAACAGGACAAGCAACAAAAGAGGCAGATGTATACAGTTTTGGGATTGTGTTGTTGGAAATACTGACAGGGAGGAAACCAGTGATGTTCACACATGATGAGGATATAGTGAAGTGGGTGAAGAGGCAATTACAAAGGGGACAAATTTCAGAATTGTTGGAGCCTGGTTTGCTTGAGCTTGATCCAGAATCATCTGAATGGGAAGAGTTTTTGTTGGGTATCAAAGTTGCTCTATTATGCACAGCACCTGATCCTCTTGATCGACCATCTATCAATGACATTGTTTTCATGCTCGAAGGTTGTCGGGTCGGACCGGAGATACCATCCTCCGCTGATCCCACCACACTACCTTCCCCTACTTGATTTTTTTATGTTTAATTAAGCTCTTCTTCATGTTAATTTGATTGTTTACTTAAAAATTTGTTTTGTAATTTCACCTGAATTAAAGTAAAATGTTGATTTTTTTTTTTGAGGAGCCTACGAATACTTTATCAGTTATTATTACAGGTCCTATCTTATTTACCAATTAGTCTAGTATCTATATATTCTATTGCTGCGCCGGCGCGAACGCAAAAGCTCGTGTGCTTTGACCCAACGGCGCCGTTTTCAAATGGTCAAAATTGGATTTCCGGAATTCCTTGCGCGAGACAACGCTAATAAGTGATTCCCGCCAAAAGGAGGAGCCATCGTAGAAAGCGATGTGTCCACGTGTCGAGTTAGGAACGTCTCAGAAAGTAACCGTTAAGATGATATGGAGCTTTTGGGTTTGGAAGGAAACAGACAAGCACTTCGGGAAAAGGGGAATGGTGCGTCTAATTATCTATAATTTGTCGGTTTTGGATTTGTCCTTTGATTAATTTATTAAGGAATTAAGAAAAATGCTATGCTGCATTTGGGGGAAGTTCTTGTCTTTGTAGGACGCTTTTCTTTTTGTTTGGAAAAAAAAAAGCCACAACGTGATTATGAATAAAATTGATTTGAATAATAAGAAAACAAAAATGGTTGATGGATGAAAATAGTTTACAAATGCATGCATGCAGATATTTTATTGGGTTTTGGATGTTTTGTAATTTACTACTACTAAAGAAATGTGTCAGAAGTTAGAACAGCACATGCAACCATTTGGGATTATATTCTTTTGAAATTTTTGTGCGAACTAGTACTGCAAATACTTACCTATAAGCGTGTTTTCGGCATTTGATATTTTACCAACTATCATAAATATAATTTGTTGAGGCTTTTAATATGGATCTTTTCAATTAAGGACTTAACTGAAAAGCCCAATACTAGTAGAACTCAATTGTAGATCAACCAATAAACTATATTCCATTAGTTATGATAACCTATCATAACACTTTTATTTTAAATGATATCTTTAGCAAAAATAGAATAATGAGGAAGTCCAAAGATAGGGACGTTGGTACTGAGGAATTTGAGCAGAACGCGGACCCTAGGGCATTGTCGCACTCGCACCAATTTTGTGAAGCAATTATTAGTAGGAAAAAATATATGTATGCTCCTGGGTCCCAGTATATATCTCAAATATAAAGGAATCCAATTCCCAGGCACTGACATAGTTGGAAAAAGACAGGGAGAAGATGTTGGGTTGCTTGTGTGATAAATTTAATTAGGCGATGGTATAGATAGAATGCATTGCATTTGCATGGCCCAAACAAATACTACTAACTAAAAGCCTGCGTTAATGTATTCCTGTGAATTTCGTTTCATGTGAGGAAGTCCCAACGTCTAATATTAATACTAATGGCCCCACAACAAAAAACCCGGAATTTAATAGCTCACGACTCTTCACAGATTCAGTCACTCGCGTATTTAAGCAGTAATGTTGGGTCGTTGTCAATTTGAACTTCAATGACAGTCCCCGGGAGAGATGCAGGTGAAGAGTGCAGGAAAGCATGTAGCTATCATTATTATTGACTTATTTTTATTGAACTCAGTCCAATGCCAATCATGTGATGAATATCAAATGCCCTTCGGATTCGGTAATAAACATAAGTGACTGATTGTTTTTTTTACCCCTAAAATCATTGCTGTACTATTCCTTTTTTAACCCCCGCCATTTCTTTCTTCATTTGGGCAAGTCTTCAAAGCAACGACAGTAGGGGGAAATGGTAAAAAATTGTAACTTATTGACCAGGACAAAACTCCATAAGTTAGCAACTCGTGGGAATTGTGATCGTGGGGGGCCTCACATAAATCAGAAGATATTTTTCTCGTGAAAATATTCCATCTAGTATTGATTTATTGTTACAATTTATCCTATTCACAGCATAAATTTGTTGCATGCGCAACAAGCTTAATCAGACAGAACATATTTCAGTAACGAAATTTCTCCTACAAGTAATTTTTGTTGAAATTGCTAGTACAGATATTTCCAGTGAATTCCACTTTACTGAAGCAAGACACGCAGCTTCAATCCATTATGGCATTATGAAACTTAATTTGTAAAAAATAAAAAATAATATAAACAGGATTGGCACAAAATTGTAGAGTAATACACTATGCAGAGGTTAGCCCTTCAGGAAGAGATTCATTGTCTGGATCTGGTTTAAGAAACCTTCGACAAGCATAAAACACAGCTGAATGGAAGCCAGTTGGGTTGTCAATGAACACAAAGTGCCCACCCTGCAACAAGTAACTAAATTTGTTAGTTCTAACAATATTAAAAAATAGCTTCATGTTTGGGGAAATGGTAAAAGTGACACCTGAGGGACCCTGATGATTTCACATGGAACCTTCATATGCTTGCGAGCTTCTTGGGCACCTTGATAATTCATCCAGTCTTCGAAACCATATATAAAAGTGGTGGGTACCTTCCACTCTGAGGCACTGTAACACCAGAGTGATGGAGGATAAAACATTACACACAAAGTCAAGAATATTAGTACATAAAGTAATGAGGAGTCCGTATATGAAACTATAAAGAGGTGAAGCCTCAAAAAGGTCCATCGGTTTAAAGCCTAAGCCTATAGCGATATGCCATTGATCTTAGAATTTAGGATATTTGCCCAAAATTTACAAACGGAAGAAAGTTTCAGTTTAACTCATGGTGTCTTTCTGTAAAAAAATTCTAGGTATTCATGTTTTTATTTTATGGCTGAATAGTATGCCTCTTTCCTACACAACAAGCTTCAATATTTATCAGTCAGAAAAAAGCCACACCACAAATTCAAGGTCAACGGTCTTTACCAAGCATATTGATGCAAGGCACAACACTTATCTTGATAATGTCAGTAAAAATCTAGTTTTCGTTGTTTCCCATTCACTGCTTCCTTCATTTATTATTTATTTTGCTCTCTTTACCTCTCAGGATGAACTTAACGTTTATACAAGTTGATAACTGAAGTCATTGTTAAAACAAGTTGATAACTAAAGTCATTGTTCTTAGGCTGAGGCCTTTTATTGCCGATCTATCATAACAAGTTATTAGAGTCTCTATGACTAATCCTTGTTGACCCATTTTTTAAACAGAAGATAAATTTTAGCATAAGGTTGGATGGGCATGTGCATTGTCTACGCTTTTAGCATGAGGAGACATGTTGGATATCTAAAAACATTCACATACTTTTACCTAATAGCTTAAGGTTTTGATATAGTTGAAGACAAATTGTAATTTAACAATGGGAAGAGAATGATCACCAAACCTGAGAAGAAGGGGACTTCTGGTAAATGCTCCAATGAAAAAATATATTTTAAGCACAGCTCCCCACTAGCTTTGGCCGCTAATGTATGGTAAACATAATCTTGATAGACAAAAAAAAATTTAAAAATTAGAATGCATTCTTACATTTTAACCATATATCAATGTGTTCTTGCGATACCTGTAAGCAAACTCGATTCCTCTTGAGTCAGTATTTCCCCAGTTGAATATGTACCAAACCTAGCACTGTATACCTTCGAACTATGTTAGGACCCAAAGGACCTAAACCTCTGCCACAAATGAATATAAAAAAAATATTAAACAAAGGCAACTTAATAAAAAATCAAATGATTAATGCATGAAAAAAAACAATAAAATAATATCAATAATGACTAATGTTAAGTTTGGTATGTGGAATGGTGATTCCATACCATGCTTTATTCCATGGAATGAGCATTCACATGTTTTTGGCAGAAAACAGCATGTAATTATGATTCAGTTCCATGGTCCATTCCATGAAAGGACTAAATTGGTGATTCCATGGAATGAGACACAAGTAAATTAAGTGGTGAAGAAAACTAGTGCATTCTGTATTAACCCAAGCAACAAGCTCCCTATTAACAGAAGTCAATAATATGCTTGTCTACTTCAGTGATGACAAAATCACAATAGATATTAAATGATGCCAGTCAGACAATACTAACTTGAAAACGCAACAAAATGCTTGACATTATCATCAAATACGACCTTTCATTTCAATTGCAACTTATTTTAAATTTTAAGATTTGGGAGAGTATATGCATCTATTGTGACTTACTGACCACAAATTCAAGTCCAATACTCTGATGCAGTAATCAAACAGCCTTTCAGAAGCCGATCATTTTGAGATAGTAAAAGACTCTACAGTATTAACCAAGTACGTAGTACCCCGAGGCTGGCACAAGAACGGAAATAATAATGGAAAATTCTAAATTTTCTGATGAACCTATATTGAAGCCTCACTTAAATAAATAAATACAAGAATGAGGGGTGCTAGCAACATATTCTCTGACATACTCTTTTCAACAAACTTTATATGATTGGCATAAATTCATGATTCCCATCAAATTATGTGGGTCCAACTCCCAATGTAATGGGGCCCATGTGAATTTCAGTCAATCACAAAGAATATGTTGAGAAAAATGTGTCGGAGAGTGTGTTGCTAACATTTTTCATACAAGAGTTGCATAGCAACTTAAACTGTCTGACTTTAAGGAAAAAAAAAGTGTGCTAAGTACTAACTTACACATACAGTGATAAAAATGGGACAGAGTAGTCTTACCTGACAAGTTTTGAGGTGTAAAATTAGATTCCCAGAGGTGGTTCAGCACTGCTCCCTTCCATGTTGCTCGAAACCTTGTAACCCACTCAGCCTTTGCATCTGATTCTGATGAAAATCCAGCGGATCCCACTAAAATCAAGTGCTGTACGTGCTCAGGGTGCTGTATTAAAAACAATTAAAGTAGACAATCAGAACAATTAATAAAGGAAATAAAGAAGTCAGTAGTTTCTTGAAATGTGGGAAGGGATTCACCTTGAGGGCGTATTTCGCAGCAAACATAACCACCCAAAAGAATGTCCAAGTAGTATGAAATTGCTCAGGTTTTTTGCTTTTCTCCATTCCTCAAATGAGTCAATGAACCATGCCTCAGTTTCTGCAGGATCGCCACAATTTTAATTAGTTGCTACAATAACTTTCAAGTAGAGCAACAAAGTAAAAACTCTACAATTCCAAATCAACTTTAGTATTGCACTCTGTGTGGTGAATGGTGACAGTGTCAACATAATTCTTAACTAACCTTCAGTGCTTCTGCATGTAAAATCAGGCCTGCTTGATCCACCCCAACTGCAGAAAATTTCAAGGCAGAAGAGGGTAAGGGTAAAATATATGTTGCAGGGCAACATGGATGCCTCACTTTGGCAACGCCTCTCCCTTCAAAATGGAGAAAACCTTAAAGGAACTCAATCAACATACCTAGTAAAGTGTCTAACTACGCTTAATAAGCACTCACTATTTTCATGTCAGATTCCTTAAACTATAGTGTGTGGTGTGTGTCCAACCTTGAAAAAGAAAACGCAACAAACAAACCAGATTAAGCAATTTTTTCTTAGATCAAATTCACTTATCTTTCCACACAACAAATGTAGCATAAGACCAGGCAAAGCATATAATAGCTCAGAAAAACAGTCTCATACAATACCATGACAAAAATAATGACATTAATTAGGAGAAGCATAACTCACCCAAGTTGATCGACAGCAATAATTCTGAAACGAGAGGCAAGAGCATCAAAATTGCGAAAAAAAGAAACCCTGGGAAGCAGCATATCCATGAATCATAACAAGCGTAGGAGAATCAGGTTTACTGTCAAATGTGACAGTGTTAATAAACCGCGGTTCGTTGCTCGATGATCGGAACCATCTAACTTTGGACCCAGGAGGACCAGAGCCAATATTAACGTGTTCTTGAACATAGCGGGTCCTGCCACAAACAATCCATAACCATCACAGATGAAATAGCCATTTGCAGGAGGGTAAAAATGTAAAATTAACAAAAATCAGATTGAAAATACAATCCAAATTCCAAACCAATACGAAAAAGCATTAACTATTAACTATATGATAATATTGATAGCAATGAATCACCGATAATTTATGGCAAGGGAGAAGAAAATTTGAAGAAGTTTAGGGTTTAGAATTCACAATTACTTACTTGACAATGGAAAGAAGACGCTTCTCGGCAGCGATAATGCGATCAGTAGAAGTCGGAATCCAACGGAGAACAGAAGGCCATGACAGGATGCGTTTTGTTTTGGAAGATAATCCGGCGTCGTTCTTGCTAATCTCTTCCGCCATTCTCGGCAACCAAATTTGATAACCCAATTACGTTCCTATAATTTATGAATCTCCGGCGTTACTGCAAATTCTTCCTTCTTCTTAATTGACTGAATAATTATAATTAATTTATTACAAGCATAAAGCAACGGTAGATTGCACACCACGCAATCCCAAGATACCCGCTGTAGTTCAGAGCAATATAAGTCGTCGGAATCGATCAATTTAATTACCGTAGTTGTTAATTAATAATTAAAATTAATATAAAAAATGAAAATGAACTTTGAATTTGAATGGGAGGGCAACTAACGCTTATTCGACATTTTATAACAGGAGTCAAGTCAAGACGTGTTTCTGCAACTGCTTACGGCTTACGCAGGCAGTGACGCATCCATGGCGCCGCCACCCGCTATAATAATAAACACAAACATGTATGTAAAGGAGGAGGAAGGTCGGTTTCTTTTACATCATACATTTTAGTAGAATTAATTTAAAAATTCATTTTAATATTAAGGTTCAAAGAATTAATTTATTATCTTTGAAATGATATTTTATGAGTAAGTTTAGAAAAATGATTTTATTGAATAATAACATAGAATCACTTAGAAGTGTAAATGTGCACCTTCATAAAAAGTGCAAATGTGAACAATTTTATTGGTTTCATACTCAAAGGTAAAAAATAATTAAAGTTAACGGACATAATATTATAAAATATAAATAAAAACATTTTAATTTGGAAAAATTACACTCATCTCTTCTGATGTTTGTCTAAATGACAAAGACATCCCCTCTAGTTTTGAAATGCAGAAACCTCTCTTCCCATTAAGACCAAGAGGATTATCTGGGGATATTAACGAGGCGGAACAGATTATACACTACTCGCATTCATACCAACTAAAATTAACAGCAACTCATGCGAGTAACGAGTATCCATTAATATTTAAGAATTCAAAATTTATAGAAAAAAAAGAGAGAAAATGACATATAATATATTATGATATCTTATTATATTAATTTTTATATTAATAAAAATTATATAATATTATTATAAGTTAATATATTGAAAATATTATTATAAAATGATAAAATTAAATTTTATGTCATCACGAAATAATTAAAAATTTTAATATTTAATATATTTAATAGAAAATATATTTTAATAGGTATGCGGGGGTACCCACGGGTGAGTATAGTATAATATCTCAATTCATTTAATAAATATACGGGTACTCATAGTTGGTATATCTACGAATATCCACAAGTACGGGTTTTTTATCATATCGCTTTAGGCGATGGAGGTGAGTTCATTTCAAAAACTAGATGGGAGGTCTTTGTCATTTAGACAAACCTCAAGGGAGGTGAGTGTAATTTCCCTTTTAATTATAAAAAAAAATGTATGTAAAACTAAAGCATTTTTAAATTGTGTAAAAAAATATAAAAATAAATTATGATAAACTATCATTTATATTTATTAATTTGATATAATGTATCAAATTTTAAGTTTTATAAACTCAAAATTATAATTATGAAAAACAACAAGAAAATATATATGATTTGTTAAATTTAAGTGATAACACTTAAAAAGAATAAAATATGAATACTGAAAAAAATAAAAAAAATTGATATAGAAAATCAAATATTATATTAAGAAGGAAAAAATAAAAAACAACCCTCTTAATTATGAAAAAAAAATATTACTCATTTGATGTATAAATTGATTAGTAATATTCGATTTTTTCATCTCAAATCAACTCTCTATATTATAATTTTTTGTGTTTGGTAAAACTGGTTGATAAGCTCATAGTTTTATAAGCTCAAGTTGATAAACTAGTTATTGAATTAGAAGTGTTTGGTAGAACTAAAACTGATAAACTAATTGATAAATGTAAAATAACATAAAAAAACATGAGTACATAAGTTTTATTATATAAATTCTATTATGTTTCCTACATCAAAAATATTTATTATGTAATTATAATTTTAGATTTTTTAAAAAATAATTAAATTTTATTAAACTTTTTAGTGATAAATATTTAATTAAAAATTAAAATAATAGTGAAATTGATAAAATAAATAGTATAATATAAAAAATATTTCATAAAATACTAAATGAAAAACAACAATTTAATTAATTCTTAATTTTTTTAAATTACTTATTATATAGGTAATAGTAGGTAAAAAGAAATTGAAAAGTTTTTGTCACTAATTTGAAAATAGGTGATAATAGGTAAAAAGAAATTAAGGATAATAAGAGAGATATATTAGAATATTAAAATATAAGAGATAGTGATGGAAGAAAATTAAATAAGTTATAAGCTACAAGCTAGAAGCTGGGTGAAGTAGCTTGTAGCTTATAAGCTATAAACTCCTAAAATAAGCTACTTTGTGGTAACTTACCAAACACTTTTGTGTTGGTCAAACTAACTTATAAGCTAGTGAAATAAGCTAGTAAATAGCTATTGGCCTTGTCAAACACACTCTTTGAGACCTCATATTGGAAAGTGAGGTACTCACTCACCCTACTCTCCTCCCCCTCAATTATTTTTGACATTCTCTCTGTAACATCCTTTTTAGATTTCTATTTTTTCCATGGAGGCTTATGTATGATATTATTGTATTGTTGTGATTGGATTTTCTGAGTTTCAGGGTTTAGGTGAAATTTTGAGAATGTCCAGGTTTTAGGGGAGACTCTGCCAAATTTTTCGGTGGCAAGGTTCAGACCTTAGCAACCCTAGTGATAGTGAGGTTTCATAGATGGGGAATGGGGGAAGATTGAGGGACAAACCTTAGGAATAGAGAAAAGAGGGAGGAAAATAGTTTCTGTCAGGAACGCCCTTAAACACGCATTATGTTAGAGAAAAAGGGGTCCTTTGTCCCTTAGGCGCTCAAACGCACGCTCAAGCGCACTAGGGGGCGCTCGAGCGCGCACCCTACGGGAAGTGAAGAGGTCTCTGACTTGGGCGCTTTCCAGCGCGCCTTTCCCCGTTCAAGCGCGCGAGTGCGCATTAGGCCCTGGACCCTATGCGCTCAAGTGCATTGCAAGTGCTCTTGAGCGCGCACTTGCAAGTTGGTTTTTCAGCCTCACGTGTTCACCCTTTCATTTCATTTTTTTTCTCTTCTTCTTCATCCTAGGGTTAGAGAGAGGGCAGAGAATCTAGAGAGAGAAATAACTAGGGAGAAAAAGGAAAGGAAGATTGAAGAAGAACTCCACCACTCTAGGGCTTGGATCACCTCCACCTTTCTCCTCCATCTCCATTTCTCCATTTCTCTCCTCTCTTCTCCATTCAAGTGAGTGCATTCACCACCCACTCTCATCCTTTGTGTGTTTCCTATAAATGCTCCCTATTCTTCTCTCCTTTTGCTTGCATTGAATGTTGATATTTGTTTATTGAGCTAATGATTGTATTGGTTGGTGAAATTAATTTTTGGAACAAACCCTAGGGTAGAGAATTGGGGGATTTTGCTATTACTTAATTGTTGATGATGGAAATTGAATGGAATCATACGCTCATGTTATAATATGCCTTGAGAATATTTATAAGGTTATTCATGAATTATTTCACTCAAATATGAAGAAACTAGAATTGGGTCTTGTGACTTCATGGTATCAATAATGAATGACTGTTGGATCCTTCGCCTTCACGTGTAAAAAAGCTATTTGGGGCCTTGGATCTCATGTATAAAAGAGGAAAATAATTGTTTGAATCTATCACAGTAACGGGGGCAAGGTCCCTGTGGCCTTCAGGGGCGATGGTCCCTGTTAGCCTGAGCTCTGTCCAGCCTTCACAGATAAGTGGAAAGAACCCTTGGGTGTTGGGTTAAAACATTTCATGTTCAAGTTATAAATTATACCATTGGTGTTACTCTTGTTTATCTATCATTGTGCCATTCGGTGTTGCATTGCATTTGTTTGATGTTCCCACCCTGCCTGTTTATACATGCTCACTGGGACTTTAGTCTCATTATACGATATATTTTGTATTTGGATTCACAGGGCTCCAACCTAGATGCATGAATGGATGGAAGATTGGATGTTTAACTCTTTTGGACCATTTTGGACTTTTGGTGTTATTTTGGTCTTTGTATAAATGAATCTATTATTTAGTAATAGGATATTGTAGTACATGTAGAGCCTAGACAACATGGGATTGATTGTTACAAGTGACATGTATCATTGTATCCCATTTAACTATATTTCTATTGTATCTTGATGGATGATCAGGTTGACAATGATTGTTAATTAGTTTGACTGTTGAATTTAAGCTTAAGTAATATGTGGGTTTACCTGAGCGTTATTGGTTTGTAAGGCTATACTTAAAATGCACGAAATAATTTCCCAAATTTGGAAAATAGTGCTTCCAATAGGCATTGTTTTCTGATTTAAGAAACTATGACGTTACACTCTCTTCTCTCATTGATGGTAAATTTCACCCACACTTATGAAAATAAGATATTTTCTCTCAAACATTAATACTAATTTTTCTCTCTCCCTTCCTATTTGAATTAATGATAATAAAAGTTAATAGTAAATTTTAAAATTTATTAAGATTCATATCTTATCCTATTATTTTCTAATTTCAAAGTCTTTTTTTAATAATATAAATTTTTATTATTATCTTTATTATTTAATGTTTTTATTATATCTGTATCAAATAATCATGGTAAATTAGATTTAATAGTAAATTATAAATATACTATTAGATTTACAAAATTAAAAAAATAATTAAAATAATTCTATTTTTATTTTTTTAAATTTAAAAATATTAATTCATCAAAAATTAATTTTAATTAAATAAAATATACATTTATATGCATATTAATATACTAATCATTTAATAACTTCGGAGATAAATATACTCCATGTATGTCTATTTTACATCAGGGCAATTTCTTCTCATTTTAAAACATAATATTATTACTAGTTAAATCATCTGTAGACCAAATCGAGTTTTATGAATAAATAATTTTAAATGGCCAAGCAAAATATATACTAAAAAATATAAGACCAGATTATTAACTTAATATAATTGGCCCTTTAAATTTTAATGAAATACTTTTCAGTATAATTATAAATATAACATTTGATGATAATAATTACACATTCCTGAATTCTGAAGTGAAACTTTCTATATTATAGAGTTATGTCATTATGTGAGATGTTTCGAAATTTATATTTATATATAACAGGATAAAAGTCGGGCAAGTTTACTTCGCATTAACAACTTAAAAAATCTTATAATAACAAAATATATAGATACCGAACATCTTATCTATGTCAAACATATCCCTAAACCTTGATAGTACTGTATTATCAATGGTCTGTTCGGCGAAATGCCAACGATGTTACTCGGAATGGCAAATATTTACCACATGCATGAGCATTGAGCAGTATACACGAAATAGACGCACACCCGTCCATGATAATAAGATAAAGCTGATAACTAATTCTAGCTTATTGAATGCCCGTGGATGAGGGCAGGACACCGAATTCCTTCTGTGGCTAATTTTGCACCAAACATGGCATAGAAATCTAGAAAGTGTAGAATTCATGGCACGACTACTTGTAATTGCATCTCATTGCCCAATAAAATCACAGATATACAGTCGGTCTCTAATCAATTTAGTTGGCAACAACAAACCGAAACAAATTACTACTTTTGTAAAGCAGAAGACAATTTAGCACGTTAGATACATTAGATATAGGGAAGGCAATAGGTACCCTCTGGGCAGGGTACCACAGTGCCCGTACCTGTATCCGTATTTTGAAAAAGTCCGTATCCGTGCCCGTACTCACGTGGGCAGTAAGTAATTTTAATGCCCGTCCCATACCCTGCTTGGCACCTATATGCCCGTACCCCGCGCGCCGTTTACCCGCTACTTTTATTAAGTAAAAAATTAACAACTTACTAAAAAAATATTAATTTAGAAACCATATCTCATTGAAAGGTTACTCAGGAGATCGTCCAAACATAATTTTAAATATCCCTAATACAACCATTTAATTACATTGAAACACAGTATGTTAATGTTTTAAAACACACAAATGATCTAAGGTTCAAATTTTTATTAGATATTACAATATACTTTCACGTCACACTATTTTATAAACTTGGATAACATGTTTAGAGTTCTTCAAGATTTATAAAAAATGATTATTAACACTAATTAATCAATATTATAAAGTAAAAAAAATAAATAGATAGTTATAAAAATATATTTTTAATTTGTAATATTATTATATATCAATTTAAAAATATTATATAATATAGTAGATATTTTAATAAAATTAATATATCACTTTATCTAGTTATATATGATATTTTTTATTAAGTAATTATATATATATATGAGTGCGGGTATAGGGCGGGCTTGGCATCAAAGTGCCCGTACCCGCGCCCGTCCCTATGAAAAAATGCGGACTTTTGCCCGTACCCGCGCCCCAAACCCGCTTTGCGGGTTTTTACCCTGCCCATTGCGGATAATTTTTGCGGGTGCCCATAGTGCTTGGGCTCAATTGCCATCCCTAATTAGATAAAAGGCATTCCAATATTCATCAGATCGGAAGCACAAAAGATAATACCAACTTATCTGGACTGCAAGAAGATGATGATAATAATAATAATAATAATATAATAATAATAATAATAATAATAATAATAATTTCTTTAAAGTGGACTAACTTCAATTTGACATTGACCACACATACTAGCCTTGTAGCCCAACATGGAAACCATGAAGTCAGCCCAATCTTGAAACCAGTCGAACCAAGTCAGACGGTAATTAGGACATCTCTAGGGGCATTGCATGCACCTCTATTGCATCTAATTCAGTAATGGAGGCCCAACCGCATCAAATACTTTATAAATTCCTAACATATAATGATAAGATAAGTATGCACTAATCACAAAAGATTCTTGGTCACTCAAAGTTAACACTAACTCGAGTGTCGGAATGCCATTTGTAGGTACCTAGCCACCGTTCGATGCATCAAGAGCTCTGTATCGATCAAGCCCGATCTCGGTCCAAGCATCCCATTCGGACTCACAACCCGGCTCGAATGAAAAGGAAAAAGACTACTTAAAAATCACGGCTGACGGCAACGACGCTGTTGTGGTCGTAGACCACGATCCTCATCCTCATCTAAGGGCTAGTCATTCAGGTCGCCATCGTAGTGCAGGTGCACTTGAGCCCGACTAAAGCTGGTAGAACCACCTACAGTACTGTGGGCATCCAGCACTAACTGCAACTGTTTTCGGAGTTTTGTGAAGTCCTCCTCCAACCGTGCATACTGAGCTTGGCAGTGATCAACCTCTCTTCAGCTCGGCTAGCATGCAGCTTTGCTTCGATGACCTCCTGCTGTAGCGCCTCGTTAGACGAATGTCGTGACTCGTCGCTCTCGTTGGTATGGGCCTGAGACTCTTGAGCGAGGTTGGCCGCCACTAGGACGAATGTTGCTTGACAAGCCTCCGGTGCCATAACATCGACCTCGAGTCTTGCCACCAAACAACATCCTTCCAATTTATAACTTGGTGGACCCATCAGTGATGGAGTTGTCCCTCATCTATGACTCCACCTCTCTCAGGCGGTCCTGGTAATTTGTCTGTTGAGTAGAGATGAACTTATAATTAGTTAGTTATTCTATTGCAAATAAATCCAAATTATATAAAAAAACACTACTAAGCATAATTTTTCCTTAAATATGTGACCCGTGCTCGATCGCCTACCCAGCGACCACCCCATTTTTGTGTTGGGTGGCCATAAAAATCTCATTGTGATCTACAATCCAGCCCAAGTTGTCGTCACTACACAGAAAATTTACAGCAATTAATTATTTTAATTACAAATACAAAATAATATAGAAGAGTAGAGGTTTTACATGCCATATTCAGCGCGACCTCAATGTGGGCCTTACGGCACATGGTGTGGACGTGCTTTGCCTCGATGAGAAGCCCCGATTACTCTTGTTATGAGCAAGCTTTCCCTTGAACTCATCAGAGGGCTCAGTAGGCCAAGAGACCCTCCAAGGTAAGGGTGATCATGGATTTGGTAGACCCAATGAACTCAACCCCACCCAATTAAAAAAAGACGGATTGGGTTGGGTTGGGTTCCATACAGACGAACCCAATCAGACTGGGTTGGGTATCGAGTTTTTGTATTCCCAACCCGATCAACCCAACCTAGCCATTAATAAAAATAAATTTTTATAATTTTTTGCACTAATAAGTTACACATTTTAATATTAATATTGTATAAATTGAGTTCCTTATTATCAAATTATATGTTTTCTTTTTATCATGCTTATAATGACAACTATAATTTTTATTTAAAGTATTTTATTTTTCATTTTTTATTTATTTACAAAACACAAACATTTTAAAATGTCGGACCCATTGACCAACGCAACCCAACTATAATCGGGCTGAATTAGGTACGTCCCTAAAAATGAAAACCAACCTAACATCTCTTCATCATGTTGGGTCTGTCAATGTCTTAACCAAACCCAACCCGGCCCATAATCACCCTTACTCCCAGGCCTCCTCACCACCCAAGTGGGATTAGTCCCACTCGTCTTGGCCTTGTTCAGCATATCCGAAGGCGTCTCTAACAATCTGTTGCTCATACACTTCTTAATTTGGGCCTCATCCTCAGGGGCCCAAGTAACTTTGCTCTGCAAAAAAAAAAACTTTTAGGGTAAGTCATTTGAAAATGTCATAACAAGTTAAAAAAATAATGTAAAATGAAGGCATTTTATGTAAACTCCTCCCACCACTTGTCCCTCGCATCCTTCGGGTGACCTCCCACAATAGTGAGGACCTCGGAATTGTGATCAGATCACATGACTAATGGCCGCGATGGAGGGGTTGTTAGGCACCCAACTGCAAAAAAAAGAAAATTCAATGTTAACACTAAACATTTAAAAATTCAAAATATTAAAGAAATAAAAAAATGTAGAAACTCACCTTATTCCATAAGGTCGAATGATAACCCTACTATGAGGGTCCCGCTCATGATCGACATTGGAAAGTGGAAATGGCACCTCGATGTGGAGGCTATTGTACAATCAGGTCAGGGTCAGCCTGGGGGGTGGTCCTCACCCTCCGAGTCAGAATATATGGCTGGTCATTCTGCACCTCGGGGGCAACCTCCTGATATCCCGGAGTAGGAGGAACCTCATCGGCTCCAAGAAGGTTGCAGTTGATGCAACAGGTTGGGCAAACCTATGCAGGAGTGGAGGAAGAAGGCTGCTCTGGCAGCTGCTCAAGGAGAGGGAGGTTGGTCTTATCCCGACTTGCGCGAGCTGCTGTGCAGCAAGCTTGCCGGAGGGGATCTCCCTCAATGGGGGGGACCTTTGTCAGCATCTACCACGCATACGAGGCAGAAGACTAAGGACTAAAAAAAAAAAAACATACAAACAACAAAAAACAGAAACAAAAAAAAAAGAACTAGAAACAGGCCGACAAACAGGGCGAAGCAGAGGGAAGGAAGGCAAGAACGAAAGCGAAAAAGAGGGGAGGTGAACAGGGCAAGAGAAAGAAAAAAAGGAGAGAAAGGAAGGAAAACTGAAAGAACGACCGATAGAAGGAATAGCGCGAGAACGAAAAGAACGACAGGATAAGAAATACCTATATAAGGAATAACTATATAATAAATAACTATATAACTATAACTACAAAAACATAAATTAATTAATAACTACCTATATAAATAAATACCTATATAACTAAAATAACTACCTATATAATTAAATAGCTATAATTAAAAAAAATTAATTAAATAATTACCTGGACGACAGTTGGTGGTAGTGGTGGATAGCAGATCGAGGAGGAAGAAGGAGGAGGGATAGGGGGACAAAGGGGCAACTAACAGAGCTTCTGATCAGTTCAAAATGAACCTTTGAACGAGGGAGAATGTTTAGTCGTGAGGCATTGAAGTTGAATGAGAGAGAGGGAGAGAGGAGTAGGTGGCCGGAGGTGGGGAAGGAAAGAGGAAGAGAAGATGATGAATGGGGAAGAGAAAGAGGGGAGGGGAAAGGGTCGTGTAAGTTTTAAACATAGTAACGACCAATTCATTGCTACGACTGTCGCTAAGTTAAAAATCTTCACTGACGCGCTAATTTCAATTTTTAATTAAAAATGTAGTGGTCGTCGCTATGTATATTTTTAATTTCCAGAAAAAAAATTAAATTTTTTCAGTGTAGCGACGGGTCAGGCCGTTGCTACAATACGAAAAACGTTAATGACACAGTTACGCATTGAACTACGCATTTAATGCTTATGCTGTAGCGACAATGTAGCAATGACTTAGCGTCGCTAGTAGCAACGATGTATGGCCGTTGCTACGTTTTCGCGTCTAATAATGCACATTCTTATAGTAACTTACTCGAGTAAAACTCAAATCAATGAACTGTTTCATGGTTTACTTAAACCAAGTAAATTTGAATCTCACCTAGATTCATCCCAACATAATCATGCTATAATCACTAGACACAACATCACACTAAAAGAGTTTAAGCACATAATAATATCAGGGATAGGCACATTTTCAACAAACTAAATGGCAAAGGAATTTAACTTATATTATTAATTGATGTGAAGAAGAACAATATCCAAACGGATTATTATCATCAAAACTAAGTTTTAAGAAAACAAACCTTAGCAGTAGCACATGCTTTTGCACGAGCAACTTCTGCAGCAGCTTTAACAACATGTTCTTCATCAGACATAGCACAATGTTTATCCATCCTAGTGACTATTTTGCCCATTGAACCTTGGGGCCTGGAAGAACTGACGTCATGCCCTGAGTCATTTGCCACTTGTCCTCCTCCTTGTTTGCCATGTGATTTTTCACGTGTTCAAATGTAACAGGAACAATAAACACCAAGGCTTAGTTGAAAAATATCATAGCTCGAACATAAGCATGTTCGGGTTCTTATGGGAACTCAGCCAGGGATGGGAGCTTGAGTTTTTGAATTTTGTGGAGCGACATTGGGCAAAGAGAAGAAGAAAATTAGGGTTCAACTTTTTTTACTGTTTTTAATTAAGAATAGTAAATCATCAGACCGGTCCCTGACTTTTTAAAAATTAGGCAATTTAGTCCCTCATTTTTCAAAATGACATCGTGTTTTTTTGCTGACTTGGAGTCCAACATGTCACTTAACGTGACATCTCTGCATTCCATTAATGACAAGTGTGCGTTTGGACTAAATTGACTGACCGTGAATGATGTTAAGGACTAATGGATGGATTTCTAAAAGTGAGGGACTATCGGAAAAAAAAGTAAAGGACTGATATGTGAGTTTATTCAAATAAAAATAAAAGGGTTTAATAAGTATGCACGGACAATAAAAAAGTTTCACAATGTCATCTAATGATGTAGTGCCATATCATTTATTGAATTTAATAACACATGAGGTGTCATACTCATTAATTGATGTGGCAGCACATCATTTGATGACAATGTAAAACTTTTTACATTGCCAGTGTATAGATTAAACTCAAAATAAAATTATATATCTATGTAGCGGTTACGCGTAGAGCTATTAAAATGGGCTACCCCGACCGAGCCGATTCGTAAAAACCCGCAAAAATGTAGGGCTCAGACACTTATTTTAGAAGTTCGAATAGTTCGCGGGTTTTTTAGCCCAACCTAATAAAAGCCCACTACTCGCAAAAACTCATAAAAAGGTCTAGTGGCCCGTAAAAACCCGCAAAAAGTTCGGGCTACCTGCAAAAAGCCCGTAAAAAGGTAAAGCTCGGACACTTATTTTAAAAGCTCGAATAACTTCCGGGTTTTTTATCCTAGCCGATTAAAGCCTCACTACTCGCATCAGGTCGGGCCGGTAGCCCGAATGCCAGGCTCTAATACACGGGCCTCATTTACATTTGTGTTTATTGGTTTAGGCGTTAAAAATTGGCCAAATTCAAGTTTAGATTCCTCTAATGTAACTATTTCTAACATTGTAAATGTGATTTTATCATGTTTCAAACGCTAAACCAAACATGAAAAAAAAATCAATTTGGCGGGTTAACGCTAAACCAAACGATATGAAAAAAAAATCAATTTTTCACTTATAGCGTCGGTTTGATTTATAATTAAGTAGAATTGATTTTAGAAATGTTTAGATGAGTGATACACATTTGAGTGTGTTTGGTAAAACTAGCTGAAAAGTTAGCTGAAAGCTAAAGCTAGCTGAAAGCGGAAAACTATGAATGTGTTTGGTAAAACTAGCTGAAATGGTAAAATGACATTTAAGGACAACATTAATTATTAAATAATGATAAGTAGGGTTGGTTGAGGGCGAAACATGTAATTAAATTTTTTTGAGCTAGTAGCTGAAAATTGGAAATTTTTTAAAAAGCTACCTGGGGTAGCTGTTTAAAAAAAGCTTGTAATTACCCAAAAAGCTACTTTCCCAAACACCACTGAAATAATTTCAGCTACTATTTTCAACTTTAACCTAATTGAAATGACAAGCCAAACACATTTGACAAGTTGGATGAAAATAATTTAAAATCAATTTAATAATACACTTTTGCTGCGTGACGAAATTTCCTGTGGTCGCGGTTCAACTGTTCAAAGTAATTTCGCCACCCCTAAGCGAAAACAAATTGAGGGCTTTTGACCGTAATAGTACGGTTTTTTTAAAAAAATTACCTAAAAAATGTTGTCTAAAAACTATTTACCAGGGTGGTGTTGTTTTTGACACGTAATTAGGAAGAGGCGCTAACTGGAGTTTGCGCCTCTTGAAGCGCTAACTGAGTTAGCGCCACCTGCAATGCTGAAATGCAAAGGAGAAGCTAACTGAGTTAGCGCCTCTTAAGGAGCTAACCCAGTTAGCGCCTCCCTTGCATTTTCTTCATTGCAAGTGGCGCTAACTCAGTTAGCACCTTCAACTACAAATTAATTTTTAATAATTTAATTAAAACGTTAATTATAATAAACCCTAAACCCTAATAATATGTTAATTAAACGTTAATTTTTAATACGTTAATTAAAACGTTATAATATGAAACTAAAATTTGCAACAAAATTAGTAGGTAATAATACATTTTATCTAGACTGGGGTAATGGATACAAGTTAATTATTTGGGGGGAAAGGGGAGAGAATGCAATGACGATGTCGGTTCCTAGCATCTCGAGGTGGGTTTCTTCTTGGTTCTAGCTCGTCTCCTTGTCCTTCTTCCATTATAGTTTCAGATGCACTAGCTTCCTCGGCAAATGCTTCATTCAAGTTAAATCCAAGGCCTGGTGGTTCAAGTTGTCTGGAAGAGCTGCCTTGGTAAATGAACCCGCCAGATGCTGGTGACATGATGGGAGCATCTTGCCACTGATCAATCCAACGTGTGGGTGTTGGATGTGTTTCATATGTTTGGGTATACACTGGTGGGGTAACATTTACCGGAGGTGAGGGCATATAACAATCCCCCATTGTAAATGGAGGGGGATTAAAATAATTTGGAGAAGGCATATGTGGAGGCGAAGGCTGAGATGGGTAATAATATGAAGAAGCAGGTTGAAAAGGATCTACCGGAGGCACATAATACATCCCCGGCTCTGGTTGGGTGCCGGTGGCATCGTGAGTTGTTCATGTTGCACTCGTCTGCGACGACGATGTAGTCCCCTTCCTTCCACCCGTCCTGCAGGATGTCCGTGGTTACTTGAGGTTTCTGGTGCAGGCTGAGATGGTTCTGGAGCAGATACTGCAGGTGATGTTACTCTATCTATTTCACGGCAGATCTGTAAGCAATGACTAATTTCTGAGCGCATGTTTGCAAAGGAGAATGAACTTTCCCCTTCTGATGTGCAGGTGTAGTACATGCGCTCCAAGTTATCAGCCTATGTCAAAAAAAAAATTGAAAGTTAGTCTCCAAATGTGTCATTATAACGTTTTAATTAACGTATTAAAAATTAACGTTTTAATTAACATATTATTAGGGTTTAGGGTTTATTATAAATTAACGTTTTTAATTAAATTATTAAAAATTAATTTGTAGTTGAAGGCGCTAACTGAGTTAGCGCCACTTGCAATGAAGAAAATGCAAGGGAGGCGCTAACTGGGTTAGCTCCTTAAGAGGCGCTAACTCAGTTAGCTCCTCCTTTGCATTTCAGCATTGCAGGTGGCGCTAACTCAGGTTAGCGCTTCAAGAGGCGCTAACTCAGTTAGCGTCTCTTCCTAATTACGTGTCAAAAACAACACCACCCTGGTAAATAGTTTTTTAGACAACATTTTTTAGGTAATTTTTTTAAAAAACCGTTACTAGTAAGGTCAAGAAGCCAAAATTGATTCAGCTCCTGCTCATATGACTTCACTGATTCACAGTCACTTCCAATTCCAACCCACTTGATTTCGTGCCCCAAATCAGAAAAGATTAAACACACACTTCGCGTCGCAGAGGTCGATGCAGCACGAAGACGACATGATCCGACGATGAAAGCTCTGCTCTCCTTCAACAACAAAAACACCATCGTCACGGAGCACTGGTGTCGTATCTATCTCACTTTGTTCTTGCTTTTTTTATTATTTTAAAATATATTGCGTTTTTCTTCAAATTAAATGAAGAAATGAGACTTATAATCGTCATGTCTCCACGAATTTTATGCTGTAAATCCGGCGCTCACTTTACCTCTCTTTCTCTTTGGTTCCCCACATGCTATGACAGAGCTAAGGCAAACTGAAAACTCCAACTTGACAAGTCAGTATAGTTGAGCTTGAAAACCAATTTCATCAGTCCAATTCCAATTGGACCATAAAGAGGAACAAACAATGAGCAAAAGACCACCCCATGATCCTGTGGCAGTGCTGCGAGGCCATCGCGCTTCCGTCATGGACATTTGTTTTCATCCCTCTAAATCCATACTATTCTCAGGGTATTCAGTGCAAACTTTTTTTTTTTTTGTGAGCTTTACTCTGGTACACTTTTTCTTCCCCGGTATGATAAACATTTCATTGGCAGCTAGTGATTTCTATTAAAAATTTTATCACTTGTTGTGAAATCAACATTCAATAAACACTTGACAACCTACCCTGGGTTATGTATCTATCAGAGTACCATAGAAACTCTCTGGTTTTGTTGGTTCCCTGTGCAATTAGTTTCACTTAATAATGGGTTGCTTCATGCTCTTGTTGCTTGCAGTTTCTGCTGATGGTGAACTGCGGATTTGGGATACCTTCGGTATCAAACACTGTCATCAGCGTGGTACTTGGTTCGACATGTTGCTTATGTTTTCTTATTTGTGAAGAATCAGACTGTTTTTCAGAAATCATGACTATATGAGTTCTTTTATACTGCAGGTTACATAGTGCGGCCCATGGGATTGTTTCTGTTGCTAGTAGTTCTTCCCTTGGAACCAATAAGTTTGTCAGGTACATTCTTTCTTCCTGATCTCCCCTCTTTCTTTATTGGTATAATATTCTTATTGTAACGAAATTCATTTAGATTCTGTATGCATGTAGCCAGGGTAGGGATGGAACTGTAAAAGTTTGGGATTTTGATGATGCTGGTTTGTCCAGGTGCGCACCTGTATTTACTTCAATTTTACAAATATCTCATCCTTTTTAGTTTTGAAAGAACATTATGTTTTTGTTATACAACCTAAAGAGATGTTCTGAATCATAATCTTACTTTTTGTTGATCTGCAACCCTCCCCACAGGATTCCATCACTTACAATCAAGACAAACACTTACCACTTTTGTAAACTTCCACGGTGAAGAATCATTGTCCTTTGTTGAAAGAAGGGACAGCATCAAAAAATTGCCATAGAACAGAGGTAGAAGGAATGTCAGATAGAGAAAATGAGGAGGTTAAGAGAGAAGAGGCTTATACCAATCAAAGTTGTTCTGAAAGAATTGAAGGTTTGTAAGTTCTAGTCTGAATTAGGCGTTTTAAGAAATTTTTAACTGGTTGTGACAGTTTTGCTGCTCTGGAACATGCTATTTAAATTAAGAATTCCTACTACTTTTTACATGTTACAATATCACGACAACAGCATGCATATCTTTCGTGGTATATGTGGAATCATAGAATTTTATTTATCTTTCACAACCCTAGCTGCTTTCTGAGAATCAGCATACAATATGCCATACATATCCTAGCTATTTATGGAAAATTTATATCCAGTGGCAGTACAACAGAAAAATTTCAGGAATAGCAGAATTTTAGCTTGCAAGGAGGAGTCTGAACATATTTATTAGTTTATTACTACTACTGCCATTATTTTCCTTTTATACATGAAAGATTATGGGTTGAGATTGACCTAGAATTCTCAGACTTAGGTCTGGAGTGATAATGGAAATTTGAAATTTGTTTAATTTTCTGATTTAATTTTATTTAGAACAAGGACCTCTCTGAGTCTTTTAACTTTATTTATAAAAGCTGCATCATTGCACTTTTGGTGGACTGAATTCCTCATTTTAGTTTTCTATTGTTTCCTTTTATATTCTTCAAATGTTTTTACTCTATATACTCTAAGATACTTTATGTTTTATAAGTGAGTTTGACGTAATCTCATTGTATTCATAGAAAATACATCTAATGTAGGGCTTCCGTACGTGGCTTTGTCAGGGGAGAACTCTTCTGAGGTAGGTATACCTTTCTAATGCACACATTATCTGTCTTTGGCCAAACCAAGGACCCTGATGCTCATCCAACCTATCTTTCTTAAAGGTTGAAATTTGGGATCTCAAGTCAGGTGAAAAATCTGTGCGACTCCCTACAAACAGTCCTAGTAACTCTTCAAGTGCTTGCAACAAAGATAGAGGTTTGTTTCTGGTCTATATGACTTTTGGGATTCAACTTTCTACCATTAATTTTGAAATTATCATTTCTTAGGATACATAGTGCGACGATGTATATGTGCATGTAATTCTCACTTTATCTTATGAGTTGGCTGTCCATTTCACTTTGCATTATTAGTTGAGAAAATAATAGACAAGCACCAAACCTTTTATTAATTTTTACTTTTTCTTTCATATCAATGCACTTTTCACCTCCTCCTCCTCCTCCTCCTCCTACTTTTTTAACATTTTGTTATAGTTAAACATTTACTAGATTTCCCATTCTTTGGTCATTTTTTGTCTCTGAAATTAAAGCAATTGTTTCTTGTTAGGGATGTGCATGGCGCTTCAATTATTTTTACCATCTGAATCGCAAGGATTTTTAAATGTCTTGGCTGGGTATAGTCTCAATCCTTTTTCCTCTCTCTCTTCAATGAAGTGAAAAGAGGATGTCTCATTGTGAGTGATAGGAGCAAATACGTATGATTACGTTAGAAGACAAAGCCAGTGACTTTAAGTGGTCATGTGACTCGTTAGTAACTTATAATATTGATCATCCAACTAAGATTGAATGGTCAAGATTTGTTTCTCTCATTTCTCTTAAGGGGAATATCATGTGAGAGTACTAGCTTATTATAAAGAGGAGAGGAGCCAATCTTGACCATTTTATCTCATTTAGATGACCAATATTACAAGATACATAGGGTTACATGATCACATAAAAAATAGCAAACTTTATGTTCGAATCTTTACCATGACCTAATGGTCAAAATTTGTTCCCATCATTCATAATAAGATATCCTTTCACTTGATCTGCTCCATATGTGTGTTTGTGTCAAGGAATATTAAGAATATCTTATGATATATTTCTTGGTTTACTTAAGTTATTTGTGTAATTATTAGTGGACTTGAGCTGGTACTAATAATACTAATATTGGAACTTATATTAGTAATATCCATTAGAGTATCAAGTTAAGGGAGTGTATAATATTACATCTATCAACTTATTATTTTGAGATAAGCCATCTTTCTCTCTTTTCCTTCTTTCCTAACCATAAACCTATAATTCTTAATATGGTATTAGTCATACCATCCATCTTGAGAAGAGTTTTTCCCTTTGTTGTCTTGAGTTCATGATACTCAGTTGTATATTCTCTCTCACCTTTAGACTTCTATCCTATGTTTTCTCCTCTCCTTTCAGCTTAGTTTGAAACCATTTAAAAATAGAAAAGAATAAGAGTGTAATAGTATCAACCGGCAGTTAAGAATTGAAAAATAGAATACAAAATGAAGAGTACAATGAGTAATCCGCTATTGAAGATGAAAGTTGAACAAAAAAGGAGAAAGGTGAAAGAATTATTCCCAAGGGTTTCCCGTTTCACACACAAAATTACAAACTATCAAATTCTTTGAATCTACCTTTTCTTTCACTTTATTCCCCCAATCTAATTTATATCCCTTCTAACTGACTAACTACTTTTTCTGTTCCTAACTGATATGTTAACTAATTACTAATTGAACTATAATTGCCCCCTTCTCTACTATCCGAAAAATACCACCCTCCTAAAAAATTCACCTTATCCTCAAGGTGGGAATTGGGGATTCCCGTTGTATGAGAATTCCTTTGGGTCATTTCCCCACCATGCTTTTCCCCTTGAGATTGGACAATCTTCCCATCGTCAACCACTTGTTCATCTTCTGCCAAGATTGTCATGCTCAGGCTTTTCTCTAGACATTTGTGCATGGGACCAAATGGTTGGCCATAGTGAAAACATCTTCCTTCTTGTCTTATGACATACTCATAAGGATGCCGGCAAGCTCCTCTCTTTCTTGGTGGGACGGTGTTAGCCGCGTTGGATTTTGATGCAGATGGAGTTGTAGCTCTCTTTTCCCTTGCACCCTATCTAAATAATAGGTTGGGCCCAAAATGCTCTTGACTAGCCAAATGATGCTTGTTAAATTGTGCTAGGTGAGCCTGCAGGATTGGTGTCCACTAGCACAACCATACGTCCTCCACTTTGATACTGAACTCTCGTCCCTTGGGTTATAGATGTAATCCCTCCATCTATGATTCTCATTAGACATAGTGTAATATGGACTGACTCTGTTGTATATTATAATGTAATTATGGTGGTCAGGGTAAGTGTAAATCCTTGTATTGATGAGTCTTGGTATATATAATTTTCTCCATTCTATGATTGAGATATACGGATTCCATCATGTCTCTAATTTCTTTCCCCATTCAACATGTTATCTAGAGCTTGATGAGAAGCTACCCTAATCCATGATTACCCGGTCGACCCACTAGTGGTGCTTTGTTTGGTGACTTGGTTCAGTGGTCAAGTGTAGACATATTGGATAGGAGCGCTACAGTAGCATAGTGAAGGTATGCCATTGGAGTGGTTGTGATGATGCTGGTCTACCATGGCATTGCAGGTACTTGAAACTGATGAATTTCAGATTCAATTCATTTAAGTGATGGTACGATACATATATACACATAATGAACACAAATAAAAAACCCCTAAATTTAGGGATTAAGAGTACTATCTAAGGAAACTTTTTCAAAGAATAATAAAAAAGGAAAGAAGGAAAAATAAGAAAGAATCAAACACAATAAACACAGGTTAATGAGGATGAGTATGTGTTGTGATATGGTGCCAGTGGTGGAGCGATGCAAGTGTATGGAGGGGTGAGGATGGTGGTTTGGTGCTTGATATCGTTGTGGTGGCTGTTTTGGTGGTTATGTGGTGGCAATGACTTGTGCAGGGTATTATGTGGCGTGTTGGACATGTAGGTATGTGAGTCTTGCCACATTGTTGTAACTTGTAAGGCATGAGTGTGTGCAAGGTGCTTTGTTGTTGTGTTGTGCAGTGGTTGTGATCTTGCAATGATGGCTACTGTGGGTGGTTACAAAGGTGGTGGTGTCTTGGGCAGTTCTTGATAGTGTCGGCCTGTAATTGATGCGAAGATGGACACTTCACTAATCACTATGGTATAAGGTTGAGACTTTGAATCAATGAGGAATGTGGTTCAGGCTTTGTGGCTAGTCAGGTTAGGTGGTAGAGACCAAATGACATGGGGGTAAAATCAAGTATAATACTAGATATCAACTGAAAAGAAAAAGATTACTGAAGGATAGAACCTCCTAAACCCCAAAAATATCTAGAGCCTATGGCAAGACGGGCTAGTGTTCTTTGTCTTGTGTTTGCAAGTTTGATACTTGTAAAAGAGATTTAGCTTGACGGGATTCTGGAGAATATTAAGAATATCTTGAGATTATCTTAGAATATCTTTCGTTATTTGTTTACATTGTCTTATTGTTACTGGGTTTGAGCTTGTACTAGTAATGATGTTACTTGACCTTAATATAAGTAGGAGTATGAAGTTATTAACTACCTTCTCATATCCTATGTTCTGCGTATTGTAGATATGAAGACGGTTCCATGCTTTGGTGGGATGTACGGAATCCTGGTGTTCCGGCTAGTTCTGTAAAATTCCATTCTGAGCCAGGTATGGAAGTCATTCTTAGATTTCTTCTTATTTTTTATAAATAAACATGTCGTTAATAACTGACCATTTTTGTAGTTCTGAGCATCTGTATTGATGGGTCTTGCAAAGGGGGTATCTCGGGAGCTGCAGATGAGAAGATTGTAATGTACAGCTTGGATCATTCTTCGGTAACAGTTTATATTTGTTCTCTTCTTCCACTGAAACATCTCCTGCTCCTATAAATTAGATTAGAACTATTGTACTTCTAGTAATTAATAGAATATATGTAGATCCTGTCTCGGGATGTATCCGCGTTTCAATAGCCAAATTTTATTTCTTCCTTTTTGAATGATTATCTCTCTGGTTGCCTTATTTCCAAGGTACAATGATATCAAAACAGCTGTGTTTTCTTCCATCTCTCCCTTTCAGTTGTTAATATTTGATTGTTAGATGAATTAAAATATTGTACTGCTAAAAAGAGACTAAATTCATTAATATAAAATGTACATTTTCATACTTCAAGTTGAAGGGTCGATGTAATTGGGGATACCAACTGGTCAATGACTACATACATGAAGATATATAGGTGATGCGCACTATTGCTTGGAAAAACCTTTATATCGTTCCAATAATACCTGTAGCGGAAGCTACTAGTCACCATATACATAAAGGAAGCTTTCACTTGGATGTTAAATCATTCATATTAATAACAGGTTGTTTTCAACCTTCAAACATGCAAAATTTTTGTAAATAAACAGGGATCAAGATATATTCAGTAAGCAAACTACTAGTATGTTTTAAGTTATGACACATCTTAGATGTTATATGGATTTTCAGTTGCAGTAAGTTGGTATAACTAATATCAGAGTGGGTATGGGAACAGGAAATGACAGTTTGCTTAGTTGTATGTCTTCATTAGTTTCTATGGAAATTTTTTTATGATGGCATTTCTGCTTATTATAGTATAGTCTGCAACTCAATGTTTACTACGCCCCTTTTCTGCTTATTTATATTTTTTCTTCTTATTTATGTATCATTTTGGCTTAAGGGTACATGTGTGGTAAACAAAGAAATCAAATTGGAGCGACCAGGCATCTCAGGCACCTCAATTCGGCCTGATGGAAAAATTGCTGCAACTGCTGGCTGGGACCACAGGTTTTTAATTAAATGCATTAACCCCCGCCCCTGACCGTATTTTACAATTTGACACTTGGTTTTTGAAGAACTTCCCCCTAATCAGAAAAGGAGGAGAAAAAGTTATTTCATTTTAGTTGACTCACTCATAATAAGTTGCTGTTGATATTCTAGGCTTGAATCATCCAATCTATGACAGAGACATGTAAATGCTAACCCGTGCCTACTGGCTAAGGAATCAAATGTGGAAATTTTTATTGAAAATTGGAATTTGGAACGTTTAATGTTATATTTTCAATAAAAAATTTCTATTTATTAATTCCATAGCATGACCCTGAATAAATTTAATATGACTGTTTTGTATCCATCTACCCCACTCCCCACAGGGCTGGGTTCCCGCTTTCCTTTTAGCGCCTATTATGTAGTATGCATATTATTCTTCAAAGACAACATCTTTGTTATGTTCGTTGGTACAAATCCTGCTGTTTAATTATCTGTTTGTCACCTTATTGGCAGAGTAAGGGTATATAATTACCGCAAAGGAAATGCTTTAGCTATACTAAAGTATCATCATGCCACGGTAAGTCATTGTTTTCTACATCTGGTGCATACTGCAGTCTGCATACGTAAATAAAAATATCATTAGTGACAATTACATGTTTTTTGTCTTCCTTGTCTATCATGCAGTGCAATGCTGTAACTTTTTCGTCCAATTGTAAGCTTATGGCCACTGCATCGGAAGACACAATGGTGGCGCTATGGGAATTGTATCCTCCTCGAATATGAAGTGTGTTTGGATTACCTCAAAATTACATTATAAACATGGATCCGGGTCAATGCTATTGAGAGTAGCGGTCACACGGATCCATATTTGCAACGTGATTTTGGGGCTAATTAATAGTGTATTTGGTTTACACTGGATTCACGTTTAAAACATGGATCCGGGAAGAAGTTACTCTCAGTAGCGTTGGTCTGCATCCACATTTAAAACGTGATTTTAATGAAAACCGAACACACACTAAACATGACAGAAATCAATTTAATGAATATATTCAATGTCTATCTAGATTGTGAATTTGTTAAATCTATGGTTAAAACTTTTAAGAGTACCTTTTTGTGTGTTAAAATTAGTTGTGCTAATAGTTTTCTTTTCATCTTTCAATAATAAAAATGGTGATTCATACACTATTAGTAGGAATGATTAAATTAATTTTCCTTTTTATCTTTCCATAATAAAAATGGTAATTCATACACATCCTAATAGCGTCACTACCCATTTCATACTCATAATCTCTTTTATCTCTCCTCCTATCACGTCATTTGTTACATTTATCATTTTCTCTTTTTCTTTTATTTCTCTCCTTAGGTATAACACATCTATGTGGTGTGTAACAATCATTTTTCTTTTCATCTTTTAAAGATAAGAGTGTTTAACATGTTATTTCAACCCGTTGAAATTAATAGTTACAAAGCTTGTTAAAACATTTTAACCCTATTTGGTAAAGTGGTATTTTAATAGTTACTAACGTTTTTTGAAACATCATTCCATGTAGTGCTTCCAAATTTTAACTCCTAACTGAAATGAAGTTTTACATTTTTTTGTTCTTAATTTTTCTTTTCATAATTACCAAATTTTAAATTGGTCCAATAATTAATGATGACCTTATCTTATCATTTTACAAACAATAATAAGGTATCAACTAGTTTTACTAAATATTTTCAATTCAAACACTAAGTGTGCATTTGGATTAGCGTTTGCAAACTTGAAGTTTGAATGAACGTGAATTTAGTGAACGTGATTTATAATGAACTTGAGTATAAGTAAACGTGATTTCATGTTTGGATATTTTGTTGCAAACGTGAGTTTTAGAAAGTAAATATTTAGGAAACTCAAGTTTCACACGCAGAAGCTACTAAAATTTGAGTCTTGCAAACTCAAGTTTCAGAACTCAAACGTGCGTTTCATGTGGGAAGCCAAACAAGATGCATATTTTGCAAACTCACGTTTACGGTTCAAAACGTGAGTTTAACATTGTGAAACGCCAATCCAAACATACTTTTAATTTATATGTTAGTTTTACCAAAACACTCTCAAACATAGTTATAAAAATCGAACCGACCAGTTCAACCGGTCTGATCGGGAACCGGTCTGATCGGGAACCGGTCCAGTGACCGGTATATCATGTTAAAAAATGGCTGGTTTCAGAACCGGTGGGAACCGGTCGAACCGGCCAAGAACCGGTAAAAACTGGTAAAAATCGGTGTCATCAAATCGGTTGAACCGGTCAGTTTTTAAATTTTCAATTTTTTTAGTTATTTGCTTTTTTATTTAATCTAAAATATTTTTGTGATAAATAAAAATAATTGTTTAAGGATTGAACATAAATATTTATTATATAGTCAATTATTGATTTTTTTATCTTATAATATATATGAAAAGGTTCTTTATATTTATTTATAATCTTGTATATATTGATTTCTTTATAATTTTATGTTATTTTATTACTTAAAATATTATATAATATTTAAAGTATTATATATTTAATTATTACCCGTTCGAACATTAAATCGTGAACCGGTGCCTTCATCGGTTCAATCACCGGTCCGGTTTTAAAAATATTGCTCTCAAATTTTAGTTTTACTCAACTCGGGTTGCGGTGGTTCACACTTGTGATTGAGTGACAATGGTCAAGGGAGATTGTCGTGGATAGAAACAACGAAAAACGATTACGGGGAAGGGGAATGAAGAGGTGTAAGATTGTCTTTAAAGGTGTACTCATCAATTTCACTTTTTACAATTCTTAAGTGAGCCTCGTTGTTACACATCACTATTTTTTACTTTTTTTTTGTCAAATTAGTTTTTACTCTTTATAATTTAAGCAACTCTCATTTCCAATCGTCTAACTTTAAAAATCTTACTATGTGGGTCCATAAACTACCTCTTATAGAGTTACTTGTATAAGAACAACTCCCATTGGAGTTGCTTATAACACTTTTCTAGTTAAGCAACCCAAAAAATACAAGTGCACCATTGGAGAAGGTGCTTAACAAGAATGAGGTGCTCATATAAGCACCTCAAAATCTTGGGAATTGTGAATTTTATGTGGGCCAATTCCAATATTTGTTATATAAAAAAATAGTGTTAATAAGAGTTGTAGGATCCATTTGGTGAAATTTTAGAGGTGCACCATTGAAGAAGAGAGATGTTTAAATTGTAAAAAGTAAAATATTGTGATGTGTAATAGTAGGACTAATTTAAGAATGATAAAAAGTGAAATGGGGAGGAACACCACTGGAGTTGCTCTAAACAACTACTTTTTATTAAGCAACCCTTCTCTCCAATAGTGATTTTATGTTTTTGTGGGATGCTCAATAAAAAAAAGTAGGATAAGCAACTCCTATCGACTTGTTTATTTATGTTTTTTTAAATAAAACCTAACAATAATTAACTCAACAATTGTTAAAACTTAAAATTATAACCAACATATGTTAATACGAGTGGAAGGGGCTTGGATTTATTTGCATGTGGTCTGGAGTTCGATTTTTGGATCTATGTATATGGTTTCTCACTTACCTGGTGAGATGATACTTTTAAAAAAAAAATCAAAAGATCAAAATTATTAAAAAAAATAATTTCATATATTACTACTAAAATCACATTCAATTGTTTTTATGCTTGGATTTGATGACTTTGCTTTGAAGTCTGGAAACTTGGAAGTGATGTGACTTTGATCATGAATGTTCTTAATTTCTCTTCTGTAGAATTAAAGTTTAAATTTGTAATAACCTTTTAGACGTAGAAGCATTAATTTGATATGATATCATGGGTATGAATGTTGTTAACTTTTAATATATAATTTATCAAAATAAAAAAATTGAAAAAGGTAAAGCTGCGGTCATATTTATAATACACGTCGATAAAATATTAACCTTTAACCCTTTATATTTGCAACTGGTCAATTTAACTCGTGTTAAACGAATTGGACTAAAGTCAGTTTGTTTACCTGTTGACAACTCTCCGAAATTAAGTTTAGGGTGTGTTTGGTTTACATTTTCATTTTATGTTTTCATTTTTCTGTTTTCATTTTGTTTCCTGTTTTCTGAAATTTTACAAAGGAAAAATTGGAAATGTTGGAAACAGCAAATTTTTATTTCCAGCATTTCCAGTTTTTCCTTTGTAAAATTCCAAAAAACAGGAAACAGAAAATGGAAACCGGAAATGAAAATGTAAACCAAACATGCCCTTACAGTGCTAAAAGTATGTTTGAAATTAACCTCCCAATTGTAAAATAAATGAACACCAATTGTTTAACATTCATACCTAACCTTTTGTCATTAAAAATTGGTCCGGGTGATATCCCGGGACGATTCTAAACATGATGAATAAATAATTTTATTCTTTTATTAAATAATATCTATATTACTATTTGAGTTTAAATTTTAAGGAAAAATATAAATTTACAACATAATTTATGTTAGTTTTATTGATGATCAATCAATTTAAAGTTGAAGGGGAAATCTCTACTTTACACGATATACACTATCAATTTGAGTTTTTATTATTTTCAACTAATATTTTATAAAATGAACTTGAAATCAGGTTAATATCAATTATTAATAAGGTTGAATATGATGGTCAAACATTTAAATTACTATATTTTATGTTGTGGAACAGGTGAATTATAGTCTATCTATACAGACACCATATCTCATGTAATATAATTTTTAATATTTTATAGTTTTCAAGAATTAAGTATAAATATATGACTTCTTGACTGGAATTAATACCAATATACCATAACATGTATATAGTTTTATATTAATATAATTTTGTTTTGGTAAACTTGAGATGCTAAGCCTATATTAATATAATTTGTTTGTTGGCGTTGTCTAAGGTGGTCCATGGTTTATGTGGACCAAATGTATAGAATTTGCTACATTACAATTTAAACCGTTAGATTTATTATTTATTTAATTACAGGTTTGTGTTTATTATGTTGTCGGTTCCTGAGATAGGATGAATGAGAATTGCATTCTGGGTTGATTTGTGAGCGAGTTCGGTTATCATCTTTCTGACCCATGAAGCATAGTAAAGCCGGAGGGAGATGAAATGGTTTCGCTCGAGCTTATCCAGCACCAGCGACGCGTACTCCCTGAGACCGCATTGAACAACACCACAACCTTGATCTTAATTTGCTGGTAGAGATTCCAAGAACTCATCGAGCCCGGGACGCTTCGCTTGAGCATGCAGAAATTCATATGGTCTCACCGTCGATGACCGGCCGGACTACGAAGCTGAAAAGATAGCTTGTACACCAACTGGGGCTGTGATCTTATTTTGGTAAATTGGAAATAATAAAAAGCCAAAAGCACAACCAAAAGAAAAACACAATAGCTAATATTGACTATCTCTATCTGAAATTAGCCAACGAAGCACAGTTTGAGGGGAGTCCACAACGTTCTGACTTCAGAGTTTGAAGCACCTAACTCGTTCAAATGATTTGTTTTATGAAATGGACACAATTTTGGATAAAAAAAAAGGAAAGGAAATGGACGCATCTCTTGTAATGGATAGTTTCAAAATTTAATGAGGAGCAAGTCTTACGGTGAACAACACGAAATCCTAGCTCCCAGGGCAAAATAATGCAGGGGTTGCGATCTGTAACTTGTAACTTGGTATTTGATCATTATCAATTAACTTTGGGTCTTGAAAAGAAATTTTAAAAACATTTGTTAATGATATATAAAAAACAAACATTTCCTCTCACCTAGAATAACCGGTAACTTCTACCATGGTTCACATGGACCAAATTTTTTTTGGTCCACGGTAGAATCATCCTTGTTGGTTATATATTTGATAGTTTTAGTTTTGTATTTCTAAAATATAAGTTGGCTATATCATTAAAAAATATATATAAGTTGGCTAGCTACACGTATAATTGTAGAAAAATGTTTCAGAGGACACCAAACAGTGCCTTTACCACAATTGCATTTCGCTTTTTGCACCCCATTTTTACTTTACGCACCCCCCTTTTATATTTTTTTGAAAAAACTGTTTTTATTTTTTTATTAAAAAATAATTTTTATATTTTAATTTTGTTATTATATTTATTTTTATTTATTTATCTTATCAAATAAAAATATAGATCAAGAAAATACAATTAAACGATCATATAAAAAATATGTTAAGTAACACAAGGTTAATTATGTGTCCCGAAACGATGAATATGTTAAAAAATGAGATTAATAGTGTTTCCGTTTGTGGTTAACAGAGTAGGATTTTTGGTTATTGCAACTCCGGTTAACACGGGGTTAATTATGTGACCAGAAACAGTGAATATATTTGTAAATGAGGTTAATGGTGTATACATTGGTGGTTAACATATTGATATTTGGTTAATTGAATTTGTGAGGTTAATTGTGTGCACAGAAACGGTGAAATATATTTGTAAATGAGGTTAATGGTGTATACATTGGTGGTTAACAGAGTGAGATATTTGGTTAACATAGTGAGATATTTGGTTAATTGAATTTGTGAGGTTAATTGTGTTCACAGAAATGGTGAATATATTTGTAAATGAGGTTAATCGTGTATATATTGGTGGTTAACAGAGTGAGATATTTGGTTATCAGAATGAGATATTTGGTCAATTGAATTTGTGAGGTTAATTGTGTGCACAGAAATGGTGAATATATTTGTAAATGAGGTTAACGATGTATACATGGGTGGTTAACAAGTGAATATTTGGTTAACAGAGTGAAATATTTGGTTAATTTAACAGAAATGGTGAATATATTTGTAAATGAGGTTAATTAACATAATTTTTATATGACCATTTAATTGTATTTTCTTGATCTATATTTTTATTTGATAAGATAAATAAAAATAAATATAATAAAATAAAAATATAAAAATTATTTTTTAATAAAAAGTAAAAAACAGTTTTTCAAAAAGAATAGAAAAGGGGGTGCGAAAAGTAAAAGGTGGTGCGAAAAGTAAAAGGGGTGCAAAAGGCAAAATGCAAAATGCAATTGTGGTACAAGTTTGGTGTGCATGGATCGCGATTGATAATTGTATATTGTACGTTTTGAGGGCAATACCAAATATTTATCGGATCATGTATGAGACATCAACGAAAATAACAAGCAGACATTATTTGTTAATTGCTGAGTTATGTCGTAATGCTACTCTTGCACGTTACATCCAAATAACCAATTCTCTCAATCTGATTTTGACGGGAATACTCAATTTATACAAAAGTAAAGGAATGAATATATAGAAAAATAATGTAGCCTGTCAAATTATATATTTGTTGCTTTGTATAAAAATAGGATAATATAAAAAATTGATTTATATACACTATTATTTATAAAAAAAGAGATGTATTTAGAGGATAAAATATAGTATTATAATTATTAATTTATTTTTAAAATTTCTTATATACATACATATATATGTATATATTATCATGACTTCCACATATCATTAGATGCAAATATAATATTTTAAATTTATTTTATATATAATATATTGAAATTGATTAATATTTTGAAACATAATTATTTATTTTTATTTTATAATTAACAAAACAAAATGAGTTAATAATAAATAATAACTGTAAAAGAGTTCCTTATAGAACTATCCAATGTTAATTTATTCCTATGCCAAAAATCCAATATTTTCTTGTAAAAAATGGATTTGTTTTGTTTTATTTATATTCTCATTTTCAGTATTTTAATATATGTTGTTATATAATGTTATATGTATATAATTTATATAGTAAGTTCCTTTACACAGAATATGCTAGCAATTACATTTTGAAACTTTTCATAATGAAAATATATTAAAATTAAATTATAAAATAAAATTGTGATATTATAATTAGTACCACATCTAATGTGATTTAGTTGGGGCTTTTTGGACCCGATCCGATTAATTATGAAGTTCAGGTTGAGTCAGTTTTTTCTTTGTTTTTAATTGAAACCTGACACAAACTAACCCGATTATGTTTGAGATGGGTTAGGTAGGCGGATTCACATTAAAATTAAAAGAGATGAAAAGAAATAGAAAAATTGGAAAGAAACACAAATAATGTGTAGTTGAGTCGGGTCAGATTGAGAAATTTAGAAATTTTAGTATTTTTATCATTTTTTTAATTTTTTATATTTATGGTCGGGTTGAAAATGCGGAAATCCAAAAGCAATCGAATCAAGCTCCATTTCATTGAACTTGATCCAAGTCGATGACTCCACCCATCATTTTTATCTTGGGTTGGGTTGGGTTGATCGGGTCTACTCAACCCATATGTAACCCTAAAAAGTATGGTCAAGCTATTTTAATTTTGACAAAAAAAAGCTATTTGATTATGTAAGAATAATATTATTTTTAACAAGTCAAGAGTTTTATATAAAAGAATTGGTAGAACTTATTTAAATAAGGTCTAGATTTTGGATTAAGGAAAAGTATATGAACATTGAACAGAAACATCGGTCCATACTTAATTAGGGCATCTTTTATTTATATTAAGCAATATAGCGGAATATATGGTAGATGAATTAGTCAACATTAATTTGGGTGAACTTTAACGAATTTCATGTAATTTTGTATTTAGGCAGAAGTTCCCCCTTGTACTTCACCTCAATGAATTATTTCTTATAAAAAAACCACATCTATTTAATTAACAGTATTAGAATTAATTATATATAAAGTGATTAAACAATATTGAAGATATTTAAGGGTGTTCACTCGATCTAAAAAAGATTAAAGATGTTCACAAGTTTAGTCAATCAGTTGGATACTTAGTTGAATTTGATTAAAAAAAACAAAGACCATCCTTGATTTAGCGTTGAAACATGATAAATTCACATTTATATAAATTCACATTTCTAACGTTAAAAGTAGTTGTGTTGAGAATTCAAACTTAAATTTAGTCAATCATTTCAGCATCAAATCAATTACACAAACAACAAAGCAAGTTCAACCTATGTCAAACGAGTCTTGAGATGAAGAAATGAAAATAAATAAACATTAATTTAATTTAGTTCCATGATTTAAAGTAAAGATCACACATCTCACGCTCCTCCAAAAATTTGTGTAAGTTTTGACTTCTTCTTCTTAAGATCGTGCTCGACTTGTCAATTAGTAGTTAATTTTCTTCCCATTATTTGGTCTCTGTTGGTGCTCCTCAAACCCTTTCATTTTATTTCCATTTTAGAGCGCACACGCATTGCTTTGCATATTTGTAGTTGTAGGACTTAACGGTTTCGTTCATTCATTTTACCAAGGTAAAATCAAAGGACAATAAAATACAAACCAAATCCAGTTGAGATTCATTGAAAATGCTTATCGAACCCAAAATTAAGTGTATATTTCAATATCAATTTTAAAAAAATAATAATATAAAATTGATTTTAAATCACTCTTAATATATTTTATAAATCATCCATAAGTTTAGAATTTGGCATTCATTTATAACCATTAATTATAAAAATTTTATTAAAATCAATTCCATATAATTTTAAACAAAAGCCAAAATCAAGATGCCAATGCCGGGGAATAAACGTGTAAGGATTATCTCATGCCTCTTTATCCTCTCCAGTAAAATTTAGCTACGAAATATTTACGGATTAACTATGGATTTTGTTTCCTAGTTACTTCATAGTTATTCTGTAGTTAATTTTGCTGGAGAGGGCTAAAAACCATCTGGAGAGAATCCAAATCCGGAATAAACGGTTAGGTGGGACCAAATCTCAACAGGTTGTCAAATCAACTTTTGCTTGAAATGGCACATTATGAATTTTTATTTTTTTATGTTGCAGATTAAGATTTATCATATATTCAAACTTTTGATTTTTTGCATTTTAAAAATGAATGGTATCTTCGAGTAAGCTTCTTGTTTGCACGCCTCTATGTACATATCAACATTGAACATTATTATGTGGTCGCTGATAATTGAACTTAGCCAATATTATGTCTTTGGGCCAAAATCATGCACAAATGATTGTTGATTTCATCCCAAAACCGTTTTTCTTTTTCAAAAACGTATTGTGTTAAACAACAAGCTAATACATTATCCGAGTGCGACTGATTCGATAAAGATGTCACAAAAACTTCTCAAAAAAGGAATGTATTTTTTCTTTTCTATAAAAAAGGCAAGAAAGGAACACAAATCCAAAAGAATACTCTACTACTTGTTTTTTCATGGGAAAACACGAAAAAAAAGACATTTGTCAGGCTTTGCATTTATAAATCCCAAATATAAGATGCTTGACCAAATCGGTGAGAAAAGTAGTGGGAGCTATTTCCTTTACAGTGTGGTTTTGCTAGCTAAGCTATATAATGCACTGAAAGAGAAAGACATAAGCCAGCTTTTCTAATGGCAATGTACGCCACAAAACAATATACATATACGTATGCCATGCCATAATATACCTGACAGCCATCCATTTCTGATTTCTTTGTGAACAAGATTTATGCCCCAATTAAAAAATGATGTGAAAGTCACTCCAAAATGTTAGAATTTTAGCATTAGCATTTAACAAATTCAGATTAAGAATAGGACAGGACAACTAACTAATTAATAACTATATATTAGAGCCCACCTTTTTATGATAATTTTTTATATAGTCTTCTAGTTCGGTGAACCGTGTATGATAAGAGACTCGGTGTTTATATTTTTGTGCACAACTCAAACCCAAATATTCTTTATAATGTTTTTGCCAATCAGGATTTTCAGAATATATATTTCTTTCTGTTTTTGAGCAAATACTTTTATAAAGAGAAATGTTCTTTTTATGAAAGTATGGAAAAAATGAGTCATGATGATGTTGTGCCAACACGTTACAAGTCTCAACTAGGATATATAAATGATTTTTTTCTTAAACAAAAAAAATGTTTAAAGGAAGGAGGGTTGCATGATTTCAAAAATGGGAAAAATATGTTTTTTGTTCCTATAGTTTCGGTCAATTTTAGTCTTTTTCATGTACTTTAAATAATGTGTTTTTTGTCCATAAACTTTCTAAACCCTCAAACCGTGGTCCATGTCCGTCAGTGAGATCTATTAACATGATGAGTTGGCTAATAAAAGTTACATGTCAGTCTCAATGGTGAGTCTTAAATAACTGGTTGATCATCTAATTAACTTTTTTATTATTTTTTAATTATTAAAATAATCCTAATTGCTAAATTAGAGATTTTACCTAAGCAATTTTACCCGATAAAAAACCTAATTTCATAATTATGGTTATTTTAATAATTAAAAAATTAATAAAAAATATTAATTAGATGAGTCGGCTATTTGGGGCTCACTATTGAGGCTAACATGAAACTTTTGTTACCCAGCTCATCAGGTTAACAGATCTCACTAACAGCTAGGGACCATGGTTTGAGGGTTTAGAAAGTTCAGAGACAAAAAACAAATGATTTAAAATACAGGAACAAAGACCAAAGTTAACCGAAACTATAGGGACAACAAACATATTTTTCCCTTTCAAAATTAAAAAAACATATCACATAACCACAACTACGGAACAAACCATAAAACTTTTTTAAGTCATCCAATTAGATAATTAAATGTATTTTTTATTACTATCAAAATCACATTATAAACATCAATTTAAATTAACATTACTTTTAAGAATTTAATAAAGAAAAATGCTAACGAGTATACTAAGGACATTTGTTAAGGAATTAAAGTATAAAGTTTTTAGTGGAGTGTTTAGCATTTAATGTTACAAATGCAATCAATGTTTTGATTTCCAATAAAAACCTTCTATATATGAATCCTTAACAAATGCCCTTATCCTTTAATAAATATACATGGATATATATAGTACTCCCTCCGTTCCTTTTTATCTGTCGTTTAAGGTTTTTGCACATGGATTAAGGAATGCAATAAGTGTGTCTTTTTAGATCCATGGTTTACAAATATACCCTTTCTCTCTCTCATTAAAGCATTTAAAGTTCTCCACATTTCTAGTCATATGCAATAAATACCCCACTATTTAATAATTTTGTAAGAGGGTAAAGTTGGAAAATTAGCATTTATTGTTGCCTTGGTATGTGAAAACGACAGTTATTTAGAAACAAATTTTAGACTCTAAAACGACAGATAAAAAGGAACGGAGGGAGTATAAAAAAGTTTTACACTGTCATTTAATGATGTAATGCCACGTCATTTATTGAGTTCAATAACATATGAAGTGTCATAGTCCTTAAACGATATGACAACATATCATTGAATGTGTCAGTGCATCCTAATTAAACTCTACTTTTAATAGCATTGATCTTAACATGATTTTAATATAAATTAAAGAGTAAACTCCCAATTAGGTCTATGAAAGACACGTGTATCGCCAATTAAGTCCTTCAAAGATGTTTGTCACTAGTTATGTCCCTCAAAGATTAAAATGGTCACTATGTTAGTCTCTCAATTAGTCACAGTTAGAAACGACGTTAACAGAAGCTGACGTGAAACGTTTTTGTGTGACTTTCTGTTAAGTGCCAAATAAGTATTCAATTCAACAATATATTACATGGCAAATGACTTAATGTTAGGGTTTCTATTAGGTCCCTAAAACCCCAAATATCAAATTCTAGATTTGCAGTCCAAAAATTTGCAACAATTATATTAAGCATGGTGAAAAGAAACTACAAGTTGTGATTCACTAAACAACAGGGGACCACAGGTAGCAATGGGGAACCATAACTAAAAGATTTCCAAGCCATAATCAATTTAGGTTTTCACTTTCTTGATGAAAATGTGTGATGGCGAAATCATTCGGAATCTCCTTTCTCCCCCCAATTGCGTTGACGATATAATATTCCCTTAATTTCTCCTCATTGTCGCAGTTCGCTCCTCTCACCGGCAGTAGATCGGGCTTCTCTTCTATGTTTTCACCATTTCACAGAGTCTAGATAAACATTTTAATCTTCTTTGTTTTCACAGTTTGATAGTTTAATTAACCCCAAGATATATTAGGGACCTAATAGAAACCACAACTTTAAGTCCTTTACCATGCAAGGTGCTTATTTGACACTTAATTGGCTAAGTCACACAAAGACTTCCACGCCAACTTCTATTAACGCCGTTTTTAACCGTGATTAACTGAGAGACTAACGTGACAACCATTTTAATCTTTCAGGGAATTAATTGGTGACAACTATTTTTAAGAGACTTACCTGACGACACATGTATCTTTCAGGGATTTAATCAGAAATTTACTCTAAATTAAATTAAATATGCTCTAAATCAATACTCATCCCTCAAGTTCTCGAAAATGTGAACATGGATATAATTAAAGTACTTATACTTCTATTATTTTTTAATTTCCTTTTATACAGCAGTACGTAGGAGAACATTTGTCACAAGCAACCACTCGATGAATCAAAGCATAAAAACACATGAGCACTGCTGCATGAACTTGAAAAATCTTACGGTACGACGACTTTAGAATATGTTTCTATAGCTAGCTATTCATCACGCAATCGCTTTGTATATTTGTCTACTTTTCATGTCTCCTTTAATTTTAGCATTGTTTTTCTTTTTGTAATTGCTCAGTTATATATCTCACACATTAATCTATTATAAAGAGTAGTATTTGAATTAGATTTACATTTCAAACGTAAATACAATATAAATCAAATACGCTCATGATCTTTAAGTCTTTTTTCACAAACCATATGTATATATATCTAAAAGAGCCACCATCGCTACAAAAAAAGGAAAAAGTATGATTGTTTCGCAAAGTCAAACAATAAATAAATTATTTAGTACTCCTATACATGCATGCAGATCCTGAACAGAAATAAATAAATACAGGAAAAGCTTTCTACGTACCAAACCATTTATTCTCACCACCTAGCAACTACAACAACCGTAATATCAACATTAATTTCACCTGTCCAAATCTCTTTTGGCCTGACATCAATAAAACGAGTAAAAATTCTAATTAAGCAAAATAAATCCCCCATCATATTCTGGGCCGGCCCACCGCTTTAGGCCTCCCCTGTTACAAGGCCTCAAATTTTTTATATATAGTTAATATATTAAAATTAAGGATAAAATATATTTGTAATTTATGTTAAATTAAATAAATTAATTTTTTTATTAGGTGTGTTTTTAGTCCGTAGTGAGAGGGGTGATAAGGATTAATTTGAGATGATTTTAAGAAAAGAGAAACTCAACACATTGATTTTAAATTATGATAACCAAACACAAATATGCTTAAATTTATAAGGATTAAAAACATATTTTACCCAAAATTTAATAAAATATTTATATAAAATATAAATATTACTCATTATTAGTATTTTTGGTAGAATTACTCATTATTAGTTAATAGATAATAATTAAAAATAAGTATTTCTTATAAAAAATTTAATTTAATATAAGTTTATTTTCTTAAAAATAGCTCTTTTTTTAAAAAAAATATATGACATTTCTGATCTCTTATCTTTTAAATTTAGGCCTCCATCTTATAATTTGCTTTAGGCCTACATATATATTGGGCCGACCCTAATCATATTAAATACTCCCTCTGGTCCTATTTATAAGAACCTTTTTGAATGTGGGTCTTGGTCCTTTTTATAAGAACTTTTTCCGATTGTCCCATGCATTAATTATTATTTGACAAAAATACCCCATTAGTGGAGGTAGATGAGTAATTAATTAGTAGAGAGAGTATGACACAATTGAGTAGTTAAGTAAAAAGATAAAGATAATGGGTCTTAATAAATTCAAGGGTGGTTTAGTAAATATGACACAAATTCATGACAAATTTATTGTAATCAACTAAATTAATTAACTTCCTTAATCCGTGTGAAGTGGTTAAAAAGTTCTTATAAATAGGACTGGAGGGAATATAAGCAATTCAAAAATGGATTTCAAACCTCATTACTTTTCTTATATACCGAAAAAAAAAGTTCAAAATTGGATTTTATTGATCTTAAATATAAATAAAAATTAATTATTTTCACCCAATTAAATATGTTAGTATTCCTAAAATGCCCTTATTTAATTTAAATTTTATTTTCAATGATTCAATTTGCAATAATAAATATTAGGAAGAATAATTTATGAAATACAGTTTAATTTTTATGTGAGTTTGGGAAAATTTAATGAGATCAACTAATACTTTTAATTAGCATGAATTAGTTAGTATTCAAGATTAGAGTATATTAAAGAGTGTTGTTAAAAAAATTGGGTTAAATATGTTTTTAGTCCCTCAAATTTAGTCGAGATTTGGTTTTAGTCCCAGTAATTTAAAACCAGTGATTTTGGTCCCTCAAAAATTGAAAATACACAAGTTTAGTCCTTATTGCCTAGTTTTGCTACAGATTTTGCTACGAATTAGCTACAAATTTTTATCGATAAGGACTAAATTGATGTATTTTCAATTTTTGAGGGACCAAAATCACTGGTTTTAAATTACAGGGACTAAAACCAAATCCCGACTAAATTTGAGGGATTAAAAACATATTTAACCCAAAAAAATTTGGTTTGAACCACATGTATCATCTATGAAAAGCAATCCTGTTCGAATTTGAGACCTTGCTTAAGGGTAGGCATGGCAAACAAACCCGAACCCGCAGGCACCGCCCCGTCCCTGCCCCGACGTTGACGGGGAAAACCCGCTTTGACGGGGTTTAAGTAAAATCCGACCCCGACCTCGCCCCGTCTTTAATGGGGGCGGGGACGGGTTTGGGGGTGTAAGAACCCGCCCCGCCCCCGCCCCGATAGAATAATTAATTAATTTTACTATACTAATGGTTAAATAATAAAGTTAAACATATATATTTTTCTTAAAATATAATATAATTCTTAAGTTTCTTATTTTTTTAAGATTATCAATGTATATATTTACGTGTTATTTGAATTAGAATATATTAAATATATATAACTTATTTAAAAACATTTATTTAAGCTATAAAAAATAGAGAAAAAATTGAAAAATAAAGAATTGAGATCCCCGCGGGTTTTCCCGAACCCGACGGGGACCCGTGGGGATGGGGTTGGGTTTCATAATTCCATACCCGCTCTCTCCAAACCCGAACCCGAACTCACCCCGACTTTTACAGGGGCGGAGACGGGGAGAGCAAAACCCGCCCCCGACCCGCCCCGTTGCCATACCTACTTAAGGGTAATCAAGCATGTACCACTTGAACTAACCTCTGTTGGTTGTTATGGATTAAAAATAAAAAATTTCAACAAAATGAAATATTTAATAATAATAAGGCTTATAATATGTTAAATATAAACAAGTTATATTAAAATTATAATATTTTAAATTTCTTTATTAACAATGTTAGAGCACTTGCTTAGTCACAAAAGTTCTTTAAGTGTATTTGATAAAATTAATTAAAAAACTAGATAAAAATTAAAAAGTTAATTAATTAAAAGTTAAAAACAGACTGATTTGATTAAAAGTGTTTGATAAAATTAGCTGAAAATAATAAAATAACATATAAAAATATTATTAATTATTAAATAATAATAAATAAAAATTATTGAAGAATAAAATTATAATAAATTTTTAATTAATAACTAAAAATAATTTTTTTAAAAAAGAATAACCTCAAATACCCTATTAAGTTCAGCTGTGCGTAAAAAAAATAAAAAAAAATAAAAGGAAGACGGAGTGTGAGTACTGTTACATTTATTTTGAACTTTGAAATGAGAAAGTAAAGATAAGAAAAAAAGAAAAGGCAAACCTGATTGGATTGGAGATTGCATCATTGGAGAATGTGGATTCTCTCTCTTCAGTGTTCATACAACTACAAGGAGGATGAGAGAGAAAACTCTGCCCAAGCCCATGTCTTTCCTGCACGTGTTCTTTGTCAACATTGACGAAATTGTATTGTTATGGCCCACGCGCAGTGTTCGGTGCGTGGGTCCCTTTGTTCATACTTCATAGTTTTTTTTCATGTCCACTCTTCTGGTCCGTTTGATTTTCAGTTGAGTAGAATTGATTCTAGAATTGAATGGTTGAGATGGAGGATGCTCGCTTTACGAAGTACATTGGATGGAAGTGATTTAAAATTAATTCTGCAGAATTTCCGGATGGGTTAAAATCTAAACCAATAGTTGATGCTACTTCATTATTCAGCTTTTAAGAGAATGAACTTAACCAATTCTCAGATAGCCTGTATATATCATATCGACCAAAAAAAAAAGCATGTGTTATATATCATATACTTTTACATTGGACACTTATAAGTTACTTATGTTTTTGACGAATTTTTCTAGTAATATAGTATTATTTAAAATTCTGGAAATTTTAAATTCAAATTATTTTAAACTAATTAAGAATATTTTATTCATTATCATCATGAATATTATTTATTTCAAGTTTTTTACATTTCACTTTATAATTTAATTATGCATATCTCATACTGACTTACGGCATTTCTTAGGTCTTAACACTGAAGATTATTCACCATTCCATAAATGTTACCATTATTCTTAGTAATTAGTATCATTGATTTATCACTTCTCTCCCCCTTAATTTCTTCTACACCAAACACAGTGTAAGAGAAAATTAAGACACACAGATATTTACATTATTCTTTACTAGTCGATCTAGCCATTGGATTTAAGTCTTCATAATTATTTTTGGACTAACATATTTTTCTCAAATATATAGTTGCTTTTTTAATAATTTTTTGTAACTTTATTTTTAACTTTTTAAAAATTTTACTTGATTTAGTAATTATGATTATCTCATTTATAATATTTACTTTTATTTTATATTTTAAATTTTAAGTATATTAAAAAAGATGTGTATTGTGTCTGATTTTTTTTCATTATATTCTCTAGTGATTGGTCTGCCTTATTTAAGCTTTGCTAATCATTATGCATTCAATTATTTTTTATATAATACATTACTTTTTATAACTTTTTAAAAAGAACATAAAAAAGGAATCAATTATTATTTTAAATTTCCAAACCCTAGTAGAAAATTGACATACATAAAAGAATTTATTTATATGGTTCCTTTAATTTCCATATCTCGCACCACGTACGAAGTATTAAAAGCTTGGATTTGTTAATGAATGTCTTAAATTACAAGTTAAGAAGTATCTATTAATTTAATTTATATTGAAAGCATCTCATTAACTGTAGTTTTAATTAGAAACATTTAATAATATTTATTAATGTTTTAATTAATATTTATTTAAACCTTTTACATGTTTGATAGGACACAATTAACCAAATCCACAAAAATAATTGCATAATTTGATTTAATAACATTAGCTAACCGACCTATAAGAGTGATAAAAGGGTAACCAACTCCAACATTAAAATCTGACATTTTAAATATACATTTATTTTTCTATCACTTTTAATTTGACTTTTTGTTGATCGAACTCTAAATAAAAAAAAAGGATGCTTTTTTTTAATAATTTTCTTACATTTCTAATTAAATAAATATAAAATCATTTCATTATTTTTTCAATTTTTCTCACAACGAAGCAAAGTGTTGAAATTTACAAAAAAAAAAAAAGTGAAAATTATTACATCAAGACATGTTTAATTAAATTAAAGACGTGTTTTGATATTATGATATACTCATATTATAAACCTTTTTTTATTAATAGGGGGCCCAAAGGCCCAAAAAATACAACTAAAGGACTAAATGAGATAAAGCAACACCTCTACAATAATCCCTTAAGATGTTAATTAACTAAAGAACTAGGACATGATGAGAGTCTATGAATACTCAGGGAGAAATTATGCCCCAATCTAGCAATTAGATGGTCAGCAGCTCTATTACCTTTTCTATAGGTATGACCAATAGAAATTAACCAATTTCAAGAAATGACTTTTCTAATGTTCCTAATAACACCAAAACAATGATGAGTATTAAGACAACCATTCATATTATAAACCTTTTACAAGGTAATAATAATGCCCCGTTTTCTAAACCTTTTATAAAGACCCTATTAAAATAAAAAAAGAAAAGAGAAGATAATAATAATAATAATAATAATGAGATTTAATGTTAGCAATGGGGAATATGGGGTGGTATCAAAAGCCTTTTCGTATTGGCTACATGTGATCATCGTTCTCACTATGGATGTGGATAGTCATTGGTTGTCAATCTTTATAAGTTGGTTTTTAGAGTTGGATGTTTCGCCAACTTTATACGTTTGGGAGAGTGCCAACAATGTTTTTTTTTAACTGGTCATAACTCTTTGTTAATTACTACTACTACGTATTATATATAGTGCATTGTATAATTTTTAGAAGTTCATATAAAATTAACTTAAAATACATATATAAAGAAAAAATTAAAAAAAAGTAAAGTTAGAAATATATATAAATATATATACATAATTAATTTAAATAAATAATATAATAAATAAAATATTCTTTTTTTTCTTTGGTCTTTGATAAAATAGCCACTTCAAAATTTAAATCCCTAATATTATAAATAAAATTCATTTATAAAATCACGTGCACCCCTACTATTAAATTACTAAGTCAAAATTTGAGAAAATAAATAAATTTTGATATAAAAAATAAATGAATTATCTCATTTCTTTTTTTTTTTGGCTTGTTTTCCTACGTATCAAAAAACATTTAGGATGAATACCAAAGAGTTGTGGCTCAGTTGGCAACACAGACTGAGATTGTGGGAAGAGCTCCCGGGTTCGATCCCCACTAAATACATTTTTCGGGAGGGGTGAAGAGACTAAGCCCCGAATAGGATTGCCCCCGGTAATAGGGGATACCTATGGTTTATACCAAAAAAAACATTTAGGATGGATAAAGAAATTTTAATATCAAAATAAAAATGTAGAAACAATTACTTTAAAATAGTTGAGATTTAAGAAAAAATGATATAAAAAGAAAAAATACAATGTAATTAATACTTTAAGAATGAAATAACAAAATAATTCTGAAAACCATGTTTTTAAGGATAAAGAAAATATAATCAAAATATATTTTTCATTTTAAACACTGAAAACTTCGTATTATATATTATATATAAGTTAACTTCTGTAATCATAAATAAAATTTTAAAAGTAAATTATAAAATTTAAGAAAATGATAATATTTAATTGAGAAAAATAAAACACGTAAAAAATAAAATAAAACAACAAAAAAAAATCCGGCTCATTAAAAATAACTTAAGAAATTTCCCTATTCTTAAAAATAAGAATTCAAATAAAATATAATCATATTGTATTATTTATATTTATTAAAATAATTGGTCTATCAAATTTAAAAGAAATCTTTTTATCTAAACAAATTAAGGGCTTAATTCTATGTACCATAACGCAACAGGAACTGATTACATTACAGTAACCTTTTTAATGCAAAATGGCAAAAAGGAAAATGCTAATGCTACGTATATATAGTACATACATCTCTATATATCCAAAAGTTTGTTATGATTTAAATTTTTATCTAAAAGCTTATTTTATAAAAGATGTTTTAAAATATGGCTAATAAATTTATTTTTCAACATATAATTATGTTTAAATCATATATGTAAATCCCCTTTCAGTATAAAAAAAAAAAATCATATATGTAAATGAATTACAAGTTAGCTTAAATCTTTAAATAAATCATAAGTATATGATTAATTAAGATATCAAAATAAAAATTTGATACAACTACACTATTTAGGTTTAATTGCACTTTTAATTCCCCTATTATAATCAATCCACGATTTTGGTCCCCTTATTTTTTTTTTTTTCGTGATTTTGGTTCCCCTATTATTCCAAATTCGCGATTTAGTTCAAAATCTTGGTATCTATTTTCAAAACTTATGTGTTAGAGGGACTAAAATTGCGGAAAAAAAAGTAGGAGACCAAAAATACAATTAAGCCTACTATTTAGAATTTCTAAATGAGTTCAAGACTTCAAGGAAGCTTAATCTCATTTTTTAAAAAAAAAAAAATAAATATTTACTTTACTTAACATTTTTTAAATTAAAAACCTACCTAAGTTTTTGATTAAGCCAAAGTCTCCTATGGACTACCCAACCTATTCGGATCCTTATCCTTGAGCTTCGCAACGACAAATTGTATTTGTTAGTGAGAAAACAATCTTCAACAAGTAACAAGCTTCCTGCAGCTATCTGTTCTTTCAAGCATTATTTCATTTCCAGCGTACACAGACAGAACAGTATCTATCCCACGCGTTCACTTGCGTGTCGGAGAAGTATTTCTCAAAATCATCCCCAATCCTTCCTTCCTCACCTGTATTTATAGCCTCTTGCACCCAATTGCCATTGCATTGCAGCTCTAACTAACTAATTAAGTAATCCACTCACAAAGTTATTCCTAAACCACACATCCATGACCACTCCTTGGCCTTTTTTTCTTCTTTTCATTCTCCTCCTCGCCGCCGTGCCATCTCCGGCGGAAGCCGGCAATGGACAGTGGCAGCTCCTTCAGAAAAGCATCGGCATTGTCGGCATGCACATGCAGTTAATGCACAATGACCGTGTTGTCATTTTCGACCGCACAGACTTTGGCTTATCCAACTTATCCTTACCAAATGGCAGATGCCGCAACAATCCAAAAGAAATGGTAGTCAAAACTGACTGCACCGCTCACTCCGTCGAATACGACGTCGCATCTAACAGATACCGCCCACTCTTCATACAAACCAATGTATGGTGTTCATCCGGTTCGGTCTCTCCCGACGGTTCCCTCGTCCAGACCGGCGGTTTTAACGACGGAGACCGTACCGTCAGGTCCTTCATTCCATGCCCGTTCTGTGACTGGCGAGAATTTGATGGTGGACTCGCAGCTCGAAGATGGTATGCGACCAATCACGTGCTGCCAGATGGACGGCAGATTGTGATTGGAGGCAGAAGGCAATACAACTACGAGTTTGTTCCCAAAAAACAAGCCACTGCTAAGAATGCCTACAGTTTACCTTTTCTTGTACAGACCAATGAAGCTGGCGTTGAGAACAATCTTTACCCGTTTGTTTTCCTCAATGTAGATGGCAACCTTTTCATCTTCGCCAATAACCGCGCTATCTTATTCGACTACAATAACAACAATGTTGTCAAGACATATCCTACCATACCAGGAGGAGATCCCAGGAGTTATCCAAGCACGGGTTCAGCGGTTTTGCTTCCTCTAAGGAATTTAAAAGCGCCTTCTCTGGAAGCTGAGGTCTTGGTTTGCGGTGGAGCCCCGAAAGGGTCTTTTCAGCAGGCCCTACAGGGTCGATTTGTCGGAGCCTTGAAAACCTGCGGGCGGATCAAAATAACCGACCCGAGCCCGCAGTGGGCCATGGAGACCATGCCTGGTGGTAGAACCATGGGGGACATGGTCATACTCCCTAACGGCAACGTTTTGATTATAAATGGAGCAGCTGCAGGGACCGCTGGGTGGGAATTGGGCCGAAACCCGGTGTTGAGCCCGTTTCTTTATAAACCCGATGGGCCGGCTGGGTCTCGGTTCGAGTTACAAAGCGCGTCAAGCACACCCAGGATGTATCATTCCACTGCCGTTTTACTTCGCGATGGGAGGGTCCTTGTTGCTGGGAGCAATCCTCACATATATTACAATTTCACGAATGTGTTGTTCCCAACGGAACTGAGTTTGGAAGCGTTTTCTCCTTCGTATTTGGAGCCTGGATCCTCTGGTTTGCGTCCCACGATAGTGTCTCCTGCTCCCCAGCCCCAAACAAAACTCATGTACGCTCAGAGGTTGAAGCTTCGATTCCAGGTCACAGCACCGTTAGATCAAAAATCAGTGTTGGTGACAATGCTGGCGCCACCTTTTAACACGCACTCCTTCTCCATGAGTCAGAGGCTGTTGGTGCTGGAACCGAACAATTTGATTAACATTGGAGTATCAACGTATGAAGTTGAGGTGACGACACCCGGTTCGGCTATTCTTGCACCACCCGGGTTCTATCTTCTGTTTGTGGTTCACCAGGAAATTCCAAGCGAGGGTATTTGGGTCCAAATACTGTGATTTTTATTTATCACTGCTCAACAACATACTCCTTCACGTGTGTGTGTGTGTGTGATTTTTTATTTTAAATTAATTAGTTAGTGGTTTGAACGTCAGTGAACATATTCGTAGTCCTAGAGGAGCATTAAATTCACATGGGAAAATAAATTTCAAATAAATTGTTTTGTGGGGCTTTGCAAATTTACTAGAGGCAGAGGGATTTGTAATTATTATTGTTTATCTACATATACAATTGTTTTCAGCTGCTATTAATTTTATTTATTTATTTATTCTCCGCTGTTCATTTTTATCCTTTACTTATTGCTACGGACTGGCATTGGTGATTGGTCTCTTCGTAGTTAAGTTATGGGTGATAGGTCATAGGTCTGCTGAGTGGATGGCATTTATTTTTTGTTTTAAAGTATCCGTTTTTTTATGTGCGTATGTACGTTTTTTTAAGTATTTTTCAATTAAAATATGGTTAAGAATTAATAATAATTAATATATTTTTTAAAAAATAAAAACCTTAAAAATAGATTAATGTTTTTGTTATAAATTTGAAAAACAAAAAACTATAAAATTAAAAATTGTAATGTAAAATCTTTCTTTTAAAAGGATTTAGCTAACTGTTCAAAAATCAGTTTATGTATGTTTATTCTTTTGATCCAGTAATTTAGATTTGTTTTGTCAATTCTACACTAAAATTATTGAACTCCACTACATTAAAATTATCTATACAAAACATTTTAATTCTTAAAGGCGGAGAAATCTCATAATTAAGTCGTGATTGGGACGTCAAAAGTAAATTTTGGCGACAATCTTTATTGTTTCAATCAAATTTATGATTTGAGTAAAAGGTACTATATACAAGTTTCTCTAAGCAGTGCTAGCATCTAACATCTACTCCGTAACACGCACAAGAAATTTGATTTATCTTACTTACGTTACAGGTAACGCCAATCCATATAAATTATTCCTGCTAATGCAGCTAAACGTGGGAAGTAGGGGTGTAATCGGGTCGGGTCGGGTTTGTGGTGACACCCTGTCTGAACCGATAGAATGATGATGAGTTGGGTTGGTTCGGGTTTTTATTTTTTGGGTGAGTAACCCGACTCGAACCAACCCGAATATGTTTGGGTTGGGTTGAATTGGGTCATCGGGTGATGAACATTTTTCCTTTTTTTTAAAAAAATGTGGAAGATGACATGAAATTAAAATATAACATGAAAAAAAAAGAAAATAAATAGGAAAACATAAAATGAAAGGAGCAGATGAAATAGAGTTTGGGGAAACCACTGCTGTTTGTGTTGTAGTTACGCCTGTTTTTGTTGAGTACAGATCCTCTCCATTTCCTTGAGAAATGGAGAGTTCCAGTTGATTTACTTACATAATGACACGTGTAATATCTTATCAATGGTTAGGATTTAATCAATTAATATACTTAAAAAAATAGAAGTGCATTAATGTAATTCAATTAGTGTGAAAAAAATTTAATTATACTCCGAGCAAGTCAAATTATCTGTCAGACCCATCTTTGCTTTCTGCATAGACTCAAGTAACTTGTTTGGTTATGCCATTAAGGTCTTCTCCCAAATCCAAAGTCTCAATCTTCTCACTTTGAGTCTGCACCTATTGGCATACAAGTGCATGGTCAAATAATTAAGTATGGATTTGAACAAGATTGTTTTGTCCAAACACTCTCTTGTTCATATGTATGCTACTGTTGGGGATATGAAGGCTTCATTGTGCATTTCTCAAAGGATGTATAGGTTTGATGTAGCCTCCTGGACTTACATGATTGCGGGTTATCACAAATGTGGTGATGTTGAATTTGCGCGTCAACTGTTTGAAAGAATGCTGGAGAAGAATTTGATGACTTGGAGTCCTATGATTAGTGGTTATGCCCGGTACAATCAATTTGATAAGGCCGTTGAGTTGTTTCAGGTTCTTCAAGCAGAAGGGGTTGGGGTGAAGCGATGGTTGCTAGAGGTGAGCGGTGAACGATGGCACATTGGCAGGCGTGACTATGTGCAGCGGGGAGCGGGCGGACGACCTCTCATGGCACATCAGCGGGCGTTTGAACGACAAACGGCGCAATGGTGGCACGGTGGGCTGTCGACGGCGCAGTAGGTGTGTCTCTGTTCGAGTTCTCCTTCTTGTGGTAGAGAAGCTCTTTCCCAATTCTGAATATTGTATTCCTTTTATTTTCTTAAATTGATTAATGCCAAATAGTTTTTCAGTCGTTGGATGTACTTCAAGCCACGTGTCACACGTGCATAAGAAGAAATGGACATTTCCATTTCCTGTGGAAATGGAGAGGAACTGGACTCGTTTTTGTTCTCTATGGGAAGGAAAATGAAATAAGATTAAGGTTTTTTTTTCTTGGTTTGGTTTGGTTCGGGTCCATCGGGTTCAAGATAGGCAAACACGAGACTCAAACCGAACCAGATCGGGTTTGACAGGAAATGCCCGAACCGAACTGAACCCGAACCGAACCGTTAAATATTCTTCGGGTTGGGTTGGGTCAATCGGGTTCACGGGTTGGATCGGACCCACTTACACCCCTAGTGGGAAGAGCTCCCGGGTTTCATCCCCACTAAACACATTCTTCGGGAGAGAGGGGTGAGGAGCCTTAATTGTGACTAAGCCCCGAATAGCATTGCCCCTAATAATAGGGGATACCCATGATTTACACAAAAAAGAAAAAAAGAACACATTGTACATTTGGGGCGTTTAATATATATATATATAGAACACACCGACTATTTCCAGATTTTTTGGAATTTTTTTACAACTTTAATTTTTTTTACGCAGATTCATTTTTTTATTATTTTTATCTTTTTTTATCATATTAATTATCACATTTTTTATTTTATTTTATTTATAAACTTTACATGCTTAAATTTTGAGTGTAAGAGTACTTTTGCTGGTTTTTAGGGAATACAAATGCAGTTGTACGGGATGGAACTTAATTAGTAATGAAGGAAAATGTCTCTGGTATATGTAGGATATAGGTAAGTAAGTTGTTTGTTATAATGCGATATACAGTTAGAAATTTATCTTGTTATGTAAAATAATTTGTTTTATTAGTTCCATTTTAATTGATTTAAAATAATATATCACAGTTTAACAAATAATTACCAGTCTAATTTTAAAAAAAAATTTGACTGTAATAATCATTTTTTATGAATTAATAATTTAAATTTAAAATAAATATTCATTAACTTAAATTCAAATTAAATTCTTAATTTGAACTAATTATATTATAATATTTATATATATATATAATTTAAATTTTAATACATATTTTATATTTTAATGTATTTATTAATTATTAAATAAATATAGGGTTAAATATGTTTAGTCCCTGAAATTTGACTCGAATTTGGTTTTAGTCCCTGAAGTTTAAAACTGTTGGTTTGGGACCCTCATGTTCCGAAATCATGTAACTTTAATTGTTCTGAAATCACGCAACTTTAGTCTCTCCCCTTTACACCGTAAACTTTTGACGTTGACGTGGGAAAAATATTTCTATGTCAATTTGTTTAGTCAGATTCAATGACCATGATGTAACAATTGAATTACATCTTAGCTTATTCAGTCAGTTTTGTTGGTCTTCCCTGTTCATGAAAAATTTGAAGTTAAATTTAATAAAACCATAAATAAAATCTGACTGTATGAGCTGAGGTGTAATTCAATTGCTACATCATGGCCACCGAAACAGACTGAACAAACTGACACATAAATTTGTTTGTCATGTTGGCATTAAAGTTAACGGTGTTAAGGGGAGGGACTAAAGTTACGTGATTTCATAACATGAGGGACCCAAACCAACGATTTTAAAATTTAGGGACTATAAAACCAAATTCAGATCAAACTTGAGGGACTAAAATCATATTTAACACATAAATATATTTAACTATATTAATTATATAAAAATAATATTTTCTATATATTATATGGGATAAAATACTAGTTCTTAATTTTTATACATACAATAACTAGAGTTGTTTTTTTTTGTCAATAACAAAAACTAGAAACCCCAAGGGCTTGGTCAAGTGGAGCAAGATAGGGTATCGCATCTGAAAGGTCGTAGGTTCGAACCCCAAAGAGTTTTTTTGTCAATAACAAAAACTAGAATTTCGTCTTTTAACGACGACCAAAGGTCATTGCTACAATGCAATTAGCAACGGCCTAGCGATGACTACACGGATGTCGTTAAAATGTTCGTCATTAATATCATAGTGACGAGCAAAAATAGTCGTCACTATGTAGCGTATGCAGTATGCTTGCCCGTCACTATGCTGAAGGTCGTCGCTAGTAGAAAAGATCAAAGGTCGTCGCTAAGCTTTTACATCTTAGCGACGACCTAGGCTAGCATTTATATTTTTTTTTTAAAAAAATTATAACTAGTGACAGCCAAGGTCGTCGCTAATGATTATATTTATATTTAATTTTATTTTAATTTATGGACTTACAGTTGAATTATTATAGAAATTCAATTTTTTATTTATTTTATAAATTTATATCATATTTATTAATGATCTAAAATATAAAGAAAAATAATAAATACTATATAAAAACACTCATATAGAAAAATATATATATAAAATACATATATACAAAGTGTAGAGAAATATAATACAATAAAAAAATCACGGGTGACGGCGATGACGTTGTTGAGGTCATGAACCACGATCCCCATCCTCATCCACGGCCTGGTCATCCAGGTCGTCATCGTAGTGCGGGTGCGACTAAGCCTAACTGCAACTGGTAGAACCACCTACATTGCGGGTATCCGGCACTAACTGCAACTGTTCCCAGAGTCGTGCGAAGTCCTTCTCCAACCGTGCGTACTAGGCCTAACAATGATCAACCCTCTCTTCTGCTCGGCTAGCCTGCAATTTTGCTTTAATGACTTCCTAGCGCAGTGCCTCGCTAGATGAATGATGTGACCTATCGCTCTCGCTAGAATGGTCCCGAGACTCCTGAGTGAGGCTGGTCAAACCTGGATGAATGTTGGTTGACAAATCCCCAGTGTCATAAAAACGGCCTCAAGTCTTGCCACCAGAAACATCCTTTCAGATTTGTGGCTTGGTGGACTCATTAGTGATGGAGTTGTCCCCCATCTGTGACTCCACCTCCCTCAAGCGGTCATGGTAATTTGTCCGTTGAGTAGAGATAAAATTATAATTAGTTACTTATTTTATTACAAATATATGAAATTATATAAAAAAACAATGTTAAGCATAATTTTGACTTACATATGTGGACCGCGCTCGGTCGTCTACCCAGCCACCACCCTTTTTTGTGTGGGTGGCCACAAAAACTCATCGGGACCTACATCCCGCCCAAGTTGTCGCCGCTACACCGAAAAATTAGACTAATTAATTATTTTAATTACAAATACAAAAATAATATAGAAGAGTAGGTTTTTACATACCATATCCAGCGCGACCTCAATGTGGGATTTGCGGCCCGTGGTGTGGACCTCCCCGCCTCGACGAGAAGCCTGATTGCTCTTGTTACGAGTGTACTTCCCCTTAAACTCATTAGAGGCCTAATAGGCCAAAAGATCCTCCCAGGCCTCCTCACTACACCAAGTGGGCCTACTCCCACTTAACTGGGCCTTGTTCAGCATATCCTGAAGGCGTCGAGCATGAAGGGAATCAAGCATGTGGTCAGGGTGCAACGGAAATAAATGGATTCCCTCCCTTGTTATAATCGTTATGCGAAAACATGAATCAAGACATAAAACTATGAAACAAAAGGTCGTACCTTTTAAGGATTGCGAACGAGGCAATAGCAATCACGTCTCTAGTGGTGTCCATAGGGGTGTAAGCGGGTTTGGGTCAACCCGTGAACCCAGTTTACCCGACCCGACCCGAGTACTTTTGGATAGTTTGGGTTGGTTTACTGGTTTGGTTCAGTTAATTTTTCCTGAACCTGATCAATATCGGGCTCTCCATTATAAAAATTGATGAACACAACCCGACCCGACCCGCGTGTATTGCATCATGTGTTAAAAAAGAGTAATGCTTGCCCAGTCGCCCTAATGGTTGACTTCCATAGTTCAACCTCCTCCCTCAATTGAAATTGTAGCCGCAAATCACAACTCACCAAGCCATCCCTTTTCCTTCCTCCATCGTCGGCTACGCAGCTGCGCATGCAGCACCTCCTTTCAGTCGTCCTTCAACCAGATTTGAGAATGAGATGGTGGTCGTGGTTATTTCCTCCGTCTCCGTCTCTGTCATCGTCAATCATCATCATCTTCGTTTCGTCTTCCTGTGGCTTGCAATGAAGTTGCTTTGGCGGTGTTCGCTGCACACGCAATCTGGTATTGAGTCTATTGACTGCGGCGTGCGGTAGCCTTGGAGGATGCGGCGAACGACGGTGACACTTTCTCCTCCCCTCTCGTTTTTCCCCTCGCCTGCCTTCTCTATTTTTCTGGTGGCGGGCCATGGATGGTGGATTTAGTGATCTGGGGTTGTACCCTTCTTCAATGGTGGAAACTGGAAAGTTGTGACACCCTTCTACCCCAATCTCTAATATAATCAATAAATCGAAATATAAGGAAAATTTGAAGCTCACAGCGGGTAAAAAGGTTCACATTTCTCTCTACTAAAACGCCATTAACTCAAAATCAAATCAATATATTAAAAGGTAAGGTCAAGATTTAGAAAAATACTAAAACATCAAAATATCAAATATCAACATCATAAATATTCATCATGGCCATATAAGGCACTAAAATAGTTTTCATCAATCCCTACTCATTAACATAATAAAGTAAACTCTATTACTAATGCCCTGATGTCACACCTATCAGAGCGGAACCCCTTCAATTCAATACTCGGCACCTTGAGTGTCATCTTCGTCACCTATAAAATAACCACAGAGAGTATGATGAGAAAAAGAACACCAACTCATACATGCATGCAGAAGGCTACCCTATCCTCACCCAACACATAGTCATATTCATTAATTTCATCACATAATTATCATCAATCATTTCATCTCACACTCTTATTATTCAACATATTAACTCATCACAATTATATAAGTCACACTTCACCAATCATCAAGGACACACTCTCCACACTCTCCACATAACACTCATGACATAAATTCACATTTCAACACCATCATAAAATGCAATGTATGTTCACTCTATGATCATGCACACCAAAACTCATCCTAAGGATCATGACTCGGAACTCCGCACAATGGGCACACCTCATCAATCCTCTTAGTTGTTACCTGATGGATTCCTGGCAAGTGTACCAAAAGTCCTGCAGTTATGGAGTAAGTAAGATATCGTATCCACAGGGAGGGGTTTTAATTTGTAAAGTGATACGATTGTATTTTCAATAAAAACGGTTTGTAAAAAGGTATGGTTGTTTTTAAGATAATAAATAATAAAATAAAAGTAAAAACAGATAAACGCGAGGAGAGAATAATAATTTGGATTAGGATTTGACTTCGCTTCATCTCCCCCCTTGTGTATGCGAATCCCTTCCTTTGATTATGATCATACTCGTAATCACCTTAGTATTGTCTAACTACAATAATTATAAGGCATGCCTGGTAATTATCGTACCCGCAAATTCCCCTATAACACCATAATTAAACGTCAGAAACTATTCTCTACAGGCATTCAAAGTGGCTTGGCGACCCCAAACATTCCCCGTATTTTGTAACTGACACTATCATCTTAATCATATTTTCACATAAAGCACCTATGAAGGGGTGTGTCACTCACTTAACCTTCAATCGTTAAATACAATCTTTATACTACGATACGACTAAAACGAGTACCTTTAGAAATCGGAGATTAAGCTTCATAGACATCTCTATGCTCACCTAACTCTAATACTAGCCGGAGTTCCACTTTTTGTATCCAGAGCACTAGCTCACCACCCCGGCGCACGCGCGGAGGTGATGCATTACAAACAGCATAAAGATACCGATAAATTACAAATAGAGAATCATAATTAAGAAGAAGAGAATTCTTTATACACAAGGGGATTGAATCCACTACATCAAATCCTACTGGAGAGCTTAGCTACTCATGGTAGCCATTACAAACCACTGAGAAATCTGTCACCTTTCTCAATCCTAGAACTACTCTCTCTCTGTATCTGTGTTGGGTCCCGAGGACCTGCCTTTTGATCTGTGCAAAAGGCTCTATTTATAGAGTGGGAAAACCCTAATTCTGCTCCAAGAAGTCAATCTGGATCTAGGTTTAAAGGCTGCTGCGCATCCTGCGCTTTATGTGCACTTAGCGCGCATGAAGCGCAACCAATCTGTTGTTGCGCTCCACTTGCGCTTAGCGCAAGCGCAAGTGGAGCGTGTCACGCGTTGCTGATTTCCTTCAGATCCTGATCTAACTTCTGGATCTCTTTCTGATCTTATCTGGTTTTCCTTTATCCCTTTATCTGAGTTGTTTTTGTATTTAATTGGCTTGGATTTGAATTGAAGAGGTTATCCACAAGATTCTCTGAGATTAACTAATTGTTAATCTCCTCTTTATTTGGTCTTTATTTGAATTCTGAATCTGCAATAACCTCCTTTCTGATGATATTTTCTCTCTTATTCCAAATCTTCTGTAAATCTGCATAAAATAACAGATTTCTATTTAAAATAGCATCATATTCAAATTTAAACCAAATAATTACAAATATGGTAAATATTAATAAAAAGGGATAATTTGGGGCATAAATTACTATTTTAACCTTGATAAGTGTAATAAAAACTATAGGAAAATAATGCTAATTTTACACTTATCAAATACCCCCCAACTTAATTTCTTGCTTGTCCTCAAGCAAGACACCTTTTGCAATCAAATTTCAAATCACCCTTGAATAAAATTCTCAAAATAACTACAAGGAAAAATTTCCATTATCTCTTTATTAGGCAGAAGTCACTTTCCAAATCAAGGAAAAAAATTAAAATCAAGAGATATTACCATGACTCAACCAAAACTAGAACAAAATCAACAAGTTAAATTTTCTCAAGAGTAGCAATTAAAGCAATAAACAATAAACCAAGGAATTTCACTCATGCTTACGGGTACTGTTTCCCTCAATATTTTCACCACAGCTGAACAACTAAGATTGATAGTCTTTTCTAGTTCCTAAGCATTTTCATGGTTGATATAGATCAAAAGGTCTTTTCAAGGTTGTAATGAGGCTGAGCTATCAAGAATTTATGATTTTTCTGGATTTATAATGAACATCTAGAATAGAGGGCATCTTTGGATGTTGTTTTTCTTTGGATTTCTCTCCTTCCACCATCTCTTTCTTGATTTATTTCAATTCTTTGCAGGCCTCTTTCCTTGTTTGAAGATGCAACCCCCAACTTTTTCAATTTATTCACTTTTTCTTTTTTATTTTAGGGGGAGTGATCTTCTTTTTCTTTTTGTTTTCATGTACATGCTTTTTTTTATTTTCAACCTTTTCTTCCCATTATTTTTGCTTGCCACCTTGCTCTCTATCCCAAATGTGTAAGGAACAGGATATAGATATTTATTTTGGCTTGGGTGAACAAGAATAATCAATTAAGGCTCAAAATGGATTATCAAAAATTGGAAAAATTATACCAAAGGTTGGCTTTTTGGCACTGAGCAAATATATTGAAAAACAAAAATTGCCTTTTTCATTTCCATATTTTCCATAAACAGCATAAGATCCAAAAACTCAATCAATAAAAGTTTACAGACAGTGGCAAAAAACTCTCAATTCAGTGTTTGGGCTCTCAACTCACCGGTTACTTGGCTAAATTCCTTGATAAAACATTTATTGGTTTTAATTAACTACCCTGATAGAATCTCATGTGAAGTATCCTAATCTTAATTGATTATGGGATTAATCACAACACCTTTTCTTCTTTCCTACTCTGGTTAGTTAAACTGCCCAATTTCAGAAATTTTGAACTTTTTTCCTTTATTTCCTAATTATCCTAAATCCTAAAAATGAAAAAATATTTTTTAATTAAAAAAAATGAAAAATAAACAAAAATTCTAATTAAAAAAAATTAAAAATATAATCCTATAAAATAAAAGCAAATAAAGAATGAAAAGAAAGAAAAACACCAATGTCAATCTTCATCCTCTGTATCCTGTGGGTCCTTGTCATATTCTCCAATTGTTGCTGCTTCACCTCCCCCTTGAAAGAATAAGCCTGTCCCCATGCCACTGCTAGAATATCCAGAACTCTTCAAACAGCAAGCCTGGTTATGGGTCTTGCAGCAGCCTGCGCACTCTTTGAATCTCATGGGATCATATTCTCTGATCCTTCTCCTCATGCCTTCTCATCGTGAGCTAGAGCCACGGGAAAGACTAGCAATTTATTCCTAGGCATCTGAAAAGTCAAATAACAACAATTAGTTGCTAAAACACATTTATTTTAATGATGCCTTTTTGCAAATACCAATTCATGAAGAACACGGAAGCCTATCATTAACCAATTGCATGCATAAAGAATTACTCTCGACAAAAATTTCACTGCACTTGGTAATGCCTTCCTAAAAACAGAATATACTCATTTGTTTTGCAAGTATTCAATCAATCCATAGAAAGTGGGAGTTTAAAATTTTTGAAAAAGATAGAGCATAACACTTTCCAATTTAATAACTCACAAAACAAAGAGTATTCCAATCAAGCACATTGTTCTTCATGTTCCACACAGCAAAAAACACATTAAAGATAGCAGATAATCAATAATATTCATAATCTTAAAGTTGCTATCCTAAAGTGCAAATCATGAAAACAGAATAGATGAATATTTTAATTGGTAAAAAAAATAAAAGAAAAATATGCATGAAATTTGAAAGTTTCAAAATTGATTGAAGTTTGTGAGTGGAAAAAGTGAAAAGAAAAGCTTAGGAAGTAGAGAAACAGTACATGAGAAAATAGAAGATTTTTTTAAAATTTGTACTGCTACGCTTCACCTACACTCAGCGCAAGTGAAGCGCAGAAAACTGTGACTAAAATTGCAATTGTGCGCTTCTCCTGCGCTCAGCGCAATTGAAGCGCAGAAAACAGAATGAGAATTTGCAATTTTCAGTCACGTTTTCCGCTACTTTCTATTGTTTTAAAAATTTATTTTCCACAAACTTATTTAAATCAATTTTGAAAATTTCCTAAATCCTAAAAAAAATGAAAAATCCTAATTAATAATCAATAAAACAATATTAAAAACTTAAAAATCTCTGGGTTGCCTCCCAGAAAGCGCTTGTTTAACGTCTGATAGCTCGACGCCTGCTCTGTTAAGGTGGCTGATACTGAAATCTTTTGGTGAGCTTGTGAGCTGCACCCTTCCTTTCTTTGGCCCATAAGCCTCCCCATAATATTGCCTTGAAGCAACCTGTAGTGTGAAATGACTTTAAGCATTTGGGCTTCTTTCTGGAATTAGACCATGCCTCTGACTCCCTTGGCTTGACTCCCTTGAAGCTTTGATGATTCACAATTGATTGCTCTCAATTTCTTTGCCTTACAGGGGTCTTTGATATAAAACACTCCTGACCTCTTGATCTTCAATCTGGCTCTAGGCTCTGAGTTTGATTCTAGCATGACTTTCCTTCTCTTTGCCTTGTTCTGGTCAGTGTGATTGCATGCCTTTCTTTTGTGAGGTCTGGAAGGATCATCACTTGTGTCATGCCTTTCTTGATCTTCCTTTGCAGGACTGGTTGGATAAGGCATGGTCTTTGGTCTTGATACCACTTCCCTTCCTTCTTTGGGCTTTGATTCACTATCTCTCTGTTCACTCTTTTTCTTGATCTTTTTCATCAGGTACACCCTCATATGTGTTGTTCTCTTTCTCCCTTTCACAGTCAGATTCTTCTTCAAGCACCATCTTTTCTGTTTCATCCTCTCCTTTTTCTTCTTCTACTTCTTCATCAGTCAGGTTGTTATTGATTTCCTCCCCTTTTAGCTGAACAATGTCATCGCACTGCTCTTCAGGTTTGGGAAGTGCATTTGCTGAAATTTGTTCTGACTGATGGTTGGTTCTTGCTTTTGCTATCTGTTCAACTGTTGCATCAGGAAACTCTCTCTTCTTGTTGAGCATTTCCAACATGAACTCGGCAGGCCTTTGCTCCATAGCCGCCAACATTGGGCTGGTAATTTGCACACAGTTGATACTATTCATGAAGCTTCCAAATAGCATGTGTAGATCTTTCATGGAGGGATTCTTCGGATAAGGCAAATCTCTAACTTGCAGTGCATGTGTGAACTCTTCCTTTTCTTATTCTTCCTCTTCTTCATCCACTTCTTCTGATTCTCTTTCTTCAGCTTCTCTTTCTTGTGCTTCTTCAATTTCCTTCTGAAGTCTTAACTCTCTTTGCTCTGCTAGCTGCGCTATCAAAGCATCATTTTTTCTTCTTGCTTCTTCTCTTTCCTTCTGACTGTCATTCATATCTTGTATGAGTCTATCGAGCTTCTCCTCGATTCTTGAACATGTGTTATGTATTGCAGTATCTGCCTTGAGTTCAGCTTCAATAGTTTGCTTATAGGATGAATCAGCATCTTGTTGCCACCCAAAATTTTGATTCTGATAACTTCTCCAATCCTGTGAAAAATGTTAGAATAATTATTGTAATTGAAAAAGTTACCTTGATTTGATGTGTGAGAAAAATATTTTCGCTCTTGCTGTCTAACATAACCTCAAAGGGTTCTTCTTGGTGGATTTTGCCATCCAGAAGCCATTCAACTTTTACTTCACTTGGGGATGGTTGAACAGAGAGTGTTGAAATTGTCTTTTTGCCCTTTTCCTCTTCTTTCCTTTTGTTCCTTCTAGATGTCCCTTCTATCAATTGATTTTGAGATACCTGTCTTCACAACAATTCAAGAATCTCAAACAAATGTTAGCTCAGAAAGGTGGAACAAAATAATATATTTAAAAAAAACGAAAATAAAAAAAATGAAAATAAAAAATAAAAAAATAAAATCCTAAAATTCTAAGATAGAGTTTGAATTTGAAATATGATATTTACTTATCCTAAATTCCTAAAAGAACTCAAACAGAATAAGCATTGAAGATAAGATAAGATAAATTTCAAATTTCAAATTTAAAATATATATATATTTTTTTAAAAAAATATTATTTAATTTTTTTTTCGAAGATAAAAAATAATAAAAAACTAAAATACGAAAATAATTTAAAATTTAAAATACAATTTTGAAAATTTGAAAAAATCTTGAAAATTCAACCTTCTAAAACTATACAAATTGAGACACCGCTCCCCGGCAACAGCGCCAAAAACTTTATGGATTTCTGACAAGTGTACCAAAAGTCCAGCAATTATAGAGTAAGTAAGATATCGTATCCCAAGGGAGCGGTTTTAATTTGTAAAGTGATAGCGATTGTATTTTCAATAAAAACGGTTTGTAAAAAGGTATGGTTGTTTTCAAGATAATAAATAATAAAATAAAAGTAAAAATAGATAAACGCGAGGAGAGAATAATAATTTGGATTAGGATTTGACTTCGCTTCATCTCCCCCCTTGTGTATGCGAATCCCTTCCTTTAATTATGATCATACTCGTAATCACCTTAGTATTGTCTAACTACAATAATTATAAGGCATGCCTGGTAATTATCATACCCGCAAATTCCTCTATAACACCATAATTAAACGTCAGAAACTATTCTCTACAGGCATTCAAAGTGGCTTGGTGACCCCGAACATTCCCCGTATTTTGTAACTGACACTATCATCTTAATCATATTTTCACATAAAGCACCTATGAAGGGGTGTGTCACTCACTGAACCTTCAATCGTTAGAATACAATCATTATACTACGATACGACTAAAACGGGTACCTTTAGCAATCAGAGATTAAGCTTCATAGATATCTCTATGCTCACCTAACTCTAATACTAGCCGGAGTTCCACTTTTTGTATCCAGAGCACTAGCCTACCACCCTGGCGCACGCGCGGAGGTGATGCATTACAAACAGCATAAAGATACCGATAAATTACAAATAGAGAATCATAATTAAGAAGAAAAGAATTCTTTATACGCAAGGGGATTGAATCCACTACATCAAATCCTACTGGAAAGCTTAGCTACTCATGGTAGCCATTACAAACCACTGAGAAATCTGTCACCTTTCTCAATCCTAGAACTACTCTCTCTCTGTATCTGTGTTGGGTCCCGAGGACCTGCCTTTTGATCTGTGCAAAAGGCTCTATTTATAGAGTGGGAAAACCCTAATTCTGCTCCAAGAAGTCAATCTGGATCTAGGTTTAAAGGCTGCTGCGCATTCTGCGCTTTATGTGCGCTTAGCGCGCATGAAGCGCAACCAATCTGTTGCTGCGTTAAGCGCAAGTGGAGCGTGTCACGCGTTGCTGATTTCCTTCAGATCCTGATCTAACTTCTGGATCTCTTTCTGATCTTATCTGGTTTTCCTTTATCCCTTTATCTGAGTTGTTTTTGTATTTAATTGGCTTGGATTTGAATTGAAGAGGTTATCCACAAGATTCTCTGAGATTAACTAACTGTTAATCTCCTCTTTATTTGGTCTTTATTTGAATTCTGAATCTGCAACAACCTCCTTTTTGATGCTATTTTCTCTCTTATTCCAAATCTTCTGTAAATCTGCATAAAATAACAGATTTCTATTTAAAATAGTATCATATTCAAATTTAAACCAAATAATTACAAATATGGTAAATATTAATAAAAAGGGATAATTTGGGGCATAAATTACTATTTTAACCTTGATAAGTGTAATAAAAACTATAGGAAAATAACACTAATTTTACACTTATCATTACCAATGATGGCCCTACTGTTAACGCCCTCTCTTGGCCGATAGGTTGCACAACACCCCTCTCTTGGGCTCGTGCAGAGACATTCTCCCCGCAATGATGGCCCTACCGTTAAATGCCCTCTCTTGGCCGATAGGTTGCACAACACCCCTCTCTTGGGCCCGTGCATAGAATGTCCCCATCATGGTCACTGCACCCCCTCTGTGGGCCCGTGCATCTCATGTATCACACCTCATAAGATTACGCTCAATGCAATTTTCATCATACATCATATCTCGCACATAATCTCTATGCACAATGCATAATCATCAATTCACATATATCTCATACAATCTCTATACTCAAGACATCATCACCAATTCACATATATCTCATACATTCTCTATACTCAACACATCATCACATCACATAACAATTATTATAAATATATGATTTCACATAAAACATCCTCATCAGAGTAAACATACCACAATTAACACACTCTAAACATCCAATTTAATCTCTCAATTCCATACACTTTATATAAACAACATCAACAGATTAAGGGATCACAATCATCACGTAAACAACACTCTCACACACATTTTGACCTGGTAATCGATTACCACACAACTGCAATCAATTACTAGCAACTCTGGGACACAAAATAGACTCTGGTAATCGATTACAAGCCTCCTGTAATCGATTACCAGCCAATCACCTCTCTGGTAATCGATTACCACACAGTTGTAATCGAGTACCAGCATGCCAACTCTCTGGTAATCGATTACAAGCCCCCTGTAATCGATTACCAGCAAGCCAAACTCACTCAACGTTGCCCAGAAAACCCTGTAATCGATTACAGACTGCTGTAATCGATTACACGCGACGCGAGACGACAGTTCTTGCGATTTTTACCCCTTTTAAACCCTTTTCTTCAACCCCTAATCAATCCTCATTATTAATACTTCAATCCTACACGTTTTTACCGAACAAATTCAATGAAAACATCAATCTTTACTACAAATTAACACATTTAATCCATTATGGTTCCTCATCACTCAACCCTTATTTACCCCGTTTGGCTATTCTCGCTACCATCACTTAATTCATCAAGAGTCATCAAGATTAACACGTTTAAAGATCAAAGTAAATAGATTTTCATCATTCAACACATAATGCACATAACAAATTCGAATTTAAAAGTCTTAGAGGGTCTTATGGTTGCCCTCACTACCCAAGCACTCCCACATACACGCATAAGCAGCACCCTTTCCCCCGTACCTTACAGATGACAATCCAAAAGCGAATGGTGGCTCCCTCTTACTGATCTACCCTGCGACACCTTCTCCTTGTGGAGTCGTTTCTCCCCTCCTTATGGTTTCGCTCTCTGACGTTTTGAAAAATAAGGATTAGGGTGAATTGGTAACCCCTCCTTACTTAAATACTTAACTGGGTTGGGCCCACCCTCAACCCACTCATTCTTATTTTATTAAATAACATTATTCATAAAAATATTAATATTACTAATACTATTATTTATTTATTTTATTTTATTTTATTTATAAAATTTGTGATGTTACAAAAGTGATGTGTTCTGAACGGAGGGGGCGACATCTCTGCAAACAGTGGAGCTCTGGTTATGGAAAGGCGGTGAATCTAGGAACAACGACTCTGAGTTGCACTCTGTGGCTGTGAATCTGATTGAGGATTGAGGAGGCTATGAATCTGATTGAGTGGATTAGGGTTGTAATCTATGGCTGTGACTGTGAGAATGGAGAATGGGCTCACATTTTTCTGTTTTTTTTACTTTTAATTTTTCAGTTTTTTGAAAAACAATTAATTTTTTAATTAACCCGATGAACCGACCCGATCCAACCCGATAATCATCGGGTTGGTTCGGTTCGGGTTCTGTCATTGAAAAACAAAAATCGAACCAACCCAACCCAACCCGTCACCATTTAATTGGTTTGGACTTCCCAATGCCCCAAACCCGACCCGACCCGATTACACCCCTAGGTGTCCACGCCAACAGTCGTACTAGGAAACCCTCCTCCACAATGCTAGTAGTCTTTAGAGAGTAAGAGCGACCGCTCAAGTGTCTTGGGGTATTGCATCTCATGCTCTATTTATAGAGTGGTGGCTAGGGTTTTACCCCCTCACTCACCTATCCCTAACACATATGGGCCTGGCCCATTAAGTTATAATTCTACTTAAATTAGAATTATTATGTTTTCCTAGCGGCTTGTTGTATACGTGTGACCCAATAGGCTTTTAATATTTGGTTATGATATTTAAGTAACACCCTTTTATATTTAATATCATAAATAATGAGCGGTATCTAGCAATACATCACTATCCAAATATTGAGATTATCAACAACTTTGACGAATCCTATTTTATGATAATTTATATGATTTGTCCCTTTGTCCAAATATCTAATTGAACACAAGGGCATGGATTGTGTCAACCTTGTATAGTTCAATTTATGTTTTCTTGATCCCCAAGTAGACTGTACAAAAAATAAACATCTCATGTTTATCCTCCTAAGCATGGCCATGCATTTTTCAGTCTCACTTTATCAAGAGGCCTACAAATATAACTCATGTTACATAGGAGGGAAAAATCCCATCTAGGTCAATCACATCCCACCACATAATTTATTACATGCCCAAAAACCAATTTTATGATCACCTTGTTACAGGCAACGTTTGATGATATTTAAAGCATATAACTCCTTATGTAGGAATCGTAGTGATTTCAGGTCGAAGGACTTCATATAACATTCATCAATATAAGAAACGTTCATGACATTTATGTAACAATCCATGCAACGTTCTTAAGGTGGGACCGCCCAGTACACCATTACTCTTAATGTGTACCTATGTGAGCACATGATATCTCATATCCATGATCTGTGAGATGTGATCATCAATGAACTCACATACTAGTCTAAATGCATCTTTGTCCTAAGATGATACTTGACTAGGGACTATTTAAGAATAGTTCTTCATAAGATCTCACGATCAAGTCATCTACTTGATTTCTTATGAAGTTTAAGCTTACTATTCTAAGGACAATAATTATATTCTAAAAGAATAAGTTTGCCTTTATAAAATAACATGATACAAGTGATGGATATGTTCATAGATATATAAGTCTCTAGTGCATATTCCTAACAATAATCCTCTGCTCGTACACCTTCTTAATTTGGGCTTCGTCTTCAAGTGCCCAAGTAACTTTGGTTTGTAAAAGAAAAAACTTGTAGGGTAAGTCATTTGAAAATGTCATAACAAGTTAAAAAAATAATTCAAAATGAAAACATTTTACCGTAAATTCCTCCCACCACTTGTCCCTCACATCCTCCGGGGTGACCTCTCACAAATAGTGAGGACCCCGAAATTGTGAGCGGATCGCATGACCAATGGCCGTGTTAGGGGTTTGTTAGGAACCCAACTGCAAAATAAATAAATTCAATGTTACTATAAGGCCGGATGATAACCTTACCATGAGGGTCCTGCTCATGATCGACACCGGCGCTGGCACCCCAGTATGGAGGCTGGTCTACATGAGGCTCGTCGTCAGCCTGGGGGCCACCCTCACCCTTCTCATCAGAAATATGTGGCAGGTCATCCTCTGGCAGATGCTGACCTAGCTACCTCGGGGGTAACCTCCTGATATCTCGGAGTAGGGATGAACCTCATCTACTCTATGAAGGCTCAGCTGATGTAGGAGGTTGGGCAACCTCTACATGGGGGGGCACCACGCATTACAAGAAAAACCTTATTTAGCTGCAAAAAATAGCGTAGGCCACGAGGTCTTGGCAGAAATTTTTCTCCTAGTGTAGGCTAGCCTAGGCTAAGCGGACACTAGTACGTTGTTCTTTTTTTTTAAATACTACATTTACTTTGCGTTCGCCGGCCCCTTCTAATAATTAATTAATTAATTTTAGATTTTTCATAGCATACGCCAGCCTAAGCTACATGAAAAGTTTGGTGTGTCTCCCTTTTCTCTTCTATACGCGGCTTCAAATTTGAGCATTTTTCTTGGCGTGCAGCTTCCCCTAGCTCTTTTTGCGCTAGCTTCTCTCTTCTATACGCAACTTCCCCCCATCTCTCTTCAAATTTGATAGCTTCTCTCTGCGGTCCCCCCATCTTCCCTTTTCTCTTCTATATGCATCAGTTGCACTTAAACACCACTGAACGCCGCCTTGAAACACCACTAAGCACTGTCCCCAACCCTAAACACAACCCTCAGCCACCCTTTTTCACCACCTTTCATCAACAAAGGAACTCTACATTCAACATTGGGAAATTTGAATCTATCAGGTCAGTTACTGCCTTTTTTATTTTTCTGGGTAATTTAGGTATGATTTGTTTGTTTTGATGTTTTGTCTTTTGAGAAAAAATGAAATATAAATATGTTGGAAAATTAGATTTATCATTGGATTTGAGGTTACTTTATCACCATTTGTTTAATTATTTCTTGTGAACATTCCAAAACACATTATTTGTAGTCCTCTAATTGGAGTTCTGATAGAACAGAAAGCAGAAGTTGGATCACTTGTATAAGAGAGGTACTGGACCGCTCCCTGAAAATGAAAACTGCATTTTTTATTTTTTATTTTTTGGCATGACTTTGAAAGTGGGAGGGATTAGAGTGACCACTTAGAAGATTATATGAACTATTTTATGAAGAAATATACAGTTAAGCATTGTTGAGATCTTGGCAGCGTACCAATACCACAACAGTATAATAGTAAGTAAAGAGAGTTGTCGTATCCACAGGGAACAGTATAATATAAATTCTAGTGGTCACACTTATTTCACAAAGGTCTCCACAAATATGAAATACTCAGAAACAATCTACCCTGGTCTCCACGGTCGTAAATTGCCCCAGACAGCCAGATCTATTTGTTAAAGCTATCAATTCACCCTGGTCTCCACAGTGATGAATTGAGTGTTTTCACCAAATCAAAATTCAAGATCCCTATCTCTAGGCTCCCAAGAACTCGCTACTGATTTCATAAAACCACTTCTCAGTGCGCCCCATAAAATCATATCATAACTCCAGCACAAAGACAGAAGCTAAGCATTAAGAACAGAATAAAAACACCAATATTATAAAAACAAGGATTCATAAATAACAAAGAGGATCCAAAATACAATTGGGGATTGAATCAACTACATTCAATCCTAAGGGAGAGTTTAGCTACTCATGGTAGCCATTACAAACCAATAGAGAGACTGTCACACTTTTCTCTAGCTCCAGATCTGCTCCACTGTCTCCTTTTTTTTATCTTTGCTGAAGGTCCTTTAAATAGAACTTCGGAAAGCCCGTTGAAACCTTGTTTTGGCCCATTAGAAATTAGGTTTCCGTGTTCCTGCGCTCAGATCTGTGCTCAGCGCAGATGGAGCGCAGGAAACAGTGTTGAATTTCTAATTCTGCGCTCTGAGCGCAGGTGGAGTGCAGACCTCCGTATCTGCTTTCCTGATTCTCCTCCTTTTTAAGCTTATCTCTTGCTGATCCTATCCTTATTTGCTGCTATTATGTGCTGATCCTATCTTTATTTTCTACTATCTTAATGCTGGATTTGAATTTAAATCTTTTATCTGAAAAAATCAACAGAATCTTTATCAAAATAACATCAAATTCAAATTTGATTTAAATAATTACAAGAATCGCACTTTTAGCAAAAAAAAAGGATAAATTGGGGTATAAATTTACCATTTTGTCCTTAATAAGTATTAAAATTAAATATGATTTTTTCATTAATTTAACACTTATCAAGCATATGGTGATTTGATTGAGAAACTTGACAATAAATAACAAGAAATATACACAAGCACCTACTAGTTGGAAGTCTTAATATGATCCTAAGAAAGAGAGGCTACAAGAGCAGGCTGTTGGGGATATTTAGAGGGCGTATTCCTCTGTTCAGCAGGCACAGACAGCTGAACAGCGGGCACATTCAGCTGAACAGCGGACGAATGCGACTGAACAACGGGCAGATGCAGCTGAACAGCTGGCAGATGTAGTGATTGAGCGAGTTGAGGAGCAGAAGGAGCAGATTCGCTTAATCTTCGAACGTTTGGCATCTCTCGAGCGACATTCAGGTAGGGCTTCCACTGGTGCGAGTCACTCTCGTCACCCACATCCTGACTATGACATGATCTCGATCAGCAATCATTGGATGAGGCGTTCTCTGATCATCGTCGTCATTGACATTTATGTTAATTTGTACTTCTTGTTTTTCGGAATTCACGTTTTTATGTTTGTTGTGTTTTGCTTTTCTTTGATAAGACATTATATATTTTATATTATGTGATGTTATGTTTTATCTTACTATCATGAGTGATTATGTATTTCTTTAATGTTGTTAGTTAATCAGTTATTTTATTATGAAAAGTTATGATGTATGATGTGTTTAAAAGCATTGGCAGGTTTTATGTGATAAATATTATAAATTAATGGTTTAATAAAACAAGTAGGTTATTCGGAAAAAAATTCAAATGATTAGTGTAGGCCAGGCCTCAACTAATATTAGCGTCGGTCGGCCCAAGCTAATGTAGCCTTGGCTTATATTAACGTTGGCCTAACCTACCAATAGGGATGACAATTGGACCCAGACCCAGTGGGTACGCGCAAAAATTACCCACAACGGGTAGGGTAATTACCCACTAAATGGGTATGGATGCGGGTATGGGTAATTACCCGCACTTTTTAATGGGTACGGGTGCGGGTACGGGTACTATGGTACCCTACCATACCCATACGCGCACTTATATAATATATATAATTAATGTCATTTATATACATATAATTAATTTAATAAATATATATATGTTTATATTATTAATTAATATTTTTTTAAAAAAATAATTAATGTTAATCTATATTATAGTCACCAAAAAATATTAATATATTACTATTCAATTAATTTAAATTTTATAATTTTGTCCTACACACTAAAAATAGCAAAACATGAACTGGTTTTCATTTCCCCTCCCAATTTTTTAATCTCCCATCCACTTCCACATATGATAGTTATTTTATAGGTTAAACTTGGATGATCTATGGATTATTTTTCATTTAATTTTTAATTAATTTTTATTTTCTAATCAATTTATTTTCTGATAGTTAACAAAAGTGCGGGTAATGGGTACGGGTACGGGTACTTGAGTACCCAGCGGGGTAAGGGTACGGGTACTAGAATCACTACCCACGCGGGTATGGGTACGGGTACGAGTATTTTTTTAAAACGTGGGTATGAGGACGGGTACTATAGTACTCTACCCAAACCCTACCCATTGCCATCCCTACCCAACCACTACAAGAAAAATGACTTTTAGTGACGGACAAAAGTCGTCACTATTGCATCATTAGCGACGGCCTAGCGACAATGTCGTGGTCATCGCTACAAGCCTCGTCGTTAATGCAGTAGCGACGACATTTTATGGCCGACGCTAATTCCATGGCCTTCACTATCGCTAAATATTTTTTCAAAAATAATCCTTACTTCCCAGATTTATCAATTGTGAGAATTGAACCCACAACCTCCATGATACAGAGAAGGAGCAATACCATTACGCCAAGTTTGTTTCTTAGAATATATAGCACAAAATATTATATATATAGTGAAAAAATGACAAAAAATTAGTGACGATCAGACCGTCGCTAACTTTACGAAGGTCGACGCTAATTTTTTTTCCTGTCACGCTAACGTTACTAAGTAGCAACGGCCTGACCGTCGTTATAGAAAAAAAATTAAAAAAATATTTCTTTTCAACGGTAATGTCTTTAGCGACGGTCGTTGCGTCGGCTTGGCCGACGCTAATAGCGACGATGTCGTGGCCGTCGCTACAAGGCCGTCGCTAAAAAGCAAAATTACTTGTAGACTACGCTAATGTAACGTCCGCCTAACCTACGCTACATTTAGCGTCGGTCATTTAGCAATTTCTTGACTTCTACTTATCGTCTCACTCAGTGTAGGTTGGCCTACGCTAATATGCGTCGACTTGGACACAAATTTTTGTGCGCTTCCAAGGTTTTAGTGGGGGCCACGACACCGACGCTAATATGTCGTTTAGCGTCCATCTTTACAATTTAGTGTGGGCTTTTGGCCTACGCTAATTAATGACTGTTTTTCTTGTAATGACGTCCGGTGAAGGGGCGAACGACGAAGGCTGCTCTGGCAGCTGTTCGGGGAGAGGGAGGTTGGTCTTATGATCTCTACGTAAGCGAGCTTCCTATGCAGCAAGCTCGCTCGGAGGGATGGACCTCTCTCTAATTTGTGGGACCTTTTGTAAACCTTTACCACACATGCGAGGTATATTTACCTAATTTTAAGAAGGTTGTATAAATGATTATTATAAACACCAATAATAATTAAATATTATACAAGTCTATATATAACTAATTACATTATATAACTAATTAACATATATAGCTAATTATATAAATTATAAATGATTATTATAAACACCAATAATTAAATATTATGCAAGTCTATATATAACTAATTAACATATATTACACTCATTAAATTATATAACTAATTATATAAATTATAAATGATTAATATAAACACCAATAATAATTAAATATTATACAAGTCTATATATAACTAATTAAATTATATAACTAATTAACATATATTACACTAATTAAATTATATAACTAATTATATATAAATTATAAATGATCAATATAAACACCAATAATAATTAAATATTATACAAGTCTGTATATAACTAATTAAATTATATAACTAACTAACATATATTACACTAATTTAATAAATAATTAACATATATTATAAATGAATAATATAAATATCATTCCCTAAATGATTATTATAAAAAGCAATTAAAAAAATAATACAAACTGACCTTGATGGTGCTTGGCTGCTATAGGCGGCGGAGACCTGAGCGAGGACGGCGGCGGCAAGAGCGAGGATGGCGGCGACCGGAGGGAGGAGGCGACATGAGGGTTGTTTGAAGGTTTCAATCGGTTGAAAGGACAAAAAAGTGAAAGGGAGAGAGTTGGGACAGTAGGGAAGGGAACTAGAGAGAGGGAGAGGGGGGAGGAAGGAGGAAGGAGAAAAGGATTTGTAGCGCGTAAGGTTTAAATGTGGTCGTCTCTACGTTAACACTTAATTTGCTATGACGCGTCAAATTTAAATTTTAATTAAAAACGTTGGTCGTCGCTACGTACGTTTATTTTTTAATTTGCATAAAAAATAATTAGTTTTTTTAGCGTGGCGACGACCCGACTGTTGCTACAGTGCCAAACATAGCGACGACCTAGTCATCACAGCGTATTAATTGCACAGTTGCGTGTTGAGTTGCGCATTTAATGCTTTAGTGACGACTCGACTCATGGTTGTCGCTACATTTTCGTGTCTAATTCAGCGCATTCTTGTAGTGCTAATCCTAAGACAACGAATGTGAACAAATACATATACACCTAGATGCTTAAGTAGTAGGTAAGTTTAATTTTATCTTACAAAGATTTGGCCATTATATCAAATTTAAATTCAAAATTTTACCTGTTTGTTTAATATAGATTATTTTTTGGGTTGTGACAGCAAACTGCATAAGAGGGGGAGGGGCTTGAATTATAGGTAATTGGATCAACTCCATTTCCATTTCACTTATGGTTAATAAAGAATGTTTTTAAGGTATCATTTGAAATTTTCAAGTGTTTGCTATGATATAAATTTTAGTTAAAAACTTATGAATTTAATAACCGTACTCTTTTATCAGTTTAAAAAGGTTTTACACTTTCATCCAATTGTGTGTTACCGAATTATTCAATGAATTTAATAATATTTGATATGTCATATTCATTAAATGATGTGATAAAACATCATTGTATGTGTTAGTATAAAACGTTTTTTACACTAATAATACATACAAATTAACTCAAAACTTATTCACAAACAAAAATGTAGAAATTTTAAAGGTGGTGAAACCTCTTTGCCAACAAATTATATATATATATATATATATATATATATATATATAATATAATGTTAAAGGGCAACAAAAAATCATCGCCAATATCATATAGAAGATTGGAAGGGTGACAAAAACCTCTTCACCAACAGATTACAGAATGTTAAAGGGATGACAAAACCTCTTTGCCAAAAGAACGCAAACGATACAAGGGTGGCAGAATCTCTTCGCTAGTAGATTACGGAAGAATAAACGGATGGTGAAACCTCTTCTCCAAATGAAAGACACGATCAAATTAAAAGACAATGAAACTTCTTTACCTACTCTACTATATATTGTATTATAAATTCGAGTCTTCATTTTTTAGAGTGACTTGCTTTTTATATTCTTTGACTATTTTTTTGTGAGTATGTCTTTCGCACACCTTACTTGTAAAGATTATTAAGGTTTCCCTCAAATCTCTCTTGATCTCCTATATATTTGATATTTTGAAATTAAAATATGTATATTCTAATTTTTAACATATTCTTTTTACTATTCTTATTTTGAATAGGAGGAGGGATATTCGAAATTATTGGTTAAAATAGAGCAACCTCAATTCATTTCATATAGATCCACGTGGCTGTGGTCAATGCTCAAAATGAAATGCTTTTAAGGTATTATTAAAAATTTTCAAATATTTGCTATGATATAGATATATTTTAGTTAAAAACTTATCATCTACTCATTGAAAATATAATATAAAGTCATTAAAATATTTTAACCGAATAGTTTATTCATGGAATAGTTGTTTTTTAGTACAATTTTAAAGTCTCTATGACATAGTGGACTTTATTGTCCATGAGCCCAAAAAATATTATATAACAACAATAATATACATGTAGATACTCATTTCTTTTAAACACTCATTTAACATTTTTCATATATCTTAATCTATTTCTTCTTATCACAAAGTATACGACGTTTATCACTTATCTCTCTCACCTTCTTTTTTCATTCTAGGTGTAGACATCCCATGGGTAGATTTTCTACCCATCATAATCCATTATATAAGACATTCACCTGATAATTTAAACTTTGTGATTGTGGATTTATGATATTTTTTAAAGAAAAAATGACTAACAAATTTATTCTTAAATAGGCGAATATCTAAATCTTTATATCAACTAAGAAATTAAATCTTTAAATAAACAAAGAAATATATACTTTTTAAGATATTTAAAGTAAAAATTTATTGTAATTAATAAAATTATATTATTTATATTTATTTAAAAAGTTGGTCTTTAAAACTTAAAAAAAAATCGCACGTAATGAGTTAAACTTAAATATTTTAAGAAAATAAATAACTTAAGGAATTAAAATTTTCATTGTGTATATCACAATACAATTAGAATTATTCACAATACAATAACATTTTTAATGCAAAATGGGAAAAATTGCTAATGCTATGCATTTGCAACGATACATACATATATACACCTCCAGACAAGTCAGATTTGATCTTAATATATCAAATTTAAAATTTTAATTTCACCTATTTTCTATTTAATATAAAATGTTTTTAAGGTATTTAGTTCACACATTTTTGTAAGGTTTTTACGGTGCAATTTTCTTTTGGTGGTAAGAATTTTTTAAAAGGCAAAGAAATTCATCGTCAAATAAATTAAAAGATTTAAATCTTATCATAAATTTATCGTTAAATCGAAACAGTAAAAAAAAAAAGGAAAAATAGATATCCAACCGTTTCAACCCTTAAACCCTAATGGATTTCTTGCCTTAGGAAGCTAATTGTAAATCACACAAAAGCCTCGCAGCGACAAACTGATGTGAGAAAATAATCATCAAGAAATGGAAAATTAAAAACAAACCAAAGAAGTCTACAGCTATATCGGTTCAATTCTTTCAACAATCACTTGAAATGCCTCACTCTCACGCGCGCTCACTCACCTCACCTGTAGCAGAAGCATTTGTATTATTTAAAGCCTGTTGCTAGCAATCTCTCCCCAACTTCCACAGAGCAAAGTTATTCCTAAACCACACCCATGACTCTTTCCCCTTTCCTCTTTCTCATTCTCCTTGCCTCAGCGGAAACCGCCAACGGACAGTGGCAGCTCCTGCAAAAAAGCATTGGCATTGTAGCCATGCACATGCAGTTAATGCACAACGACCGTGTCGTCATTTACAACCGCACTGACTTCGGGTTATCCAACTTGTCCTTACCCAACGGTATATGCCGCCACGACCCCAACGAGAAGATTGTTAAAACAGACTGCACCGCTCACTCAATCGAATACGACGTCGCATCTAATACATTTCGCCCACTGTTCGTTCAAACAGATGTGTGGTGCTCATCCGGTTCGGTCGTTCCCAACGGTTCATTGGTTCAGACCGGCGGTTATAACGATGGACAAACAGCGGCCAGGATCTTCAGTCCATGCCCAAACTGTGACTGGCAAGAAATCAACGGTAGCCTCGTCGTTCAAAGATGGTATTCCACCAATCATATCTTGCCAGATGGACGGCAGATTGTAATTGGAGGCAGAAGGCAATTCAACTACGAGTTTGTCCCAAAGAATGAAGCCACTGCTAACCATGTCTACAATTTACCTTTTCTTGTACAGACCAATGATCCTGGCGAGGAGAACAACCTTTACCCGTTTGTTTTCCTTAACGTGGATGGCAACCTCTTCATCTTCGCCAACAACCGCGCCATTTTATTCAATTACAATAATAACAGTGTTGTGAGGACATACCCTTCCATACCAGGTGGAGATCCCAGGTGTTATCCTAGTACAGGTTCCGCCGTTTTGCTGCCTTTAAGGAATTTACAAGCACCTTCTCTGGAAGCTGAGGTGTTGGTTTGTGGTGGAGCCCCGACAGGGTCTTACCGGAAGGTCATCCATGGTGAGTTTATCGGAGCCTTGAAAACTTGCGCTCGGATCAAAATAACCGACCCGAACCCGCAGTGGGCCATGGAGACCATGCCAAGTGGTAGAACCATGAGTGATATGCTTATACTCCCAAACGGCAACGTTTTGATCATAAACGGAGCGGGAGCGGGAACCGGCGGGTGGGAAACGGCTCGAAACCCGGTGTTGAGCCCGTTTCTTTATAAACCGAATGGGCCGGTTGGGTCTCGGTTTGGGCTGCAAAGCCCGTCCAGCATCCCCAGGATGTATCATTCCAGTGCTGTTTTACTTCGAGATGGGAGGGTCCTTGTTGGTGGGAGCAATCCTAATGTGTATTACAATTTCACGAACGTGTCGTTCCCAACGGAACTGAGGATGGAAGCGTTTTCTCCTTCGTATCTGGAGCCTGGATTCTCTAATGTGCGTCCCACAATAGTGTCTCCTGCTCCCCAATCCCAAACCCAAATCAAGTACGCTCAGAGGTTGAAGCTTCAATTCAAGGTGACAGCACCATTAGATAAAAAATCGGTGTTGGTGACAATGCTGGCGCCACCTTTTAACACGCACTCCTTCTCCATGAATCAGAGGCTGTTGGTGCTGGAACCGAATAATTTGAGTAACATTGGAGTATCAACGTATGAAGTTGAGGTGACCACACCCGCTTCAGCTATCCTTGCACCACCTGGGTTCTATATACTGTTCGTGGTCCACCAGGAAATTCCAAGCCAGGGTATTTGGGTCCAAATAAGCTCTTAAATTCAATAAGTTATTTGTGTTTGAATGTATAAATTCAAAAGGAGTTATATAAAAATGAAGTGTTTGGATTCATCATTGTATAAGCATTTATAAACAATTATATATTTGAAAAAATATATTAAAGAAATAAAAGAAGTATATCATAAAATCATGATTCAAAATTAAAAAAAAGCACCAATATCTATTTACCTATATAATCTCATTCAATTATACACAAAGAAGTTTATTACACATCACATGATAGAATTTAAATAGAAAAAAGAACATAACATAGTAGAAAACGCTCCTTAATATATGCATAACATATTAGACAACACATAACAGGGTTTGTCTATGGTGGACCATGGTTCACGTGGTCCAAAATGTTAAAATATATTAATTTAAATTCCTAATCACCAAGTTTATCGCTCATTTAATTAATGATTGATATTAAAATAGTTTCTAATTGCTTTTATAAAATATTACTTGAAAATAATAAAAATTCAAATCAATATTACCATGTAATGTTAAATTTTGTCTTTTAACTTTAAATTGATATATCCTCAACGAAATTAGCATATGTTTGTATTGTCAATCCATATTTTTTCCTTAAATTAAACTCAAATAGTCATAAAAAGACTATTTAATAAAAAATAAAATTATCTATTCACCTTTTATAAGCAAAAAAATGTAAGTTGGACTAGGTGAACCAAATTTTGTTTGATCCACCCTAGAATAGTCCCACATAACATACTAGAAACACCCTTTAAGACATTTAATGACGAGATTTTATACTTCAAAATTGGAGTTAAAGATATATTACATTTGAAATTATAATAATTAAAATAAAAATGAATGAGTGTTCTCCTAGGGTTTTGCCAAACCCTAGTAGGGTTGATACCTCGGTGGAGGAACTGTCAGCGTGGGACAAGGATTTGCTTGATTGTAGCAAGAAAAAACCTAAGGTGATTGGGGTCAAGACGATTGTACTGGAAAAATAGCTTTTGATTATTCTGATTCTTCACTTCAAATGAAGCATCAGAATACTTCTGGACAAGAAGCTGGTTTAAAGTTTCTGACAACCATTGGTCTAGGACTTAAGCACAAAGTTGTCTCCTATAAGGATATTTGTTTGGGTGTGAATGGTCATAACGTGAGTAAGGAGGATGGAGCTTGTTTTGAGGAAGAAGCCTCAGTTCAAGAGAAAGATGGTACAGATGCAGTTCAGGAACAAGATTCTGGTTTCTTAGGGGACCCTATGCCCTGTGGTGCGTTTATCTGATGAGTATATCATAAAATCATGATTAAAAATAAAAAAATCACCAATATCTATTTACCTATATAATCTCTAGAATATAATTGATAATTCAATTATACGTAGATAAGTTCATTAATTGCACATCACATGATAGAATTCAAATGAAAAAAAGAACATAACATAGTAAAAAATACCCCTTAATTACACAATTAATGATGAGACACATCAACTAAATGGCTCAGTATCCAATTGAATTGAAGCTGTAAATAAATTCTTCCAAACACCCACACATAGTTCATATAATATAATAGTTGGTTTATACTTCAAAATTGGAGTGAAAGCAAAAAATGGTATTGAGTGATAAAAGTGATATGATGAAAAAAATAAGTTATTGAATGAAATGTGAGAAAATATAGTGTGAAAAAAATTGAAAATTACATTTCTTATCCTTTAAATTACTGGGCAGTATAGGCATCAACAAAAAAAAGGTTTTTTATTATAATATTAAATTCTATATGTTTCAATTAAATATTTTTGTTCCTCTTAATACTTGTTAAAATTTCTCTTAGATCAATTTATTATATTATAATATATTTTGAAACTTTATCTTTGAGAGTAACATACTCAGTGATCACCTTACTCTCTCTCAATTATTTTAACAATATTCTCTCTTCTCTTATTTTCTGGTGAACTCCAAACAACATGAGAATGAGATTCTTCATAAATCAAAATTCTCTAAATTAAAATTCTATTTGAAAATTGATTTTTTTAATACTAATAAATGATATCCTTATAGAATTTCTATTTTAATGTTTAAATACTAATAAAATTAATCCTTATTTTTAAATTTATCAAAATTTAAAATTTTATATAATCATTTTGTATTCTAATCCTTATTTTTAATATCAATCTATATTCTTATTGTTATGATTTTAATTTATTTAATTATACTTTATAATCAAATAATAATGTAAATTATATTTCAATAGTAAAGTATAATTTATTATTTCAATTTAAAATTAAATAATTACCTAAAATTAATTTAATTCTTTTTTGAATTTTTAAAATATTAATTTATTATAATTTAATTTTAATTATATAAAAATACACATTTACTTGTGTATTGCATGGTCTTAATTTACTCGCATATTGCATGGGTTCACTCGTTAGTTATTTATAAGTTTGAATATTACTAAATGATTGGGACTTTGCAATTTTAGCTGAAATATATATTCATTCACCTGATACAATTTTTTTTTATCTTTTTCTTACTTCTCAATCATATTGCCTGCCATGTTTCTCATTTCTTTACTATCTTATTCCTCTCTCCTATGTTTACAAATTATATATAAACTTCTTTATATAGAATTCTTTTGAGATTTTTTTTAGACACTTGAGAAGTTTTTTCGGTACATCTAGTTTTTTTTGTGAATAAAAAAGCTCTTGCAAAATAATTATCAACAATTCAACCACGGGAAAATTGAAGTTTAAAAACTGAACAAAATGATTGGATGCACACTGCATAAGGACTGTCTGAAATGGCACGTTGATAAGATTGATCTTGGATCACAGTCACTGCAGGCCTCAACAAATTATATAGTGGGCGTATAGGGTTGTGGTGTGGCCTTTTATGGCAGATAGATAGTGTAGATATCACGGGTCATAATATTGGTTCTCGCATTTGATTCACGGGCCTTGGTTTCGTTCAAGAATAAGGACTAGGGACCTATGGAGGCATGGAGCTACTAGCACTAGTAGCAACACATGAATCCACTCCTACGTATTCATCCACTCATTTTGAGTATTTTTTTTTTTTAACATGAGACGCTTTTAAATTAACAGAGGGAATGGTTTTCTTTACAAATTCACGTATCTCAGATTAATATATAGTGCATTTACATTAATTAATTCGGGTATCTCTTTTATGTTACTGTTTTTTTATCTCTCTATACAAACAAGAGAAAATTAGAGTAACTTAGGGCATGTTTGGTTTACGAAAACATTTCCTGTTCTCATTTCCTGTTTTCACTCTGTTTCCTGTTTTCTGAAATTTTACAAAGTAAAAACTGGAAATACTGGAAACAACAAATTTTTGTTTCCAGCATTTCCAGTTTTTCCTTTGTAAAATTTCAGGAAACAGAAAACAGAAAATGGAAACAGGAAACAGGAAAGGGAAATGCAAACCAAACAGGCCATTATGATCTCTTTAATTTCCATTCCCTGATTTTCCTTCTTCAGATTTTTATGCGAAACAAACAATGTGTAAGTCTTGATTTTGCAATGGAAAAATATTCTTGTGAAAAGCCCAATTGATAAGATAATTCTTATTTTTTGGTCTAAGATTTTTTAATTGTACGTGGAAGACACATTAGACTCCAAGTAATCCAAGTAAAATTATTAGACTCATTAAATTAAAGGTGACAAATATGTACTCTTTCCACACCTATTTTTTCCATTAAAAAAAGTTAAAACTTAAAGACATTGCTCAAAGACAGTCATGCTTTTTTGGCACTTAGACCAACAAAAATTGGAAAGATATTTCATGTTTAATTTGAAACAACACAAGGAGAAAACTCTTAATTCAATGACGATTTAATTACATGCAGGGGAGGAGCTTCTTAGTAGCCGAGGACTCCCCCAAACTTTTTCAAAAACAAATATATATATAATTATTAAAAATAATCTATATTTTCCTTATTACTAATTAGATTTTTTATAATATTTTAAAATTTTGTACTATCATCTAAAGATATTTTATCATATTGTTTCATGTTATATTAAACTCAATGATACACTCTCTTCATTCTAAAATTCTTGTTATTATAACATATTATGTTTTAAAATTTTTGTTGGAACTCTAAAACTAATTAATTATTTTTTTAATTATACTTTTATTTAATATTACTCCGGCTAACAACTAATGTTTCATTTTCTCTCTCTTAAAATAGTACCACATTTGTTCCTATTTAACTGGCCACTAAGACAAAAAAAAACATTGATTAAAAGATTTAATCATTACTCTTATTTTCATAAAAAATAAATTTTAAACTTTTTATTTTTCTCTTTATCTCTCTTAACATTTATTAGGTCTCATTAGTGTTCAATAGTGAGTAATTTATTATACATCATAATTAGTATAAGTGTATAAAATGGGGAAAAGTGTAACTATTATTGCATTGATTTTGTAAGTTGATAATTAAATATGAATAAATTTTTTCTTCAAAAATAGATAGTTAAATAGGAATAATGCATTCGGTCTTTATTATACATAATCTCTCTTTATATTTCAAATGCTCTATAATGAAATAGATGAAGTATAAATGAGGTATTTTTAGTAAAAAATGTGTAAATTTAGACACATTTAAAGTTTCCTTAATTTGTGTGCATAATCTTAAATAATGAGAGTTTTAGAATGAAGAGAATAAGGCAAAACATCATTAAATGACAATGTAAAATTTTACACCGACCATATACAACTATTAAGTTTAATTATAATAATATTAAATATTTAATTTATCGATTTTTCTAAATCGTGCAATATTGCACCGGATATATAATAAATCAAAAGTGGAAAGATTTAATTTATTGGAGAGTGTAAATTTGATATTACCAATGGATTGAATGTTGTGAAAGTTACATTTTCCAATAAAATTTTTCCACTTTTGATTTATTATCGTGTACAATATTGCACATATTAAAAAACCATTAATTTATATATGCATTAAACTATTATTTTGGCTCCCCCAATATTTTTGTTCAAGCTCCACCACTTACAGGAAGATAAAATTGATTTAAAATCAATGATTAAAAATATATACACAAATTATACAATGCATGTTTAAATAGAAGTACTTTTTCTTTTCAATTCTTAGAAAAAAAAAAGATTATGCACCTGTACAAACAATTATGAGCTCATTTTTTGACAGTGTGATGTGTTGTATTTCTCATCTGGGCTAGGTTCTAGGTGCCTGTGCTTTTACTCTGTTAGTCTTTTTTGGCATCTAGTTTGAGTGGGGAGTTCCTTTAGGCTTAAAGGTGTTTTAATTTTTTGTATTTGTATATGGGTTGGTTGTACCCCTTTTAATTAATTTCATTTTGCTTAGCAAAAAACAATTACGATCTCTTAGTTTGTAATAATTTATTGTATGATAATTAGGTTTTTTAAAGAATGTGTTCATTGAATAAGTCCCTAAAACCATGAAAGCATTATTAAATAAGTCATTGTATCACCAATTATGTCCTAAAACATTCTTTTTATTAAATAAATTTCTGAAAATAAATAAAGAATAACAGGGGTATTAAATTAAATTATTCCGTGACACAATAATTTTTCATAGTTGAATTGAGAATTTACTCTTATGTGTTAAATTAGAGTCAATGTTTTAAAAATAATAACTTTATAATTCTTTTCTCAAAGAATGACATGTGTTTAATTAAGTATAGCGCTTTAATTAAATTATTTTATTTACTTATACATAACTTCCTTTATAATTTTAAAATTTTCCTTTTTTTTTATCATTACTTGTTGATTTAAATGGAGAAAATATTTTCATACCAAAATCTTAGATCATAAAGTGTTTCTCTCTTTTAATCTATGTATTTTAAATTATGTTTAATTGAATTACATGTATATTTTATATTTTAAACACTTTTAATTTATTTTATATATTTATCAAAATTTAAAAATACTTCAATAATGTATTAAATAACAATAAAAATAATACTACCGGAGAGAGAATAAAAAAGGTGAGAGATTTTGAATTTATTTATTTATTTATTTTTGACATTTATTTGTATGTCCTTCTATTTCCTTAAAAATTATAATTAGAAGAAATTTAATTAATAGAAAACAAATAAACTCTATTATATTAAATTTTATGAAAATTTTATATCTATCTCCTTTTTAATTTGCAAATATTAAGTATATGAGATCATATTAAAATTTATGAATATTTGTAAAAAAAAATATAAGTATAAAAATTATTATAGAGGATAAAAAAGAAAATTATAATCCGTAATTAAAAAAATTAAATTTAAATAAATGTACATATACGTAAATTTATAATCTTTAATAATTTTATAATTATTTACTTCAGCTGTAAAGCAGTAAAATCCAATTTTACACGAGAAGATGAAGCTTCAAAACTGATTGCATCATAAAACATTAAATGGCCGCGTGGTTTAAATATATCTCTTCATCAGTTCGAATGGAAAACGCAAGAGCAAACGTTATTATACTAATTAGCAAGCAACATGGCTAGCTGACGTGAATATTCCTAATTTAATGCTCATTCCATCTCCTATTTTTGCTGGATTCAGGAGTGCAGTGCATGCATGAGTATCAAAATATATAACCACTTTCATTGCACACATCACTCGCAATTGATTTCACATTATGCATGAATCATGTATATTTATTTAAAACATTTTGATGGATTGCACTCTTTCATTTTTACCTTCAGCTAGCAAATGCATCTCCCATTAATTAGTAACTTAGGGTTTTCATTTCATTCAACCAAATGCATATGAATAATCAATGAATGTGTTCCTATAGTCAAAACTGACGCAAGCCTGACGCCACAAGTATTTAAAGTCGCCCATACTACCACACAGCCTGCAATGCCCATTGCAATAGCTGCACGCCCTGCAACTTCAACACACTAGTCCTATAACTATATGAGTATGACTACCCATCTTCTATTTCTGTTGTTACCTTCCCTCCTCTTTCACTTTCTAGTAGCCACCGTTACCGCCAACGGACAGTGGCAGCTCCTGCAAAAAAGCATTGGCATTGTAGCCATGCACATGCAGTTAATGCACAACGACCGTGTCGTCATTTACGACCGCACTGACTTTGGTTTATCCAACTTAACCTTACCCGACGGTAGATGCCGTCATGACCCCAATGAAAGGATTGCCAAAATAGACTGCACCGCTCACTCCGTCGAATACGACGTCGCATCCAACACTTTCCGTGCTCTCTTCGTCCAAACCGACGTCTGGTGCTCCTCCGGCTCCGCGGTGGCCGACGGCACCCTCATCCAAACCGGCGGCTTCAACGACGGAGAGCGTACGGTGAGGACCTTCAACCCATGCCCAAATTGTGACTGGCAAGAAATCAACAATAGCCTCGTCGTTAAAAGATGGTATTCAACCAATCATATCTTGCCAGATGGACGGCAGATAATAATCGGAGGCAGAAGGCAATTCAATTACGAGTTTTATCCAAAGACAAGTACTGCAGATAAGGCATACGCCTTACCGTTCCTAATTCAGACTTATGATAAAAATGCGGAAAACAACCTTTATCCGTTTGTTTTTCTGAATGTCGATGGAAACCTCTTCATCTTCGCGAACAACCGTGCAATATTGTTCAATTACAAGAACAACAGCGTGGTGAGAACGTACCCTACGATACCAGGTGGGGATCCTAGGTGTTATCCTAGTACAGGTTCAGCGGTGTTGTTACCTTTGAGGAATTTGCAAGCGCAGAACGTGGAAGCTGAGGTTTTGATTTGCGGTGGAGCTCCTAGAGGGGCTTTTGAGGTAATACGCAAGGGTGTTTTATTCAAAGCGTTGAATACGTGCGCTCGGATCAAAATTACTGACCCGAACCCGAATTGGATCGTGGAGACCATGCCAAAAGGTAGGGTCATGAACGACATGGTGATGCTCCCGAACGGCGACGTTTTGATCATTAATGGAGCGGGTTTAGGAACGGCTGGGTGGGAAAACGCGATGGACCCGGTTCTTGAACCGTTCGTTTATAAAACGAATGGTCCGGTTGGGTCACGGTTCGAGTTGCAAAATTCTTCGACCAAAATTCCTAGGATGTATCACTCGACAGCTGTCTTGCTTCGTGATGGTCGGGTACTTGTAGGTGGCAGTAATCCTCACGAACGTTACCTGTTTTCTAAAGTGATGTTTCCAACGGAGTTGAGTTTAGAGGCATTTTCTCCTAACTATTTGGACCCAAAGTTTTCGCCTCTGCGTCCGATAATTCTAGAACCTGCTTCGCAAACTCATCTCACGTATGCTCAGAAATTCAATATGCGAATCCAGGTGAATGGGCAATTTGTGTCAGATTCAGTGTTGGTGACGATGTTGGCACCGCCATTTAACACACACTCTTTCTCCATGAATCAGAGGTTGTTGGTATTGTCTACGGGCAAACCGAATGGGACTGGGAATTCCACCTATGAATTTGAGGTGACAACACCCGGTTCCTCTACCCTTGCACCACCAGCGTTCTATCTTCTATTTGCGGTTCATCAAGAAATTCCGAGCGAGGGAATTTGGATCAAAATACAATGATTTTTTTTTCTTTTAAAGTAAAAAAAAAAATTCTTCTATAAGTTAATATAAAATAATTATTCTACTCTGAGTTTTATTTATACCATAAAGAGTTCATATTAATTTCAATCGCGATATATATACATAATATAGTGATCCCACGTTTCTACCATGTGGTGTACTGTTCATCCTTTTTTCTTCTATTTTTTTTTCATTTTTAATTAGTTTCTTTTTATTTTTAAATTTATTAATATATTTATTATTTATTTATTTATTTATATTAATAAATAGTAATATAGATAAAAATACAATAAATGTATGTTTTTTTTAAGGATTAACATAAGTTTTTTATTATGATTATTCTATTTTGATGTTATTAACCAAATGTACTACTTCATTCACCGTTTCCGTTCTTCTATTTTTTTTCTTTTTCATTTTTAAATTAGTTTTTTTTTCATTTTTTAATTTATTAATATATTTATTACTTATTTATTTTAATAAATAATATATAGATAAAAAATACAATAAATGTGTATCTTTTGAAGGGTTAACATAAGATTTTTATCATGATTATTCTATTTTGATATTATTAACCAAATGTACTACTTCATTCACCATTTCTGTGCACACAATTAATCGCACAAAATCAATTAACCAAATATCTCACTCTCTTAACCATCAATCTATACATCATTAACCTCATTTAAAAATATGTTCACCGTTTCTGGATACAGAATTAACCCCGAGTTGCAATTAACCAAAAATCATTTTCTGTTAACCACAAACGGAAACACCATTAACTTCGTTTTTTTAAATTGTTTTTATTTATTTTTTTGATTTATTAACCAAATGTACTACTTCATTCACCGTTTTTGTGCACACAATTAACCTCACAAAATCAATTAACCAAAAATCTTACTCCGTTAACCATAAATGGATACACCATTAACCTCATTTTTAAATATGTCCTCGTTTCTGGCCACATAAGTAACCTCGTGTTTACAGAAGTTGCAATTAACCAAAAATTCTTTTCTCTTAACCACAAACGGAAACACCATTAACCTCATTTTTTAATATTTTCACCGTTTTGGAACACATAATTAACCTCATGTTAATTAACAAAATTTTTATGTGATAATTTAATTGTATTTCTTGATCTATATATTTTTATTTCATGAGATAAATAAATAAAAATAAATATAATAATAAAATAAAAATATAAAAACTATTTTTTTAATAAAAAGAAAAAGGTAAATAAAACAGTTTAAAAAAGGGGTGTGAAAAGAAAAAAAAGGGTAAAAACGCGTGGAGGAGGGGGCGGCGGAAGAGTGTGGTAATTTTGTGGGACGTACTGTTTATGTACGTCCCACATTACCGTTAGAGCTGTCAATTTGGGTTGAGCTCGGTGAGCTAACCCGGCCCAACCCGGCTCACCAGTGGGTTGGGTTGGTAAAATATAAGCTCACATTTTCGTGGGTCAAAAGTGGGTCAACTCACTTAACTCGCGAGCCAAGGTGGGTTTGAGCCGTGTTGATGTGGGTTGGCTCACTTTTCAATTTTTATTTAATTTTTGTATTTTTTAAGTCATTTTTATAATTTTAAAATCTTTTCTATTTTTTTCTATTTTTTTATTTTTATTATTTTTATAATTTTTTAATTTAGGTGAGCCAGCTCGCTTAACCCACCAACCCGCGGTGGGTCAAGCCGGGTTGGTATTTTTTCAGCTCACCAGAAAAGTGAGCCAACCCGGCTCGACTCACTTTTAGCCTAACCCGTGGTGAGTCAACCCGGGTGAGCCGGGTTGGCTCACTTTGATAACTCTAATTACCGTATTCATTTTGGTCAAAAAAAATAGGGATGGATCAATTTAGTCCCTATAAAAACAATTAATAAATTAATTCCTGAAAAATCACTTGGGACATCCAAATGTCATTATTTCTATGGTAACTGGTACGATGAGTGACAATTTGGGCATGTTAATTGTGGTCATATACACTCTATGTGTCGATCTCATAACATATATATCAACTCTTATATGGCATTGACAATCTCATATGACATTAGAGCTGGCAATTCGTGTTACCTGATCTAGCTCAATGCGAGTAGCATGTTTTTATCGAACTGGGCTAAAAAACCTGAGAGTTATTCATGTTTCTAAAATAAGTGTTCGAGCCTACATTTTTACGGGTAATCCGGATTTGTTTGCAGGTTTTGCAGACTACCCGACCTTTTTTGCGGGTAGCAGACTTTATCATGTTAGGCTAAAAGGCCCGTGAGTTGCCCAGGCTTCTAAAATAAGTGCCCGAGCCTTGTATTTTTTGTGGATTTTTTACGGGTAGCCCGGACTTGTTTGCAAGTTTTACGGGCTACCCGACCTTTTGCAGGTTTTTTGTGAGTAGCGAAACAGGTTAGGCTAAAAAACGCGAGAGTTATTCGAGCTTCATTTTGGTCCCAAAAAATAGGGATCGATCAATTTAGTCCTATGAAAAAAATAATAAATTAGTTCCTGAAAAATCACTCGGGACGTCCAAATGTCATGATCTCTATGGTAACTAGTATGATAAGTGACAATTTGGGCATGTTAAGTGTGGTCATATACACTCTTATGTGTCAATCTCATAACACATATATCAACTCTTATGTGGCATTGCCAATCTTATGTGGCATTAGAGCTGGCAATTCGGGTTACCCGATCCGACTCAATATGAGTAGAGAGCTTTTACCAAACTGGGCTAAAAAACCTGAGAGTTATTCATGTTTTTAAAATAAATGTCTAAACCCTACATTTTTGTGGGTAATCCGGATTTGTTTGCGGGTTTTGCAGGCTACTTGACCTTTTTGCGGGCAGCGAACTTTATCGGGTTAGGCTGAAAGACCCGAGAGTTATTCAGGCTTCTAAAACAAATGTCTGAGCCCTATATTTTTTAGGGTCAACCAAGTCGAGCTAGCCCATTTTACCGGCTCTATTGGCATAGACAATCTCATGATTTTGGGGTTTACATGAATTGGAAAAAATTGAGGAAGAATGCAAGGGGCGAAGTTAGGAATTGAGATTAATAAGGGGGTCAACAATTGATTATCCCACCATAAATAAAATTTATTATTATTATAATATAATAAATAAATTAAGCCAAATATAAAATATCAAATCAAGATAATTACCTATAGGTAAAAATTTATTTTTTTTAATTATTTCAATACTTATTTTTTATTATTTATTTAATTATTTTTATATTTATTTTAATTTTTTAATGAAAAATTATCATTACAAATTCAATAAAAAATTAAAATTAATATATAAAAAGTTAAAAACTAAAATTAACTAATATTATATCTTTGTCAACAAAATAAAAATATAATTTATAAAATAAAACTTGTGTAAATATACTCTTTTATATCATTTTAATTAATTAACTATTTAAATCAAATATTATTAATTATATGCTAACTTATCAATTAATTTTATCAAGTATATAGTTTATATCTCTTTCTAACCGAGCTTCTACTATATAATTTTAGCCAATAATATAAAATATAAATTTTCCCAACAATGTGAGAGCATATATATATATATATATTTGAAAAAAAATAGGGGGGCATGGCCCCCTAATTAACCCTTTGCCACTGAACAATACCTAATTACTATTTTTTATTAGATTAGAAAAATTTCATTTTAGTCAATTTAATCTCAAAGGTTATCACTCCCTCCTAATTGTCAACATTAGGAAAGGGTAAATATATATATATATATATATATATATATATATTTAAATGAATGTTTAAATTAAAAAAATAAACATTATATTAGTTATTAAAGAGAAAGGGTAAAATTGTCATTTTCCAAGGCTGAACCTTCATTTCCCTTCCCTTTCCAAATTATAGCTCCCAAACAGGGGGTGGGTTTATCCTCCCTTGCCCCCTCCTTTTCTCCCCCTTCCCTTCCCTCCTAAATCCTTCATTTCCCCTCTCATTAAACTCGCAAACAAAGCCTTAGTGTCACTTTACTCCCTCATATGTTTTACTCAACAAGTTATTTAACGTTCCAAATAATTACTTCTACTAACGTTATCAAACATATACTAATGATGGAGACCAAAATGACTCACTTCTATTAACATTATCATACGGACACTCTGGTAGACGGGTAGGGGGACCAAAATAAATGATAAAAGTATCTTTCAAGGATTAATATGTTAATTTCTTAAGTGTAAAGGGGAAAGAAAAATAGAAATGTGAAATGAAACAAAGAGAGTGTGAGAGACGTGATTAATTGATGTGGTGATAAATGAAGAAAGAGATAGAAAAAAGTAAGTGTATCACAGAGTGGTAATAAAATTGAGTGAGAAAATCAAAATTATTCAAAAATTAAGAAGAGATGTGAATAATTTTAAATTTTAGTTTTTGTGTTTTATTAAATTTTAAAAGAAAATATTTGTCTAACCAAATAGACGGTATTTAATTAAATATAAATATATGTATATATAACTAGTAACCCCATTTAATACAAGTCTACGACTTAGATATGAGATCTATCTTACACCTTTCTTCTACTCGATCAACCCGTTTGGGTTAAATAGTAACTCATTCCTAAGACTCACTTTTAATCTTAAATAAATAATTTTTTATTACAAATAATTTTTATTAATATGTGTAGTTTCATTATTTAAAGTACCTTTTATATGTGTTTGTATAAGATTTTTCTGTGATTAAAAGACATATTAGAAATCTAAGAAACTGCTGTTGAATTTCTTGCAATGGCTAATGTTCTTGTTCAAGGCAAGTCCACTCAAGAAGAGGACTTGATTCATCGCAGTACGAAAAAAGTGAAAATGGGGGACGACATCCAGGGAATTAACGCCAATCAGCCTGTGAAGAAATCATCTCAAGTGTCTTACAAAGAGTCTTTGTTACAACAAATAGGTATGCTCTCGGAGCCTCTATTTGAGATTGATGAATCGGAGGTGCCTTATGAAGACTCTACTGATGAAGAATGGTCTGTCATGGGAGAAGATTCTGTTAATAATCAGCCAGCAAATGCCTTACGTCCAGTGGTTCCAATTTCTGAAGATGAGTATAACAGGTGGTGCGCACCACCTTGGAGGAATGCTCTTGTAGTCAAAGTTCTTGGTAAGAGGATCAATAAACAAGTTCTTGAAACTCGCCTACGTCGTCATTGGGCCTGCAAAAATCCAATAAAGTTTATTGACATGTCCTAAGATTACCATCTAGTATACTTTACAGAGAAAGAAGATTATATGCATGTGTTATTTGATGGTCCTTTGGATGGTGGCGGACCATTATCTAATAGTGCAAAGATGGAGACCCCTTTTCCTAGAGGAGGCAAAGAAGGTCAAGAAAGTGGCAGTTTGGGTAAGAATTCCTGATTTACCCATTGAACTGTACAATTTCAGTCTTCTTGAAAGAATAGGAAATATCCTAGGCACTATGCTAAAGGTGGATAGACTGACTTCTATACACTCTACAGGAAGGTTTGCAAGGATTTGTGTGGAAATTGACCTTTCTAAGCGGTTAATTCCAGAGGTTGAAGTGTTAGGCATTGTCTTGAGGATTGAATATGAGGGGTTACACCAAGTTTGCTTTTGTTGTGGTAAATACGGTCATAAAAGTGAGGGCTGTTTGGAGGTTGCTACTAATGTGGCTGTTCCCATGAAAGAAAAGGTTCATCAGGAACAGGATAGTTCTACTCAAATTAATATTGAGGATCAAAATAAAGATGATGCCAAGATTCAGTCCAATACAGAGCCACAAGTGGATTCTCTGGTTAATGATCAAGCTGTCAACAACCCCTATGGCCCCTGGATGCTTGTTAAACGACAGCCACGAAAGAGGAATAGCCCCCAAGGTAAAATGGTTCCCTCCCAAGAACCTGCCATGGATAACTCTGCTATAGACAAACAGCAATCTGGTTTGGAATCTGGTGCTAGATATAATCTGCTCAACCAAGTTTCCACAGAAGAGGAACCTAATCTTGCTCCAGGAACTATTCCACCTCTCTCTAAACCTCAGACCACTCGGGTAAGAGATCCATCTGCAGGGAAGAATTCTCAAAGATCCCAAACTAAAAAACAGTCCACTAAAAATCTAGTTGTCCAATCCCAGAAGAAGAAAGTTGTTTCTACGCCTTCAAGCTCATCAGCTAAGCCTATTATGCTAGATACTGGTAATTCTGGAAAAGGTAAGGGCCCTATTGTTCAGACAATTTCTCAGCCTAAGCTGCCTACCTCTATCCTTAAAGAGGAACAACATAAAAGAGAGCAGGAGCACCTGTTTCAAATGAGCTTAATCCAAAAGGAAGCTGCAGAAAAAAGGGAACTACTGATTTTTAGGGGATCGGGTAGTGGCTTTTCTGATGGGATGTCTATTGACCCTAAACCACCAGATTTAGTATCAAAAGGAAAGTACAGTTCATATAAGTCTGATGATGTCATGACAGATTGCATGGAGGTGCAAGGTAATTCTGAGCCTGGAGCTCAAATTCTATCTACAGTTAATCCATGAATTTTTTGTCCTGGAATTGTAGAGGGATTTTTGCTAAAAGTTTTGCTAGCCTTATTAAGGATGTCAGATCTATGTATAATGTCCACCTGATTATACTTATGGAGATTCATGCTTCTGAAGAAAAAGCCAAAAAAGTGGTCAACAGATTAGGTTTTGATTCTCATATGATTTTTTAGTCTTCTGGTCAATCAGGAGGTTTTATTGTGCTCTGGGATAGTTCAAAATGGAATATAAGATTTTTATCTCACTCTAGACAGCTTGTACATATGGAGGTTAGATCAGGTAGCTCAAATCCTTGGTTTCTTTCTGCCATATATGCTAGTCCTCATGTTATTAACAGAGTTAGTCTATGGGACAATCTTCGACATATTGCTAATGATAAGTCTGGTGAGTGGTGCCTAATTGGTGATTTTAATTCTATCAGTGGGGTGCATGAGAGAAAGGGTGGCTCTATAAATTTTAATTCTCATGGGTCAGATCAGTTTAAAAAAATGATTAGTGATTGTAACCTTCTGGATGCTGGTTTTATTGGGTATCCTTTTACATGGAAGAGAGGATCTCTTGAAGAAAGGTTAGATAGAAGTCTTGTGAACATGGAGTGGAGAATTAGATTCCAAAATGCCTCAATTCATCATCTCCCCCAGTTCAAGTCTGATCATTGCCCTTTACTTATGCAATTTGATTCTCAAATTCAGCATAATCAGCACAGAAGACCCTTTCCTTTTGTTGCCGCTGGCTCTCCCATCCTCAATTCCCTGATTTTGTGTCTAATACTTGGAAGGGTGATCGAAACTGGAATGATTTGGTTTATAATTTTAAAGATCAAGTTCAACAGTGGAATAGAGAGATTTTTGGTCATATTGGAAGGAAAAAAAAGATCTCTTTTGCGTAGATTGGATGGTATTTCTCGTAAACTTTCCTATTCTCATGACACTAGCTTAGAGCATCTGCAAAGAAGACTTTGGAAAGAGTATGAGGAAGTTTCTGGTCATGAAGAGCTTTTATGGTTTCAAAAAGCCAGGTGCAAGTGGATTTCTCATGAAGACAAGAATACCAAGTATTTTCATGGGTCCACTATTTCTAGGAGGAAAAGTAATAAAATTGAGTGCCTTGATAATGAGGGTGCCCTAACTACTGACCCAATGGAGATGGAGGCCTTGGCTACTAATTTTTTCAAAAATCTTTTCACTAAGGAGGGGGATTATGTCCCTTTTTGTTTATCTGACTGTTTCCCTTCTTTGCAGCCAGATCAAACTCTTTTGTTGGAAAAGAGTGTCTCCGATGAGGAAATCAAAAGGACACTTTTTTCTATGGGTGGATTAAAGGCTCCTGGTCTTGATTGAATACATGCTATATTTTATCAATCCCATTGGGGCACGGTTGGTAAGGATGTGTGTAATCTTGTTCATTCTATTTTTGATGATCCTAGGAAGGTAGAGGAGATTAATGATACTCTTATCACATTGATTGCATTAAGTAAGTGGGCATGGCATTCAGGACAGATTGAGAAAGTGTAAGTTTGCCCGCAAAGGATAGGGTCTTTGCTTTCCAATTAGACAATCTGTTCTTCACTCTAGAAGCAATAAGTTTGAATGTAGATTTGGTCACTCTTCCATTAATGATTGGCACACCCAAATATTTGCCTAAATCCGTTGTTCTCTGGAAACCCAAAGCAGAAGAAATTTCTTCTCTAACCTGCATACAAGTATTGTTAGAAAAAAACACACGGGTTTTATCATTACTAACCTTTTGACCTGAGCTGGTGCAAAAAAGGTCCAAAATGGTATTAATAATTTCCACTTGCTCAAGTTTAGCTTCTGCAAAGAGAATCAAGTCATCTGCAAAAGCTAAATGAGAAATCATAGGTCCTCTTCTACCTATTTTAAAAGGTTTCCAGAACTTATGATCCACAGCTAGATTAATAAGATGAAATAACCGCTCAATGCAAAGAACAAAGATATATGGAGAAATTGGGTCCCCTTGCCTAACACCTCTAGATGGAATAAAAGGATTTAGAACTTCACCATTAAATAACAGTCTCATTTTAGAGGTGGAAATACATAATTGAATTACCTCCCTCATATTTACAAGAAGACCAACTTCCTCTAGGGTATCATTAATAAATTCCCAGTTAGGCCTATCGTAAGCCTTCTCAAGATCTATCTTGATAGCCATCCAACCTTTCTTACCTTTCTTATTACGCATGGAGTGAATAATTTCCTGGGTAATTAAAATATTGTCCTTTCCCTGTCTGACAGGGATAAAGCTACTTTGATTAGGCCCCACAAGGTTAGAAATAACATTTCTAAGCCTATGAGAAATCAGTTTAGTAATAATCTTGTAAGAGACATTGCATAAACTAATAGGACGAAACTGTTTCAAATTATTAGCATTATCTATCTTTGGAATCACTGAGGATAAAAGGAAGATTCACCTTATTGGTTGGGATAAACTCTGTAGTCCTAAACTAATGGGGGCCTTGGTTTGCGTAAAAGTAGGGAATTGAACAAAGCTTACATGATGAAACTCTGTTGGGGTTTAGTTCACCAACCTCAAGACTTGTGGGTGCAAGTGCTTAAAGCAAAGTATAGTTGTGGCAGTGAGTTAATTCCATTGGTTAAAAATAAATCAGTGGCTTCTAACCTATGGCATGGAATCTGTTCAGTATGGAATGAATTCATGCAAAACTGTACCTGGAGACTCCAAGATGGTGCTTCGGTTCATTTTTGGGATCATCCTTGGCTTGACTCAGTTGGGGCCCTCAGGCAGTTTGCTCTTCATAATATCCCGGCGAATGATGTTGGGCTATCTGTTCAAGCATTTGTTGGCCCTGATGGTGAGTGGGATATGTTTAAACTCAGGAATCTTCTCCCTGAGGAATTATGTAACCTAATTTCTGGGATTTCCTCCCTGTTCAAAATTCAGGAAGTGACAAATTAGTTTGGAAAAACTCCCCTGATGGCTGGTTTTCTATTCACTCAGCATATGACTATATTACCTCAGTTGACCAGCTTAGCTCTAACCCTCTGATGAAACGTATCTGGAAGTGGCAGGGCCCCCAAAGCATCAGAGTTTTTCTTTGGAAATTAGCATCTCATGGTTTGTTGACTAATGTGCAAAGATTTAAGAGAAAATTATCAGACAATGCTTTATGTCCAATTTGCAACAGTGCTCAAGAGTCTGAACTTCATTTATTTAGGGGTTGTAGAGAAAGTGCTTACCTGTGGAAGTCCTTTTTCAGAGATGATTTTCTTCAGAAATTTAATTCCGCTCACTCCCTGCATGACTGGCTGCTCGTCGCTCTCAATCATTCTTCCAGGGATGGAGACCGCTTGCGAGATGACCTCTTTTTCGGATTCACAGTGGAAGAGATTTGGAAGGTCAGGAATAATCTCATCTTCAATAATATCAGAACTTCCTCGGATTCTCTAAAGCGTAGCATATGTGCTCATGTTAGAATGGCTATGGAGGCTTTTCGGAACAGCAGTATCAACATTAAAAAGATTCTGAATGGAAACCCTAGATCTATTCGTTGGTGTACCCCTGATTCTGGATGGTTTAAAGTCAATACAGATGGGGCTTTTTCTTCCAGTAGTGTGGGATTGTGAGCTGCGGAGGGGTAATTCGCGATCAATGGGGGAGCTTCCTTTGCGGGTTTGCTGGAAAGATTGGGAATTGCTCTGTTCTCCAGGCGGAGCTGTGGGGAATTTTTAGAGGTATCTCTCTTGCTCATCAGAGAGGGCTCCAACGAGTGATTGTGGAGTCAGATTCCTTGCTTGCTGTGAATCTCATCAATAAAGGTTGTCTCCAGACTCATGTCTCCTTCCCTCTGGTGGATCGTATTCGAAGAATGAAGGATAAATTTGATGGAATTTTTTGGGTCCACACATACAGAGAAGCTAACTTCTTGGCTGATAAATTTGCAAAGTTCGGGCAAGAACTCTCAGTTCAGTTTAGAGTGTTTGAAGAAGTCCCACCTTTTGCTGTTTTACAATTCATTTTAGATAGTTCTGGACCTTATGTCCAGAGGTGCCGTCTACGGTGAGTCATCAAAAGAGTGATTCACCGGTGAGTCACCATTATTAGCCGTACGATATATTGTTATTTTAATAAACGGTTATGATTAATCACCGGTTACCTGCTGAAACAAATACACATTACATTCATTAAAATTTTGTAAAATTTTTATTTAGTCCTCACTGTTTGTAAGAGGCAAAGGCTCTATTGCTTGATGTTTTCACACATTGGGGTTAACCGGTTAATGATGCAAGCAATCAGAGCTGTGGGCTTTTCTTCTTCCCCTTCCTACCAACCTCGTCACCATCGCAAACCTACGAGCCTGTGATAGCGCGGATGATGAAGGTGCTCCCGGGCCTTCCACAACCTCAATCCCTCTCAAATATCAATCGCAAACATTATTCTTTGTTTTCTTCGCACTTGTTCCTTTGATTTGCATCGCCAATCGCAAACCCATTCTTCTTCTGTTGCGGTTCATATAGTTTATACATATAAGCCTGAAAACGAGGAGCCTAAGGCTTCCCATATCCAAACCCTCACAGTGGTCCTAGTGTGTGATTCTCTCCCAATCTCTTCTATTTTCCCCCATAAAAGTAAATGAAAATTTTCTGGGTATTAACTATTAGTCCTGTATTCGAATATATATTTTATTTTATTTTTCTCTCTTTTTGGTAATTTTGTGATTGGTTAACGAAGATGAGTTGCAATGATTCACAGTTGTTTTCAGTGAGGTGGTAGCTGTAGGAGTTTGTAAGGTGACTGGGTGATTCAAATAAATTGAAGGATGAATGAACGAGCTTGACTTATGGCAGCGATACCTTTTTTGTAATTTTTAAGACTTTCTCAATTATTATTAAAATATTGTAGCATCTTTTTAACAAGTAGAGTTACTGGTATAGTAGGTAATAAATAGTGTCTCACCGGTGATACATTTATTTTGTGACTCACTGTAGCCTTCACCATGTCCAGAGAGACTTTTAGTTTTGTTTGGTTTTTTCGTCTTGTTTATGTGGCCTTTTTAGGTCCTTCTACTCACCCAAAAAAAAGTACCTTTTATATTTTTTTAAAATTATCAAATTAATTTATTTTATATTCTTTATATTAAAATTTTGAGTTTCTTTTCCAAATCTTAATTTATTATAATTATTTTAGATTATGTCCAAATCACAACCTATATTCTTTATATTATAATTATTTTTTTTCTTAAAATAGTATTTTTTTTTTCTTGTTAAGATTTTACTATTCTTCCTAAATCTCAATTATTTATATATATATTGTCAAATAAGTTACTTTTAATTTCAATTTTATATATTAATTTATAAGGAGGAGGACTCAAATTACTCCAATATAAAAGTTAAAACAAGTATTACACTATTGATAACTTTAAATTGAGTGTGAATTTTATTGATCTAACCTCTGAATTATAACTACCCATCATAGTGATTATTTGTGTCAAATTTCATAAAATTTTAACACTAATAACTAAATAAGTAAATCGTTCTTATTTTCATATATTTGAAAAGTATACATGACGTCTTGATGAGCTATTAAATAATTTTGGGTCAACGTAATTTTTATAGATATGATATATATAAAAATAACTTTCAATCCAACGGTGGATTTTAAAATACAATTATCTGAAAAGAAATTATTAATAGTGTAAAACTTGGTGTAACTCATATTGGTTTAAGTTGAACCCTCCTCATTTATAATATATTCTTTTGAAAATAACTTAATTTTTTAGTCTACTCTTATGAGTCTGTGAAATTAATTATGCATGCCCTTTTGTACATTTTGAATTCACTTTTATATATTAAATTATAGGGAATATATTGTTCATCCTTATAAAATTATAAAGTTTTACTTTTGGTCCCTATAATTAAAAAAACCACACAAATACAATGTATACTATTACATTTTGGTTGTTTTTTATTCACTGTTCATTCATCCCTTAATTTTTTTGTCCACATTTGGGCCACTCAGTTGCTTTTATGGGCCATCAAGATTTGTAGCCTGGCTTCCCAAATTTGTAGAGTCTGGGTGAGACTAATAAATATAACATTAGATTTCTTGCAAACAATAAATATACGTTGTTTGACCAAAAAAATATACGTTGTTAATGACTTTATGAATACATGTACCCTTTACGAAACAGTTTTATTAACATGTACCCTTTTTCATTTTTTCAAAAATTTTTATTCTCTCATCTATGAAGTTATTTTTTATAAACCATATTTATCCTTCACGGGAGGCAGTCTTGCTCATATTGTTTTGTTTTTGTTTTTGTTTCTTTTTCACAATTTCATTTTTTATTATTATTATTATATTAAAACATTTTCTCTCATTATTCGTTCATATAATTTTGTTTCATCATAAAAGTGATATTTTATAAACCATGATTATCCTTCACGTGAAGCAGTTTTGATCCTACATTTTTTTTTTCATACTTTAATTTTCTTTTTATTATTATATTTAAATAATTTCACTCATTATTTATTCCTGTTTATCTGTTCCATTATATAAAAGCTCACATTAAGAAATACAATAAATGTGTTGATTTACATTTTTTTACGGAAAAGAATATTTATTCATTTAGTGGGATCCTCAGGTAAAATGTCCTGAGCAATAATAAGAGCGATACATGAAGGAGTATCCTCAACCTAAAAAACGTTTGGGTTAAAACAAGCATATTTTGCTAGGGAGTGGGCAGCTCTATTCCCCATCCTTAATACATGATTGAAGGATAAAGAAGAAAATTCATTAGAAAATAAAAAATATTCCTCAGCAATTAATTCAAAAGAAGAAGATCCTCGGACATGTCTTTTTATAGCTGAGATGAGAGGGGAGTAGTCCGATTCAACAACCAGCAAATTGAATCCCATATCCAAACAAAATTGGAGACCGTATTTCAAGCCAAGGGCCTCTGTTGTCGAAGCATCTCTTATACCATTCAACATCCAAGTAGCTGCTCCAAGAACCACGCCTTCACAGTCTCTAACAATTGCAGCAGCCCCCCAACGAAGATCAGTTATCAGTGCAATATTTGTGTTCAGTTTGAAGGTGCCTGCAGGTGGAGGACACCACTTAGCTGTTGATCTTCTCTGCATAGGATGGTTGATCTTCTATCAAGATTCCTTTCTTTTTGTCCTTCTTCGGCCTTGCTTGGAATTGGTAGATCCTATTAGGAGGATCTTTTTCAATCTGTTGTGGAGGTTGAAGGATCTTGGGGCTTCCCTTGTCAATATGAAAGGTGATCCTTTCATCCTTTGAATTCACTTGGTACTCCCCTTTATCTATATCAACAATTAGCTTGGCAGACTTCATAAAAGGTCTTCCCAATATGAGGGGGACATCAGTGTCCACTTCTTCTGTCTTTGCTATGATGAAGTCTACTGAGTACACAAACTTATCTACTCGAACAAGCAAATCTTCTATAATCCCATAGGTGTTTTGAGTAGACTTGTTTGTGAACTGTAGTTCTACATCAACAGGCTTGACCTTCACATCACTCAACTTGTTAAAATACGTAAGCGGCATCAAATTGATGCTCGCTCCTAGATCTAGTAAAGCATGAGTGGTAGGTAAATTTTTAATTTTTACTGGGATAGTGAACTTACCTGGATCAAGCGCTTTTTCTGTGATAGCTACCTCATTGGGTGCCTTTTCTTTTTCTTCAACTTCTGTTACTGCCTCTTGATTTTCCTCTTTCTCACATGGTTCATGGACTTTTTCTTCTTGGGATGACTGTTCCTCTAGGATAATTCCCTCATCTTCCTCACTTTCTTCTGACTGATTTCCATCAGTAGCAATCAAATGACATTGTTCCTTGGGGTTGGTAAGAGTATGCGTTGAAAAGTGGCTCTTCTTGAATTCTCCCATGTCTTGTGCTAACTGGCCCACTTGATGTTCCAACGCCTTGAGTGATGCATCATTATTCTTCTTGTACCCTTCAAAGCCTGATATGAATGCATCAAGCTTTTCCTCCAATCTTGAGATCTTGTCATTTACTGAAGGTTGTTGCTGCTGGTAAGGAGCCTGTCTATTCCCACCATTCTGACCCCATCAAGAATTGGCTTGGTTGTTCCTCCATCCTTGAGAATAGTAGTTATTGTTGTTGTTGGAGAAATTTCCTTGCCCTCTTTGATTTCCCATGAAATTGACTTGTTCTGCCTGTGTCTCTTGACTAGAACACTGACCATTTGCGCGGTCTCCTCCACAGAAGTCACAATTCATTGGTTGGGTCTGAACTGGTTGAGCATGGATGGCCTTTAATTGCTGAGGGAGTGCTTCCAAAGATTTTGTGAGCGCCTCTAGTTGCCTTTTGAGTAGTTTCTGTTCAGCTAGAATGGCATCATTGAAATTGAGCTCTAGTACTCCCTTTGCTTGCATCTGTACTGGTTGCCTTCTATGTTGAGCCTGTTGGTCATTATAAGCCATGTTTTCAATGATCATCACAGCTCTTTCTGGTTCCACGGACAAGATAGTCCCTCCTGCTGATGCGTCAATGAAGGATTTGGAATCTGGTTTGAGTCCTTTGCAAAACATATTCAGTTGAGCAATATCTTCGTAACCATGATTCGGGCATTTCCTCAGCAGGTTCTTGTATCTCTCCCAGGCTTCATAGAGTGACTCATCTGATCCTTGCATGAAAGAGGATATTTCTGCTTTTGCTTGGATGTGCTTTCCTGCTCGAAAGAATCTATCCAAGAACTTTTCTTCCACAATATCCCAATTATGCAGGCTTTGATTTGGATGAGACTTCAACCATTCTTTTGCCTAACCTATTAAAGAAAAAGGAAAAAGACGTAAGTATACTGATTCTAATCCTTCTTCAAATCCCATAGTGCCTATCAATTCGTAAAAATTAGAGAGATGTTTATGTGGATCCTCATGATCCAATCCTGCGAATTGATTTGCATTTATGAGGTTAAGATGAGCAGCTTTCAACTCCAAGGTCCTTGCAGTTGTGGGTATCACAATGCTGGAATGATAGCGAGGGCCTCGATTTTTGACATAGTCTCCCAAAGTCCTTCTTTGTTGTACTCCTGCCATATCTTGTGGCTCGTCTGTTACTATCCTCCTCCTTCTTCTTTGGCTTCTTTTCTTCCTGGTTGTCCTCTCGATCTCTGGATCAAAGATTAATTGTTTGGGGGACACTTGACTTCTTAAAAGCATAAACAAAGAATCTGAAGGTTGGGTAAGATAACAAATAATATTTTTTTTTATATGAATAAATAGAATACGAAAATAATTAAAAAAAATAAAAGGAAAGAAAAATTAAAAGAAAAGAAAATAAAGAATAATAAAATAATAAAAAAAGAAAATAAAAATAAGAAAAAAAAGAGAAAAAAAAATACGGAAAGAAATAAATTAATAAAATTAGTGAAAATTAAGAAAAGAAATATAAAAAAATTAAAAAGGAAAGAAAAAATTAAAATTTTGAAAAGAAAAGAAAAAAAAGAAAGATTTAAATATTTTTTTGAAAAGTTTTGGAATAATTGAAAATTCAATTTTCTAAAACTTTACAAATTGATACACCGCTCCCCGGCAACGACGCCAAAAACTTGATGGGTTTCCTGGCAAGTTTACCAGTAGTCCAGTAGAGTATCGTATCCACATGGAGCGGTTTAATTTGTAGAGTTAAAGCAATTGTATTTTCAATAAACGTTTTCGTAAAAAGGTTGGAATAAAATAAACAAAGATAACACGAGAGAAAAGTATTTAGGACTAGGATTTGATTTCGTTTCATCTCCCCCCTTGTGCATTCGAATCTCTTTTCCCTTATTTATGATCGTACTTGTAATTACCTTAGCATTGTTTAACTATAATAATTATAAGGCATGCCTGGTAATTATTGTACCCGCAAATTCCCCTATAACATTATAATTAAACGCCAAAAGCTATTCTCTACAGGCATTCAAAGTGGCATTTGGCGACCCCGAACATTCCCCGTATTTTGCAATCAGCGCTATCGATGTAGCCATACTTTCACATAAGGCACCTACGGAGGGGTGTGTCACTCACTGAACCTCCGATCGTTAGAATACAATCCTTATGCTATGATATGACTAAACTGAGTATCTTTAGCAATCCGAGAATAAGCTTCATGAACAGCTCCATGCTCACCTACCTCTGATACTAGCCGGAGTTCCACTTTTTGTATCCAGAGCACTAGCCTACCATCCCGGCGCACGCGCGGAGTTGATGCATTACACACAGCATAAAGATACCGATAAATTACAAGCATAGAATCATAAATAAAATAGAAAAGAGATTTCTTATACACAAGGGGATTGAATCTACTACATCAAATCCTACTAGAGAGCTTAACTACTCATGGTAGCCATTACAAACTACTGAGAAATCTGTCACCTTTCTCAATCCTATACTACTCTCTCTCTATATCAGTGTGTCTGTGACCTTTGCCAAGGGCTCTATTTATAGACTTGGAAAACCTTCAAGGGATCAGGTTGTGATGTCACTGGTGAGTGTTTAATCCAATCAGAGGCTGCATTTTCATTGATTGACGTCACTGTTGTGAAGCTTGACCAATCAGGAGTTTCCCTTTCATTAATTGACGTCACATGCGCGCGGCTTCATTAATCAGGACACGAAGCCTGGCCACTCTGCTCAAGCGCTCCACGTGCGCTAAGCGCATGTGGAGCGTGTGACACGCTGCAGCTTTCCTTGATTTGTGGATCTAACCTCTTGATTCCTTTCTGATCTTATCTAGTTTTCCTTTATCCCTTTATCTGAATTATTATTGTATTTATCTGCTTTGGATTTGAATTGAAAAGATTCTTTGCAGGATTCTCTGATTTTATTTTATTCATTTAATTTCTGAATCTGCAATATCCTCCATTCTGATGCTTTTTCCACTCTTGTCCCAAATCTGCTATAATTATGCATAAAATAGCAAATTTCTATTTAAAATAACATCATATTCAAATTTGTATCAAATAAATACAATTATTATAAATATTAACAAAAAGGGACATTTTGGGGCATAAATTACTATTTAATCCAAATGTGGATATTTTTGCCATTACCAACATTCCAAAACGCCCCATCGTTTAAGACCCAATTGAGCAGCGTGGATACTGCGCCATGTGTAACTAGGGTTGTGGCCCGCTGAAGAGTGAAGAAAATCTGACCTAGGGAAGTATCTGGATTTGAGGCACTTAGACATAAGGGACTCCTTATTTGTCATTAAACGCCACCCCTGTTTTGTGACACCCTTCTACCCCATACTCTTATATGTTTGATAATTTGAAATGTAGAAAAGATAATGTCCCACGGTGGGTAAAAAGGTTCACAAAACTCTCTTATTAAAAACCTCATTAGTTCGAAAACAGCTTAATTAAAATGAAATAAAACTTCAAATGTAACCAAATACTCATGCAGCGGAAACTTCAAAGAAATAAGAACAACTAAACATCCTACTTGTCGTGCAAGGCATTCAAAATAGTTTACAAGAAACTTCCTAACTAGAAACATAATAAAAGACCCCCAAATTATATCCTGATGTCACATCTATCAGAGCACATTCCCTTTAATCAAACTCGACACCCATTGTGTCGTCATCAACACCTGTAAAAATATCCACAGTAATACGGTGAGGAAAAGAATACTACTCATACATACACATAGGAGGCTACCTCATCCTCACCCACATATAATCAATATCATCATTAGCCACACCACATACCCAAACAACAACTAATTCATCAAATAAAAATCATCTATAAACTCACTTAACAACTCATTAATATCATCATATAAATCTCACAACGTCATTTACCAAAGAAAGCACATACTCTATTCTCAACACAATATACTCATTTCATCATTATACTCATAGCAACATCATATAACTCAATTACATCATCATATATCACACCGATTCATCCATCATCATATAACTCATTTCGTCATCATTTATAACTCATATTTATCCATCATTATATACACAAACTCATCAACATCGTCAATCTCATCATCCTCATCAATACTCTCCCGAGTTGCACTTCGCCCCACTCTAGGCTTGTGCTCCTCGGTACAAACTCTCCCAAGTCGCACTCGCCTCTCTCTAGGCTCATGCTCCTTAGTACAAACTCTCCCAAGTCGTACTCGCCTCTCTCTAGGCTCATGCTCCTTAGTACAAACTCCCCCAAGTCGCACTCGCCTCTCTCTAGGCCCATGCTCCTTAGTACAAACTCTCCCAAGTCGCACTCGCCTCTCTCTAGGCTTATGCTCCTTGGTACCACACTTCATAAAGCATATTGCATATTCACCAACCATATGCACACCAAAATAGCATCAATACATTGCATATTCACCAACCATATGCATGCCAAAATAACATCAATTACATAGCATATTCACCAAACATATGCATTCCCAAAATAACATCAATTACATAGCATATTCACCAAACATATGCATTCCAAATAACATCAAATATATAGCATATTCATCAGACATATGCATTGCAAATAACATCAAATATATATATAGCATATTAACCAACCATATGCATTCCAAATAACATCAATCACATAGCATATTAACCAACCATATGCATTCCAAATAACATCAATCACATAGCATATTAACCAATCATATGCATTCCAACATAACATCAAATATATGGCATATTCACCAGACATCATCGATTATACTATCACACACCATCAGTACCATTAAGCATCCAACACAATTTCATCTTTTAAAATAAATCAATTTGCGAGCTGCACTTAGCCCACACTTAGCGCACTCGCTGCGCGCATGCCAGCGAGCTGCGCGCCACCCGCGCTCAGCCCGAGTGCAGCCCAGGTTCCAAGGTCACACGCTCCAGTACGCGCTTAGCGCCTACTGAAGCGCACGAGTTGCTGATCGCGACTGTTCGTACGTTTTTAGTCCGTCCTTTTCAATAAACACAATTCGTAATCATAAATATTCATCAAACTCATCACAATCATCAATCTTTAACAGTTTTACATGGGTTTCCTATCAAAACCCCAAATCATCAAACCCTTATTTAACCCCTTTTCACTATTCTCATTATTATCATTCAAACCACTCAAGATTCATCAAGAATCATTCCAATCAACCATTAATCATAGTTTATATCATCTATTCTCAGTTATAGCATGTATTCATACGAATTATACTCTTAAATTACTACCCAAGCACCCCTACAAGCATATACAAGCAGCACCCTCTTCCCCATCGTACCTTGTAGTGGAGATCGAACAGCAAGGAAGACTCTTTCTTGGTTCTTGATGATTACTCTCCAGCAATCTCCTCTTGAGACTTGGTTTCTCCCCTCCTTAGCGTTTCGCTCTCTGACGATAATACGAATAAGGATTAGGGTGAACTGAGAACTCCTCCTCAAATACATACTTAACTGGGCTAGGCCCACTCTCAGCCCACTTATTCTATTTATTATTCTTATTATTTATTAAATACCCTTACTCATAAAATATCCTAATATTATTATTTATTTATTATCTCTTATTAAATAACTCTCCTCAATAAATATTCTAATTCTACTATTATTATTATTTATTAAATAACTCTTACTCATTAAGATATGCTAATCTTACTAATATTATTATTTATTCTTCTATTTATTTAATTATTTCCTCTACTTATTTATTTAATTTAATTAATGTTTTACTTAATAAAATTTAGGATGTTACAACTCTCCCCTCCTAAAAGAAAAATTCGTCCTCGAATTTTCCGAGATGAACAACTCTAGAAAAGACTCCTCTTAACAGGTCGATCAAAGACAACTGCTTCACTAGAACAAACTTTCCACCATTACCTCCTTCTATAGCCTCTCGTCTAAGCACCAAAAACGTATCCTCCAATTGAGCTTTACTAATATCCTTCAACAGATCATTGCTTACTCTAGTCATTCCCAACCTCACACTATCAGAAGTCACCTCACAAGCTAAACTTAAATCCCTAAACTGGGTTAAAAGATCCATTTCTTTAATCATCAGGGAACTAACATGGATAGACTTCCTACTCAAGGCATCGGCCACTACATTAGCCTTACCGGGATGGTAACTTAACTCAAAATCATAATCCTTAAGAAATTCTAACCACCTCCTCTACCTCATATTCAACTCTTTCTGGTCAAACAAATATCTAAGGCTCTTATGGTCACTAAAAACCTCAAACCTGGAACCATACTGATAATGTCTCCAAATCTTCAACACAAACACTACGGTCGCTAGCTCTAGGTCATGGGTAGGGTAGTTTCTCTCATGAATTTTCAATTGCCTAGAAGCATAGGCTACTACTTTACCCTCTTGCATAAACACTCCACCTAAACCCATCTTAGAGGCATCACAATATACTACAAAGGATTTGCTAAGGTCAGGTAACACTAACACTGGTGCACTAGTTAAATTCTCCTTAAGGGTTTGGAAACTAGTATCGCACTTACTGTTCCACACATAGGCAACTCCCTTCCTAGTCAACTCAGGTAAAGCTAACTTAGAAAACCCCTCTATGAATCTTCTATAGTACCCAGCTAACCCAAGGAAACTTCTACTCTCACTCACTGACTTAGGAGCCTTCCACTTGAGCACTGTCTTTACCTTAGAAGGATATACACCTATATCTCCCCTAGAAATCACGTGACCTAAGAAACTTACCTCTTCTAACCAAAGCTCTCACTTGGACGCGTAGTCTGCCACGGTGCCATCCCCTTGCTTTAAATCAAGGAACTCTATTTGCTTCTTGTTACGAACATCATGTGGGAAGTACTTCTCGAGGAACATCCCCTTGAAGCTATCCCAACTCAACGCGGCGCCCTCATCGATCAACCTCTGACAGGTGCTCTGCCACCAGAATCCAGCATCCCCTGATAGCATGAACGTCGTTGACGTCACCTTTTGTAACATCGGGCAATCCATCGCTCTGAAGATCTTCTCGATCTCGTATGTCCAATCGGCAGCTCCATCAGGGTCATGACCCCCACGAAAAGGTAGGTAGATGGTTCCTCTATAAACGAGCAAGCCAATCCACCTCCTGATGTTGGTTTAGGTTACCAACAGCCCGTGCCATTTCCATTAAGGCATCGACCATCGCTCAATCGTTCCTACCCCCAGCCATTACTCTTTCTTATTAAAGAAAGGGTAAGCAAACATACTAGGTAAAGTAGACGGTAAAGAAATCAAACAAACAATCAAGCCATAGCAACACAATTTACTCAAGCAATCAATCAATCAATCAGATTAACACATCAGAAGCATAATAAACTCATAACTCAAGGCCGGTGAACCGACCTGCTCTGATACCAACTAATGTGACACCCTTCTACCCCACACTCTTATATGTTTGATAATTTGAAATGTAGAAAAGATAATGTCCCACGATGGGTAAAAAGGTTCACAAAACTCTCTTATTAAAAACCTCATTAGTTCGAAAACAGCTTAATTAAAATGAAATAAAACTTCAAATGTAACCAAATACTCATGCATCGAAAACTTCAAAGAAATAAGAACAACTAAACATCCTACTTGCCGTGCAAGGCATTCAAAATAGTTTACAAGAAACTTCCTAACTAAAAACATAATAAAAGACCCCCAAATTATACCCTGATGTCACATCTATCAGAGCACATTCCCTTTAATCAAACTCGACACTCATCGTGTCATCATCAACACCTGTAAAAATATCCACAGTAATACGGTGAGGAAAAGAATACTACTCATACATACACATAGGAGGCTACCCTATCCTCACCCACATATAATCAATATCATCATTAACCACACCACATACCCAAACAACAACTGATTCATCAAATAACAATCATCTATAAACTCACTTAACAACTCATTAATATCATCATATAAATCTCACAACGTCATTTACCAAAGAAAGCACATACTCTATTCTCAACACAATATACTCATTTCATCATTATACTCATAGCAATATCATATAACTCAATTACATCATCATATATCACACCGATTCATCCATCATCATATAACTCATTTCATCATCATTTATAACACATAATTATCCATCATTATATACACAAACTCATCAACATCGTCAATCTCATCATCCTCATCAACACTCTCCCGAGTTGCACTTTGCCCCACTCTAGGCTTGTGCTCCTCGGTACAAACTCTCCCAGGTCGCACTCGCCTCTCTCTAGGCTCATGCTCCTTAGTACAAACTCTCCCAAGTTGCACTCGCCTCTCTCTAGGCTCATTCTCCTTGGTACAAACTCTCCCAAGTCGCACTCGCCTCTCTCTAGGCTCATGCTCCTTAGTACAAACTCTCCCAAGTCGCACTCGCCTCTCTCTAGGCTCATGCTCCTAAGTACAAACTCCCCCAAGTCGCACCCGCCTCTCTCTAGGCTCATGCTCCTTAATACAAACTCTCCCAAGTCGCACTCGCCTCTCTCCAGGCTCATGCTCCTTAGTACAAACTCTCATTTTAATTTTAATTTTTTATAATTATTATATTGAAACAAATTTTCTTATTATCCATTTATGTTTATTTATTTCATTACATAAAAACTCACATAAAGAAATACGATATGAGTTTATTTACATTAACTTTAATGTATTTTTTCAATATATTATTTATTTTTCTATTTTATTCATTAATGTTTCACTTATTATCTCTCTTATTTATTCTATCTTTCAATTTATTTTCATTCACTCTATATTAAAATTATTCCCACATTACACATGTTATTTTTTATCTGCGTTTTCTCAAGTTTTTTATTCTCTTTTCTGTAGAGTGATATTTTTATGACCACATTTATCCTGCACGGTAGACAGTTTTCCTCATGTTTTTTTTCTTTTTGATTTTTTTACAAATTATTTTTTTTGTTATTATAAAAAAAACATTTCCTCTCATTATCCATTCATATTAATTTGTTGGGAAAAATATATTTTTCGTCCCTATAATTTCGGTCAACTTTAGTCTTCATCCCTGTACTTTAAATCCTGTGTTTTTTGTCCCTAAACTTTCTAAACCCCCAAATAGTGGTCTTTGCCCGTCAGTGAGATCTGTTAACTTGATGAACTGGCTAAAAAAGTTACATGTCAGCCTCAATAATGAGTCCCAAATAATTAACTGATCATCTAAATAACTTTTTATTAATTTTTAATTATTAAAATAATCCTAATTGCTAAATTAGGGATTTCACCTGAGCAATTTTACTCGATAAAAAACCTAATTTCATAAATATGGTTATTTTCATAATTAAATAATTAACAAAAAAATATTAATTAGATGAGTCAGCTATTTGGTGCCATTATTGAGGCTAACATGTAGATTTTGTTACCCAGCTAATCAGGTTAACAGATTTCATTAACGACCAGGGACCATGGTTTGAGTGTTTAGAAAGTTCAGCGACAAAAAACAAAGGATTTAAAATACAGGGATGAAGACCAAAGTTGACCAAAACTACAGGGACGAAAAACATAATTTCCCTAATTTGTTTCATTATAAAAGTGATATTTTGATAAATCATGAGTATCCACTATCCTCCATGTGAAGCAGTTTCCTCCTACATTTTTTCCTTTTTTTATCACACTTTAATTTTTATTTTTTATTATTATTATTATTATTATCTTGAAATAATTTCTCTCATTATTTATTTCTATTTATCTGTTTCATTACATGAAAACTCACATTAAGCAATACAATAAATGTATTGATTTACATTAAATTTAACATGGTATTTCAATATATCATTTATGTCTTTATTTTATTCATTAATATTTTTATTTATTATCTCACTTATCTATTATATTTATTTATTTATTTATTTATTCTATATTAAAATTGTTCATCCAGAACACGTGTCATGTTTTCTCACTTGCGTTTCTTTAATTTTTTATTAGCAATACAATAAAGTGATTTTTTTACGAACCATACAACTATCTTCCTATGAGACAATTATTCTCCAGCATTTTCTTCTATTTTTATTTTTATTTTTATCACATTTTTATTTTTATTTTTTGTTATATTAAAATAATTATCTCTCTATTTTATTCATTAATGTTTTTACTTATTATCTCTCTTTTTATTTTATCTACTCTATATTAAATTTTTTCATATGTCACATTTTCTCACATTTCGTTATTTATATTTTTTAAGATTTTTTATTCTCATTTTTTTATGACCTCCAGTATTCTCCACATGAGGCAGTCATGTTCCTTCAATGAACATTCATATAATGGTGGGACTAACGCTTCCAACAACGGTTTTGTCCATACACTTTATATAGGTTTTAGGTGATTAAAATGAGAGATCTCAAATACCAATATAATTCAAATTTATAATTACTTTTATGATGTCTTGATTATAATTTTTATGGACAAAATTTCAAATTAGAATTATAAAATTTATAATTATTTTCTTTTCTTTTACTTGAATAAAATTATTATATTGTATTTTGATTTATTACATATTTAATATAGTACGTTTAAAAGTTAAGCAAAATTTTCAATTATAGGTTTAAAGTGATTTTTTTAATAAACTATAAATATCCTCCATCGAAGTTAGTCCTGCTCAGGTCATGAATATCAATATTATAGTGGGGTTAGCTCTCCCAATAATGGTTTTTTTCATACACTTTTATATAGTTTTGAAATGATTGCATTGTGAGATATCAAATGTGAATATATTTTAAATTTATTATATTAATGATGTATTTGTTATTATTTTTTATAAACATGATAACAATATGATATTCACATTCTACTAATTGATGTATATATATGACTATATCATAAATTAATTTTATTATAAAAAATTTAGTAATATATGTAAAAATGAGCATAACCCAGAACTAGGGCTGTAAATGAGCTGAGCTATTCATGAACTATTTGAGCTCAGCTTGTTAAATGCTCGACGAAGCTCGTTTGTTTAATTAAACAAACAAGCCCAAACTTAAAGTTGGGTTCGATTATTTAAATGAGCCAAGCCCAAGCCTTATAAGCTTGACATTAAGAGCTCGTGAATAGCTCGCTTATTATATATATAATAATTGATTAATCTAAATAATTAAAGTAAAGTATTATTAATAAAAATTAGAAAAAAATACAGTTATAAGTTTATTTTAAAATAAATAATAAAGTAAAATAATCACTCTATATATATGAAAATAAGTATTAAAATATTTCTTATATTAATCAAGAAGTTATGTATTAAATTTTGAAAAATATAATATTTTAGAATTGTCTAACTATATATATATATATATCGTATATTAAGAATATATTTTGATTTTTATATATTATCATTTAATAATAAAATATTTATTAAATACTAAATTCATATTCTTTAAAAATGATTTAAAGAAAATTTTCATAAGAGCAAAACAATGAAGTTATAAATGAGCTAAACAAGTCAAGCCCAAACTTTGTTTTTCTTTAACAAGTCAAGCCCAAGCTTGAAGTTTGGTTCGTTTAAATAAATGAGTCAAGCTTGAGCCACCCATTTTTTTCACAAGCCAAGCCTGAGCTTCAGGTACTCGGCTCGGCTCGGCTCATTTACAGCCCTACCCAAAACCCAATTATATGTTGTTGTATCTAGGTTTAAGTCTCAACAAAGACTTAGGATTCTTATATGTGATAACAACTTTAAGTGTTGTAATGTTACAAAAAATATTGTCTATGAGAAAGTGTTTCAGAAAATTTAAATGAAGCAATATTGCTTATAGTGTTCATTTGTAATTATTTCATATTTTCAAATCCATTTTCCTTTGTTAGTTTGTTATATATATTCTTGATCTACTACAAAGTTTCAAATTAAATATTAAAAATTAATTAATTTTATGATTTAATGTTTACATATATTAAAAGGTTAGATATATTATTAAAATTCAAATTCAAATATTTATTTAAATAATAAATCCGTACATCACACGGGTTGGATACTAGTTTATCACAATGTAGAAATTGTTTTAATGAAAAATGGGAAAGAGTGCTAATGCTATACATTTGCAAGGAATACACCACCATTCTTATGCGGGCAAGTCAAATAATATCATCTAAATACATCAAATTTAAATTTTTAATTTCATCTATTGAAATTTAATATAAAAATGTTTTTATGGTATTTAGTTAGCGTTCTTGAAAGTTTATGGTGCAATTTTTTTTAAAGTAGTAGTTTTTAAAAAGGCTAAGAAAATATTTTTAAAAAAATTAATTGATTTGATTCTTTATATTTTTTTTGGTTACATGAGAGAAAATTTGATTCTTTATATAAATTAATTATTTAAATCTTTGAATAAATTAATAAATTTATACTTTCAAATACCAGGGTAAAAATTTAATACTATTTATTCAAATAATTGATCAATCAATTTTTTTTTGTTTTCTAGATTATATGATCCTCTCACTCGATAGATAAGAAACTAATCTCATGGGGTACTGTTTGGCGCCAAAGCGGAACCCTCCTAACAATATTTTTTACATGGATGCAGGGACCGAACCCAAACCCATATGCTTAAAGAACTTGGGTTCCTTCCACTCGGACCGACACATTTTTATAAAAATGAACGTTGTCAAGGTAGGGTGTTAATGATTGCTCTTCTTTACTTGTTTTTTACTAGATAATACGAATGTCCACATGTTTTTTTTTATATTATTGTACTTAGAAACAAGTAAATAAATGAACTCATATTTTGATTGAAAAATGCAGAAAGTTACAATGCAAATATTAAGGGTTCAGGGTTTAGTGGCACAAGACCCAACAAAAATATATCCATTGGGCAAGGTTCAATAAAAAGTAAATATATATTGAGTAATGACTAATAGAAAGTAAACATACAATGTGGTTGAACTTTTTTTTTGTGCAAGCAAATTAAACATGCAATGGGGTACCTCGTCTTATAAGAAAATAAACTTTCAATGGGGCAAAATGTAACATCCCAAAAATTTAGAAATTTAAAATTATAACAAAAATAATAATCATAATAAAATTAAAATACTTATAATTGTATTTCGATAATATTGGTGATGAAAAGAGAATCTTTATAATAATAATAACAATAACTATTAATAAAATAATATTATAATATTAATGATATAATAATGACACGATAATATGAATACTAAAAGAGAGATATCGAATTTGATATTAGAAGATATAATAATTGTTATTAATATAACAAGATAATAATAAAATTATTAGAAGATAAATTATATTATTAATGTTTCAATTAACCTTAATTGTTATAAATGTAGTAGTTATTATATTATTAATATTAATATAATAATATCAGAACCGATTGGGATATCCTCAGGAAAGAGATATGCTTTAGCATTTTAATTTAAAGATCATATTTCAAAATAGGAATGATAACATCACAAGAAATAGAGATAAGAGAGTAATATCAAGTTTAGGATAATGTTTAAATATAAGATTCGAGTTCGAATTTGAATGTAGATGGATAAGGAAAAGCTTAAGAGGCAAAAACTAAGGTTGTTGCTTGATGTTGGTTCTAAGCCTAATGACCTTGGTGCACTAAATTGCAAATATCTAGAGTTGTAGATGTCCGATTGAGGTGATTCCACTCTCATTAGAAAGCTTATTTCCGGGGCTTCAGTTTGATAGGTTATATGATAGGGTTTGGATGAAAACTGAACCGTAACAAGAAGGGAAAATTTCAATCTGGTTTCCTCGCTCGAGCTGAGCTCGAGCGCAGCCTGAGCGCAGAAAAACAGAGAGCAATTCGAGGAAATTCAGCTCGAGCTGAGCTCGAGCGCAGCCTGAGTGAGAACTCGCGCTTGAGCTGCGCTCAAGCGAGGCTTGAGCGTAGGTCCGATTTCTGCACTTTAAAACACGTTCGTGGACGGTTTCAGTCAGTTCTTTCTTCCGTTTTTTCGTATTTTCAGAGAGAGAGAGAGGTTCTAGTGAGAGAAAGTCCCAACAAAGGCCAAGAACGATTTCTACTCATCAAGAACGAGTCTTGCATCAATCCTTCCCCCATCAAGGCCCTCCGTCCTTCGTTCTTTCTCCGTTTTCTCGACTCACAGGTGGGTGGACTCTCACTTGTTTGTTCTGGATGATTGCCATTGCATGTTCCCTATTCTTTTTCCCCTTTCCTTCTATGAATTAGTGATATATGTGTAGTATGAACATAAGAATTGTGAATATACTGACTATTGTATGTATTGAATTGCCAAAACCTTAGGGTAGATGATTGGATGATTCTGTATGATGTGTTATGAACCTTGAATATTTTACTATGAAATCATGGGCCTTTGGCCATCACAGTCATGAACTATGAATTAAGATATTACAGGGCTTATAGCCATCACAGAGCCTCCGGGCTATCACAGGGTCATTGACCGTCACAGGCCTTCGGGCAATCATGTTTAAGAAAGACGAGGTGATCTCATCTAACCCTCGGCCAAGGGGAAGATGGGGGATCCTCAATTATTAGAAATAATCAAGTAATGTGTCATTCATGTTCAAATAAGACTTAATCTCAAGTTTCCCTGGACGACAGTCCTTGGATTCTCAGGCCGAGCGCTCATCACAGTCACGTTACAGTGTAAAGACCCCGGGTGTCGGGTAACAACACCTCACAGTCATGCATTGCATCATAAACATTATTTCAATGATGATATATTATGTGTAATTCATTTATTCATGATGCTCTAGATAGATATGTGTAATTGTGATGATTCTTGATTGTTTCCCCACACCGCACACACTTGTTACGCTCACTGGGACGTAGTCTCATCCCACGATATGGGAATTATATTTCAGTTGTGCAGGATGAGTTTCAGGATCAGAACGAGAGGTAGAGGATACATGAAGTACCATAGATTAGACCTTTATTTCATATTACCGTTGTGGATTTGCTTAGGACTACCGTAGTCTTTTGTTTTGTTGTTTCCTAGGAAATTACTATGTTAATTTTGATGCATTGTATTGGAGCCTTGACGGCAACTTTATTGGATTTTCTATGTTTTAACTATGTAAAGTGGATCTTTGGTAATGGTTGGATTACACAAGCGATTATGTTTTATTTTGATACGCGAAATTGACGAAGTAATTTTATGAATTTGGAAATAGTGCTCCCAACAGGCATCATTTCTGAATTTAGAAATTAGGACATTACAAAAAACCTTCCTCGTACAAAAATTAAACATGTGCTTAACTTTTTCACCAAACAAAAAATTAAACATGCAATGAGAAATCTCCTTGCCATACAAAAAAATATATTATGTAATATGATGAAACAACCTAGCTAAAAAAATTCAAATGGCTCGTCAAACAAAAATATTAAACATGGAGGAACCTAATCCTCACGGAACAGAAAACAAACATGGAAGTGATAGTATATTCTCTTCAAATTAAGGGAAAAATAAGCATGTACTTTGGTGGAACCAGCTTTCCAAAAGAAAATTAAAGTAGGATGCAATGTGACAAAACCTCTTCATTGAACTGGAAATAAACATGTAATTTGGTGGAATTTCCTCACTGGAAGAATATTACAGTACTGATCCAGAGGTTAACTCGGAACTAGCTCGACTGGTCTAGCAGCATTTACTTTCCTTGTTTCCCTTTTCTGATTTGATTTTGTGATTTATTTGAACTTGAATTTAATTTGGGAAAGTTATCCACATGATCCTTTGTTTAAATGGCTGTTGATCTTATCTTTATTTTGTCCTTATTTAAACTTCAAATCTGCAAATAATCTCCTCATTTAATGCTATCTTCTTTCCAAATTCAAATCTATCATAAATCTGCACAAATTAACAAATTTCTAATAAAATAGCACCAAATTCAAATTCAAACCAAATAATTACAATTATTACAATTATTTACAAAAAAAGGATTGATAAGTGTAATAAAAACATAGGAAAATATCACATAATTTACACTTATCAAATACCCCCCAACTTAACTTCTTGCTTGTCCTCAAGCAAGACACCTTTTGCCATCAAAATCAATTCACCCTTATGTACAATTCTCATAAACAACTATAAAGAAAAAATTTCATCATCTCTTTGTTAGGTAGAAGTCACTTTCCAAATATCAGAAAAAATTAGAATAAGAGATTGTAAGGTCCAAGAATCCCTTCAAAAGTGTTTTAATAATGACAACCAATCAAGTTTACTTGGAATAATTTTGAACTTTAAGGACTAATGATTTTGTTCAAGTGAGTGTTCAAAAGTTACAGGAAAGCATCTGCAGAAGGTACATTTGAGCAGCAAAAGAAAGGAATAAATATCACTCATTCAAGAAGATAAGTCTTAGATTTGACAAGAATGACAAATCTGTGAAAAAGAGACATAATGCATATTGAGAAATCATGAGAAGGATACTGCAAAGTCAGATGAATCCTCCAGAAGATAAGAACAGTTTTTTAAAAGAAGAAATTATGATGAAATTCCTTTAGAAGAAAGATTCACGTTTGCAAAAGAAAGGAATAAATATCACTCATTCAAGAAGATAAGTCTCACATTTGACAAGAATGACAAATTTGTGAAAAAGAGACATAATGCATACTGAGAAATCATGAGAAGGATACAACAAAGTCAGATGAATCCTCCAGAAGATAAGAACAGTTTTTTAAAAAGAAGAAATTATGATGAAATTCCTTTAGAAGGAAGATTCACTTTTGTAAAAGAAAGGAAAAGCTTATCTCAAGACTCCAAGCATCCAGTTATATTTAAATTATTCTCTCTAAGGTGGAAACTTGAGTGCAGAAGATAGAAGAAGAACATGAGCTTAACAGCTCTGCAGAAAATAGAGAACATACAAGACAAAGTGAGTTTTTCACTTTCTGAGGTCACAGGTGCAAAATTGACTCAAAAATATTCTCCATCAAGCAAATGATAAATGTCAAAAGGATCTGCAAGAAAAATGTCATTCCAGATATCCTGCAGAAGGAAAGAATTACTGCAGAAGGTGTAAATAAGGCAAAACTCAAATTAATCCTCTTCTTCTGATCTTCTCATAGTTCCAGTGGGCCAGCTGACCCTAAAATAAGAGAAAATACTATACTGGAAAGGTTCATCATGTCTACAGAAGAAAGCCTTGAGAAATAGCCCAAAAATAACCTGTAGAAGACACTCTGCAGAAGATAGAAGCTGGTCAAACTTGACAGCTGTAAAGCCAGCACTTGCTGCAACAGAGAAAGGGACATTTCCTTGAGGCCAGCTGGATGTCCAACGGCTATTTCACTCCAGCCTTCTATAAAAGGAGAGTTCCTCCACACTTGGAAGGCACCTCACTCCAGAAGATACATATAATTCCGCCGTTTCACTTCTCCAATCTTCTGGAAAATTTCTCTCTCCTTCATATTTTGAATTCTGGTCTGAAAAGCTTTGGAGAGAGTCTAGGCTCATCATTTTGCTTCTGCTGTGCAAGGATTGTATTGATTTGAACCTTGTATGTTTTTATTCTTTCTCATTTTCATTGTAAAAGTCTCAAGAGAGGTGTGCAGGTACATTTCCTTCTTCTGAGCATCAAGGGAAAGTGGTTTCAGTGAGGTTTACTGAGATTTGGTGATCTCAGTTGGTTTACAGAATTTGTAGAAGGTACTTGCAGTATTCTGGGTACTTAATCTTCTGCAGAAGGTTCCGCAGTAAGTATTCAGTGGAAAATCTGAGTTGGTTAGTTTGTTGTTAGCCTGAAGAGGCAGGTAAAGAATACTAGTGGTAAGGTTACCCAAGAAGATTGTAATTTGATTAAAAGAGTGAGCAAATCCTACAGGTGTAGGTGATAAGTGAAATTAGTTGATAAATTAGAGCACTTTTTAGTTCACTTATCAAGGATAAAATGGTAATTTTGCCCCAGTTTAATCCCTTTTTATTAAATATTAGAGAAATTGTATTTATTAATCTTAGATTTGAATTTGATGCTATTTTGATAGAAATATTGCTGATTTTTGCAGGATATTGCAAAGATTTGATTTGAAGGATAAATAGCATTAAATGAGGGAGATATCTGCAAGATTTGAGATTGATTGAAGACATTTAATGAAGATTGGAAGAAGATTTGAAGCCATTAATGAGGAGATCACTATCAATCAATCAAGGATTCTGCAGACAAGCTTCCTAAATAAATCAAAGATTGCTCAATAAATGCAAGGATTTTATCAAGAAAAGGGAAACAAGGAAAGACAAATATGTCAAAACCAGTCTCGGTGAGAGATCAAGATTAAAAAGAGAAAGTTGGAGCTGTAGGACGCTACCTGCGCTTCACCTGCGCTATAGCGCAGGGTGAAGCGCACACTCTCTGGAATTTGCGCCCCATCATGCGTTGTAGCGCAGCCTGGAGCGCAGGTCACGTTGATTTGCTGCCTGTTGCCGTTTTTAAATAGATTTCTCCCCAATTTCCTTTGTCTTTCCTTAGTTTATAAATAGGAACCTCTTGCACCAGATCCGGAGTGCACGATTATTGTAATTCAGTTTTATTTCAGTGATAATGAACCAGAGCTAAGTTTAGAGTAGGAGAGGAGGAGCGCTTCACAAGGATTGAAGATGGTGACAGCATCTTCGGTGGTTTGTATGGCTACCTTGTGTAGTTAACTCTCCATTAGGATTGGATGTAATTGATTCTATCCCCAAGTGTATGTAAACTCTATATTATTATTTCCTGAGCTCTCTATCTATAATATTGGTAATCTTATTCTGTACTTAATCCCTAACTTCCGCGCTTGCGTCGGAGTTATGGGCTAGTTTCGACTAGGATTGAGAGTGGGGGAGCGGATTCTGAAGAAACTCACTCTCTGAGTGAATAAGAATACTCGGTTAACCACTGACTGAACCATGGGTGTTTCTAATGATTGATGGGTAGTGTGAGTATCATAATGAAGGGCATCTAAACATTAAGCTTGGTATTAATAAACCGATAGCAAAGGTTAGTTGATTGTCAATCCAGGATTCGACGCAAGGATGTGTCTAATGAGTGATGGGTAGTGACAGTACTCTAATGAGGACGTGTCTGTAGCTTTAGGCCTCGTTTATCAACTAATTCTTTTACAAACTGAATAAAAGAGAGCAAAATAAGCCGAGGGTAAGTCTGTCGCTTGGGAGAGCCTGCATGGAGTACCTTTGAGTGTGTGAGGCCGCTGGTAACTCGGGGTCTTAGCAATAAAGTTTGTCTACAATATTATAGAGTAGACAAAAGGATAACTGAGAAGAAAGCCAAGACCAGGAGGTGGAGGCTACCTTCATGCAACCAATTGCTTCCATAACTTGTGGTTCTATCTTTTACATTATGCATAGCTAATTTTCTTAGTTAGAGGATTGATGTAGTTTTCTGAATTATATGTTCTGAACCTATTTTGTTGATGCTTAGTAATTCTAATTTTCCTTGTGTTCTATCTCTGTTTCTATTGTCCATTGGTGAATGGTTATTCTATGAGCAATTTCACAATTGGGAAATTGGGGATTGTTTGCGATTAAAGGTAGAATAAATTAAGCTTTATCACAATTGGGAAATTGGGTTTGCTTAATTAGTTTTTATATGAGATGATAATGTGTTCTTCACAGTTCTATTGGATTTCATAATTTTCCTAAGGAATTGGGGGTTGATGTTCAATGAACAGATTTACTTGCCTAAGGAATTAGGGGTAAACAACTCTTAAATAACTCAATTGGATAACTAGAATACTTGCATCAGCTGAAATAGGGGAAGAACCTATAAGGAAGAATACGAAATCAATTCTCTAACGTTTGTTTTTAGTAATTGAATTTCATTTATAATTTTACTTATCTTTAAACTTAGTTTATTTTATAATTTAGCGTTCTAATTCTATTTTATAATTTCTAAAAATTAACGTAAATTAGTAAACTGGTATTTATCAATTTCAATCCCTGAGGACGATATTTTTATTGCTACAGTAACGATTGGTACACTTGCCAAATGTACAACAAGTTTTTGGCGCCGTTGCCGGGGATTGAATTTTTTGTTGATATTAGTAAGCTAATAAACTTGAGATTTGAGTTATAGATTTTAGATAGTTAACACTTTTCTGTTTTTTTTTATAGTTAATTTAGAAATTTTGTAGCAATGGCGGAAGAAGCTGCTAATGTGAGAAGGACCCTGAGGGACTATTCTATGCCAGATCCTAATTGCTATAGGGGGAGTATTGTGAGGCCTCCCATTCAAGCCAACAACTTTGAAATTAAGCCTGCACTCCTACAAGTCATCCAACAAAATCAGTTTGGAGGTGCAGCTTCAGAGGATCCAAATTCTCTACGATGCAGTCCGCTTGAGGCTTTTTCCTTTCTCATTAAGGGATAAAGCTAAGAGTTGGCTTCAGTCACAACCTCAAGGGAGTATTTCTACATGGGATGATTTGGCTGCTAAGTTTGTGAACAAATATTTTCCTCCATCCAAGTCAGCGAGAATGAGGAATGAGATCACCACTTTTGTGCAACAAGAGTCTGAGTCCTTATATGAGGCATGGGAAAGATACAAAGAGCTACTTCGGAAGTGTCCTCATCATGCTTTACCAGATTGGCTGCAGGTACAAATTTTCTATAATGGCCTTTCACCCTCTTTTAAGGCAATTTTGGATGCAGCAAGTGGAGGGTCATTTAATTTGAAAACACCAGGAAGCCATGGAGACTCTTGAATTGATGGCGAACAATACAGTGAATATGCAATTTGACCGCAAAAACAGGAAGGGTGGAGTATTGGAAGTTAATACTTTGGATGCTATTCTTGCTCAAAACAAGTTGTTGACCCAACAAATTACTAATTTGACTCAACAGTTGGGTAGTATGCAGGCTAAAGCGGTTAATACACCTTCCTTGGTATGTGACTTTTGTGTAGGAACGCATCAAAATGGTGAATGTCAAGCCAATCAGCCAGAGGAACATGTTAATGCAGTGGGGCAACAACAGAATCAATATTCCAATAACTACAACTCAGGTTAGAGAAACCCACCAAATAGACCTTGGGGTGGTCAAGGACAGTCCAATCAACCAAGGCCTCCCTATCAATATCAAGCTCAATCTAGCAATCAAGGGAGCAAGATGTCTAATTGGGAGAGTGCTTTAGAGAAGTTCTCCTTGCAAACCTCTACTTTTATGGAGCAAACTTCCAACTTCATGACTGAGTCTAGGACAAATTTTAAGAACCATGAAGCTTCAATCAGAAATTTGGAGAATCAGATTGGTCAGATTTCAAGACAGCTTTAAGAGAGATCTCCTGGTACCTTTCCTAGTGACACCATTCCCAACCCAAGGGAGCACCGCAAAGCAATTCATTTGGGGAGTGGAAAGGTGTTGAGGAGTGAGAAAAAGGTTGAAGTGGTAGGAGAGAAAAAGAAAGAAATTGATGATATAGTGGTGATAGAAGAAGAAAAAAATGAAGAGAAAAATGAAATTGAGAAAAATGAAAATGAGAGAAATTATGAGAAAAAGAATGAGGGAGATGTTGGTAAGGCAAGTGAAGATAAAGGGAAAGTTGTTATTCCTACTCCAAATATTCCATTCCCTTAAAGGTTGAAGAAAAAAGAGCAAGAGAAGCAATTTGCAAGGACAATATTCCTTTTGCTGAAGCGTTGGAGCAAATGCCAAGCTATGCAAAATTCATGAAGGACTTGCTGTCTAGAAAAAGATAGCTTCAAGAAGATGAAACAATCATGCTCACAGAGGAGTGCAGTGCAATAATTCAACAAAAATTGCCTCCTAAGTTGAAGGACCCATGAAGCTTTGTAATTCCATGTGAGATTGGAAATTTGATGGTTGGAAAAGCTTTGTGTGACCTTGGAGCAAGCATCAATTTGATGCCTTTATCCATTTTTAAGAGGCTGGGTATTGGAGAAGTGAAGTCTGCTATGATATCTCTTCAACTGGCAGACTGCTCAGTCACTTATCCTTATGGAGTTGTGGAGAATGTCTTAGTGAAGGTAGATAAATTTATCTTCCCAGATGATTTTGTGGTGCCTGACATGGAAGAAGATACTAAGGTCCCAATCATTTTGGGAAGACCATTCTTAGCCACCGGGAGAGCTTTAATTGATGTGGAATTAGGAGAACTCATGCTTCGAGTAGCGGATGAAAATGTAACTTTCTCTGTGTTTAAGGAAATGAAGCATCCAATGGACAGGGAGAGTTTATTTAAAGTTGAAGTCATGGATTCCCTAATCCATGAAGAGTATAAAAAGGGGATGACAACAAATCCTTTGAATTTTGATTTGAAAAATGCAAGTGAAAAAAGGACTTTGCAGTTAGATGAATTGGAAGAGTTTAGATTGCAAGCCCATGAAAAGGTCAAGGTGTATAAAGAGAGAACCAAAAAATGGCATGATAAGAGGATTGTGGTTAAGGAGTTTGCACAAGGCCAGCAAGTGTTGTTATATAATTCCAGGCTCAAACTGTTTCCAGGTAAGTTGAAGTCTTGGTGGTCAGGTCCTTTTGTTGTTAAAAATATTTATCCCTTTGGTACAATTGAAATTTCAGACCTCAAGTCAGAAAGAAGCTTTAAGGTTAATGGTCAGAGATTAAAATTCTATCTAGGGGTGATTTTGAAAGAAATAGGACCACCATTAGTTTAGTACCACCATCTGAAGGTGGGAAATAAGTCTAACTAGGACGATAACGCAGTGCTTCTTGGGAGGCAACCCAAGTTTTATTTTATTGCAATTTTATTTTTTGTAGATTTATTTATTGATTTTTATTTTTTTTCCTTTTAAACGATTACATTCTTCATGAGATCTTAGTTGTTTTGTTTCAGGAAAGCATGGTGTTAAAAAAAACACAAACAGAAAAGTCCACAACTGGGACGTGGAATAGTCCACAAGCATGGTTCCAACGGTTTCTTTTAATTGCTGAAGCATAGAGTTCCACAAGTGGGTCATTGAATTTTCCACACCTGTGTTTGGTATTATGAGCGTCAAATTAAAATTTGCTGCAGGAGACAGGATTCCACAGGTGAGGCATGGAAAAATCCACACCCGTGTCTCGTATTTTCAACGTTGTTTTGTCCCTTGTCCAGCGTGCAACAGAGATGTCCACGGGTGGAGTGTGGATAATTCCACAAGCATGGGATGGACTTGTTGTTCAAGTGAAAAAAAAAGGAAAAAATAAGGACCCATCAGACACAAATTTGTTTTTGTTTCTTAGATTAAGGGTTGCCGTTTCAATTCCTTTCGCCATTCCTCTTCACCATCGCCGTTAACACCACGCCGCCCACCACCATGTCGATCATCTTCTCCGCCCAGCCACCACCACGTGCAGAGCGGTTCTCTCCTCCATCCATCAACGACTGCATCATTGTACAGCAGGCCGCGCACGACGCAGCTCCGCTCAGCCTGTGCGCAGCACCACCGCTGCTCTGCCACCACCAGTTTTCTTCCTCGTTGCGGCAGTCCGCACGCCTCTCTTCACCATACCATTTTTCATCTTCTCCGACGGAACTCTGCCCAGCCGCGCCCTCTTTCTTCTGTCACCTAGTTTCCGCAACCACCGCACCAGTTCGCCCAGCGGCTTCTGTGGTTCGCGAGACGCACCACCGCTGCCCAGTTTCAACAACCACCGCACACCTCCACCCTGTCACCACAGCATCCCATCTCCGATCAACAGTCACTGTTCGCGGCACACCTCTGCCCAAACAGCCACCACACCGCGTCACCTCCTTTCTCCTCCGTTCAGGCACAGCACCACTTCCGCACAGCAGCGTCTCCGCCCACCAGCCACTGCACCGCAGCCGCCTGTGCAGGTTCATCCTCTGTTTGGGAATAGACTTAACAGTTCCAATCAGTCGCACAACAGCCATGCCAGAGAAGAACTTCAGCATCCCCTCCATTGTGTTAAAAAAAATTAATTACAATATTTTTTATAAAAAAAAGAAACGAATTTTGCAATCTGTATGTGGTTTCTTTCCAAATTGCTATTTGAAAGATTTTTGTTTTACAGGTTGATCATGACTCCTAAGAAAAAAAAATCAATTTCAGCCCCTAGTTTTCAAGGATAATATTCCACTTGTGAGGTTTTTTCCCTTGCTTTCGGTTATTTTGTTTCCATTGGGGACAATGTAAACGTTTAAGCTTGGGGGAGTTTTATTCATCTTCTCTTTTCTTATTTATCATCATGCATCATTTGTATTTGCATAATTGTTGGATTTTTGTATATATATGAAAAAAAAATTGCATTGTTGCTCATTTGCTTGAATGTGTGTTGAAATGGAAATTCATTGTCTTAACTTTAAGTTCTGAATCTTTAGATGATATTTTCGAGCATATTGTTGGTATTTGATTCATGATTACTTGTTGGGAACCTTTTCACAATATACAAATGAGTCCTGGCACTATGATTTTTGGGGAAGACTTTTAAATTCATGTAAATAAGACATATGAAGTTTTAGGTTTCTGTGGTGACACTCACTGCAGTTGGTTACTGGAGAATTGTCTGTTGAGGAATAAAAAGAAAAGGGAAAGGAAAAGTAAAAGTAGAAAAAAAAGAGAAAAAAAAGAGAGAGAAAAGGATTCTAGAGATATCTAGACACCTCTTTGAGGTCATAGGTTACTGGGGAAATACTGTAAAGTACCCCTTTGAGATTGATTGAGTAATGGGGAAATGTCTAGTATATAAAAATTTTGTTTTTCTAACACAGACACGCCTTTGAGACCAAATGTGGCAAGTGCATAGCATTTGAGTGGAAGATCCATGCATAGTTTGGCAGGTAAGTGTCTTCTATGTTAGGAACCTAAGTAAAAAAAAAAGAAAGAAATAATCACAAGTATTGTCTGACTTAATGTCTAGTCCTTTGCTTCATTCCATCTTTATTTGCACTAGGGACCTAACAAGTTGGTCATGTTGTTTTAAATCGTGAAAAAAATTGTGCTCTTGGATATCATTATTTGATTATTGAATTGTGTGGTTGAGATGATGAGTTTCCATTTAGGTGTACTCCCTTATTTTGTTCTTCATTGTGTTTTCTTTGCTTGAGGACAAGCAAAAGTTCAAGCTTGGGAGATTTTGATGGGTGTTTAAATTGCATTTGCATTCATGCTTTAGTTTAGGTCATTTGCATACATTATTGCATCATTTAGTTTATTTTATCATGCATTATTTTGTTTTAGATTATATGTTTGGTTTTCTTATTTTTCTTTGTAAATGAATGTTTTAGGTGCATTAATCATGTGTTGGAAAGAAGATGAAGGGCAAGTATCAAGTTGGAATCAAATGGAATGAGAAAATGCAAGAAAGAAGATTTCATAGCTCACTTGTGGATCATCCCATGCTTGTGGAAATATATCAGAGTGGAGTTTTAAAGTCAGAGAAGTCCACAGGTAGGTTGTGGATCGACCCATAGCCTGTGGAAACGCTGCAGAGTTGTAAAATTGAAGTAAGAAAGTCCACAGGTAGGTTATGGATCTGTCCATAGCCTGTGGAAACGCTGCAGAGTGTTAAATTGAAGTCAGAACAACCCACAGGCAGGGTGTGGATTTTTTTCCATACCTGTGGTTCGACCTAATTCGTGACTTTTGAGTTCCAAAGTGGGCTTGGCCCAGATTAAAGACAATTCATTATAAATGGAAAAAGGGGGTTTTACCAGATTATTCAGAGAAGATAGGGAGACTTGACAGAAGACAAAAGGACAGCTGAGAAGAAAGCCAAGACCAGGAGGTGGAGGCTACCTTCATGCAACCAATTGCTTCCATAACTTGTGGTTCTATCTTTTACATTATGCATAGCTAATTTTCTTAGTAAGAGGATTGATGTAGTTTTCTGAATTATATGTTCTGAACCTATTTTGTTGATGCTTAGTAATTCTAATTTTCCTTGTGTTCTATCTCTGTTTCTATTGTCCATTGGTGAATGGTTATTCTATGAGCAATTTCACAATTGGGAAATTGGGGATTGTTTGCGATTAGAGGTAGAATAAATTAAGCTTTATCACAATTGGGAAATTGGGTTTGCTTAATTAGTTTTTATATGAGATGATAATGTGTTCTTCACAGTTCTATTGGATTTCATAATTTTCCTAAGGAATTGGGGGTTAATGTTCAATGAACAGATTTACTTGCCTAAGGAATTAGGGGTAAACAACTCTTAAATAACTCAATTGGATAATTAGAATACTTGCATCAGCTGAAATAGGGGAAGAACCTATAAGGAAGAATACGAAATCAATTCTCTAACGTTTGTTTTTAGTAATTGAATTTCATTTATAATTTTACTTATCTTTAAATTTAGTTTATTTTATAATTTAGCGTTCTAATTCTATTTTATAATTTCTAAAAATTAACGTAAATTAGTAAACTGGTATTTAACAATTTCAATCCCTAAGGACGATATTTTTATTGCTACAGTAACGATTGGTACACTTGCCAAACGTACAACACGAGTGCAGCTCCTTTAATAGGTATAGACGTCACTGTGTCAGTGCACAGTGTGCTGGTTCAAGGATTGCTCAATAAATGCAAGGATATCATTAAATAAAGGGAAACAAGGGAAGGCAAATATGCGAAAACCAGTCTTGGGGAGAGATCAAGAATTAAAAAGAGAAAGTTGGAGCAGCAAGACGCTACCTGCGCTTCACCTGCGCTATAGCGCAGGGTAAAGCGCAGACTCTCTGGAAGTTGCGCTCACACCTGCGCTATAGCGCAGCCTGGAGCGCAGGTTACGCTAATTTTGTCCTTGTTGCCGTTTTTAGATGGATCTCTTCCCAATTTGCGTTGTCTTTCCTTAGTCTATAAATAGGAACCTCTTGCAACCAAAGTCGGAGCTTAATCAGTCATTGTAATTCAGTCTATATTTCAGTGATTATGTACCAAAGCTAAGTTTAGAGTAGGAGAGGGGGAGCGCTTCACGAGGATTGGAGATGGTGACAGCGTCTTCAGTGGTTTATATGGCTACTTCATGTAGTTAACTCTCCAGTAGGATTGGATGTAATTGATTCTATCCCTGAGTGTATATAAATTCTATATTATTATTTCTGGGCTCCCTATCTATAATAGTGGTATTTCTTATTCTGTTCTTAATCCTAATTCCCACGCTTGCGTCTGGAGTTATAGGTTAGTCTTAACTAAAGTAGTTATTACTAGGAGTGAGGATGGGGGAGCCTAGACATAGGAAACCCAAACTCTGATTGAATAAGAATACTCGGTTACTACTTTGCTCCGAAAAGGGGTGTTTGCTAATGAGCGAGGGGTAGTGTGAGTACTCTAAGTGAAGGGGCATCCGACCATTAGGCTTAGTAATCGGTAGCAAAGAGTTAGGGGGTTGTGAATCCAGGATCCGAACATAGGCGTGTCCTAATGAGTATAAGGTAGTGACAGTACTGGAGCGAAGGCGCGTCTACAGCACTAGGCCTCGTTTATCAACTAATCCTCTACAAACTGAATAAAAGAGAGCGAAATAAGCCGAGGGTAAGTCTGTCGCCTGGGAGAGCCCGCATAGTTTATCCTTAAGTGTTTAAGGCCACTGGCGAGGGGCCTTAGCAATAAAGTTTGTCTACATTATTATAGAGTAAACCTAAAATAATATATAGTCTTTATATGCACAATGGGTGTGATGAGATGAAATCCAATCCTGATCCAAGTAAAGTGTCTCTAACTCTACCTTTCTAATTTCAATTGATTATTTACTCTCTTTATAATTCCGCACTTATACTCTCTAAACCGTGCTTTCTCTTGATAAGTAGATCACAATCTACATAAATTAACCATTCCCTGTGGATACGATACTTTTACTTACTATTATACTGCTGGAGTTTTGGTTCGCTTGCCAGAAACCCATCAAGTATTTTTGGCGCCGTTGCCGGGGAACGGTTCTTAATTTGTGTAGACCTTGGCGGTCTAATTATCAAGTTTTTCTTTTTATTATTATTATTATTATCTTAGGAATTTATTTTTCTTTTTTTTTAGGATTAGTATTTATTATAATAATTTAATTATCAAAATTATAAAAATTTCTTCAACACTTACCCTTTTCCAAGTTTCTTGTTTATGCTTCTAAGAGGTCAGGCGACTCCTAATCAACTGCTATTCGACCCGGAAATCGAAAGGACGTCGCGCAGAAACAGAGGTAGAAACTCGAGGAGGAGAAGAAGGAGGTTATTTGTTGAAGAACCAAAACAATGGCAGAAGAGGGAACTCCAAGAAGGAGGACCTTAGGAGACTACATCTCCCATCAAGGACCTCGTCACTTCTCTAGCATTTTATTGCCCCCCAATGCAAGAACTTTGGAGTTGAAGCCTGCACATCTTAATCTCATCAGCGCCCATCAATTCGCTGGATTGGATTACGAAAATCCAAATTCTCATCTTTCTAACTTTTATGAATTGATCGGTACTATGGGTTTTGATGAAGGTAGTTTGGAATCCGTGTACTTACGCTTGTTTCCTTTCTCTTTGTTAGGAAAAGCTAAGGAATGGCTGCAATCACACCCAAATCAAAGTCTGACCAGTTGGGGTGTGGTTGAGGAGATGTTCTTGACAAGATTCTTCCCATCAAGGAAGCAAATAGAAGCCAAAGCAGATATTTCCACCTTCAGACAAGGGGAGGATGAACCACTTTGTGAGGCTTGGGATAGATTTAAATCCTTGCTGTGCAAGTGTCCCAACCATGGGTTTGAAGACATAGCCCGACTGAACATGTTCTGCAAGGGGCTGCATCCAGATTCCAAATCATTTATAGATGTTGCAGCAGGAGGGACAATCTTATCCGCAGATGTTGATCAAGCACTTCAAATCATATACAACCTTGCTCAGAATGATTAACAAGCTGATAAGTGAAAAATAGTTGATAAATGAGTATATATTTTATTTCACTTATCAAGGATAAAATGACAATTTTACCCCATTTTTATCCCTTTTTATTTAATATTTAATAATTTGTATTTATTAATCCTAGTTTTGAATTTGATGCTATTTTAATGGATTTATTGCTGATTTTTGCAGGATTATTGCAAAGATTTAATTCAGAAATTAAATGGTATTAAATGAGGAGGATTTATGCAAGATTGGAGATTGATTGAGTATAATTAATTAAAGATTTGAAGAAGATTTGAATCATTAATGAGGAGATCAGAGCCAATCAATCAAAGATATTGCAGACAAGCTTCCCAAATAAACAAGGATTGCACAATAAATACAAATATATCAGAAAATAAAGGGAAACAAGGAAGGACAAATGCGCAAAAACCAGTCTCGGGGAGAGATCAACAATTAAAAGAGGAAAGTTGAAGTTGCAGGACGCTAGTTGCGCTTCACCCTGCACTATAGCGTAGGTGAAGCGCAACTCTCTGGAATCTGCGCTACAGCCTGCGCTGTAGCGCAGCTTGAAGCACAAAACACGCATATTGTTTCCCTGTTGTTGTTTTTAAGAGGATCTCTTCCCAAATTTGCTTTGTCTTTCCTAATCTATAAATAAGAACCTCTTGCATCAGTCCAGAGGGGATAGACCATGTGGAATATAGTATTGTAATCTCGTCTAGTGATTATGTGTTGTAACTAAGTTTAGATTAGGAGAGGAGGAGTGCTTCACAAGGATTGAAGATGGTGACAACATCTTCGGTGGCGTGTATGACTACCTCAAGTAGTTAACTCTCCAGTAGGATTGAATGTAATTGATTCTATCCCCAAGTGTATGTAAATTCTATTTTATTATTTCTGAACATCCATCACATGTATCATATTATTATTTTTTTATAAAGGCATTTCATTTTATTAATTCTTTTATAATATAATTATTGTCCTTAGAATAGTAACCTTAAACTTCATAACAAATCAAGTAGATGACTTGATCGTGAGATCTTATGAAGAACTATTCTTAAAATAGTCCTTAGTCAAATATCATCTCAGGACAAAGATGCATTTAGACTAGTATGTGAGTTCATTGATGATCACATCTCACAGGTCATGGATATGAGATATCATGTGCTCACATAGGTACACATTAAGAGTAATGATGTACTGGACAGACCCACCTTAAGAACGTTGCATGGGTCGTTACATAAGTGTGATGAACGTTTCTTAAATTGATAAATGTTATATGAAGTCCTTCGACCTGAAATCACTACGATTCCTACATAAGGAATTATTTGTTTTAATTATCATCAAACGTTACCTGTAACAGGGTAATCATAAAGTTGATTTTTGGACATATAATAAATTATGTGGAGGAATGTGAGTGCCCTATATGGGATTTGTCCCTCCTATGTAACAGGAGTTATATCTGTAGGCCTCTTGATAAAGTGAGACTGCAAAATGCATGGCCATGCTCAGGAGAATAAATATGAGATATTTATTTTATGTACAGTCTACTTGGGGATCAAGAAAATATATAAATTGAACTATACAAGGTTGACACAATCCATGCCCTTGTGTTCAATTAGATATTTGGACAAAGTGACTGAGCATATAAATTATTATAATAAAATAGGATTTATCAAAGTTATTGATAATCTCAATATTTGGATAGTGATGTGTTGCTAGATACCGCTCACTATTTATGATATTAAATATAAAAGAGTTTTATTTTAATATTATAACCAAATATTAAAATCCTATTGGGTCACACGCATACAACATGCCACTAGGAATGGATAATAATTCTAATTAAATTAAATTAGAATTATTACATAATGGGCCAGACACATAAGTGTGAGGGTTAAATGAGTGAGGGAGTAAAACCCTAGCCACCACTCTATAAATAGAGCATAAGATGCACTACCCTGAGACACATGAGCAATCGCTTCTTACTTTCTGAGGCTACTAGCAGAGCTGAGGAGAGAATCCTAGTCCGGCTGTTGGCGTGGATACCAATAGAGACGTGCCTACACTTGCCTCGTTTATAATCCTAATAAGGTACGACCTTTCGTTTCAATACCTTTTATGCCTTGATTCGTGTTTTCGCAAAACGATTATAACAAGGGAGGGAATCCATTTATTTCCGCTGCACCCTGACCACATGCTTGATTCCCTTCATCCTTTGCCTTACCTGCAAGAGAAAAGGGAAACAAACGTAAGTGTACAACCTCTTTATCTTCTTCAGCAAATGCCATCATGTCAACTAATCCAAAGAATGCAGAAAGATGAGTATTTGGATTTTCATGCTCTAAGCCTGAGAACTGGTGACTTTCTACAAGCTGAAGGTGTGAGGATTTGAATTCTAAAGCCTTTGTGGTCTTAGGAATGGAGATACTAGAGTGATATCGCACTCCTTGCTGTGATATGTAGTCTCCCAAGGTTCTTTGAGTGCCTTCCATACTTGCTTATCACCTGGCTTGAGACAATAGAGGAGAAAAAACGTAAGTGAAAACAAAAGTTTAAAAAGAAATATGTACACTTGATAACTGGACCTGCCAAGGTCTGTATTTGGAAATTGTTCCCCGACAACGGCGCCAAAAATACTTGATGGGTTTCTGGCAAGCGAACCATAAATCCAGCAGTATAATAGTAAGAAGAGTATCGTATACATAGGGAACGGTCAATTTACGTAGACTGTGATCTATTTATCAAGGGAAAACAACGATTTAGAGAGTATTATTGCGGAATTGTAAATAATAGATTAATAATAAATGGAATAGAAAGGAAGAGTTAGAGACACTTTACTTGGATTAGGATTGGACTTCATATCATCACACCCTTTGTGCATGTAAAAAACTATCTATTATTTTAGGTTCCCTATCTTCTCTGAATAATCTGGTAAAACCCCCTCTTTCCATTTATAATGAATTGTCTTTAATCTGAGCCAAGCCCACTTTGGAACTCAAAAGTCACGCATTAGGTCGAACCACAGGTATGGGAAAAAATTCACACCCTGTCTGTGGGTTGTTCTGACTTCAATTTAACACTCTGCAGCGTTTCCACAGGCTATGGATCGATCCACAACCTACCTGTGGACTTCTCTGACTTTAAAACTCCACTCTGATATATTTCCACAAGCATGGGATGATCCACAAGTGAGCTGTGAAATCTTCTTTCTTGCCTTTTCTCATTCAATTTGATTCCAACTTGATACTTGCCCTTCATCTTCTTTCCAACACATGATTAATGCACCTAAAACATTCATTTACAAAGAAAAATAAGAAAACCAAACATATAATCTAAAACAAAATAATGCATGATAAGATAAACTAAATGATGCAATAATGTATGCAAATGACCTAAACTAAAGCATGAATGCAAATTCAATTTAAACACACATCAACTCGTCCAGCAGGTGATAAGTGAAAATTATAAGATAAATTAGAGCACTTTTTAGTTCACTTATCAAGGATAAAATGATAATTTTGCCCCAGTTTAATCCCTTTTTATTAAATATTAGACAAATTGTATTTATTAAGTTGAGATTTGAATTTGATGTTATTTTGATAGAAATATTGCTGATTTTTTCAGGATATTGCAAAGATTTGAATTAAAGGAAAGATAACATTAAATGAGGAAGATATTTGCAAGATTTGAGATTGATTGAAGACATTTAATAAAGATTTGAAGAAGATTTGAAGCAATTAATGAGGAGATCACTACCAATCAATCAAGGATTCTACAGACAAGTTTCCCAAATAAATCAAAGATTGCTCAATAAATGCAAGGATTTTATCAAGAAAAGGGAAACAAGGAAAGACAAATCTGCCAAAACAAGTCTCGGGGAGAGATCAAGATTAAAAAGAGAAAGTTGGAGCTGCAAGACGCTACCTGCGCTACAGCGCAGACTCTCTGGAAGTTGCGCCCCATCCTGTGCTGTAGCGCAGCTTGGAGCGCAGGTTACGCTGATTTGCTCCCTGTTGCCGTTTTTAGATAGATTTTTCCCCAATTTCCTTTGTCTTTCCTTAGTCTATAAATAGGAACCTCTTGCACCAGATCCAGTGTGCACGATTATTGTAACTCAGTTTTATTTCAGTGATAATGCACCAGAGCTAAGTTTAGAGTAGGAGAGGAGGAGCGCTTCACAAGGATTGAAGATGGTGACAGCATCTTTGGTGGTTTGTATGGCTACCTTGTGTAGTTAACTCTCCATTAGGGATGGATGTAATTGATTCTATCCCCAAGTGTATGTAAACTCTATATTATTATTTCATGAGCTCTCTGTCTATAATATTGGTAATCTTATTCTGTACTTAAATCCTAACTTTCGCGCTTGCGCCGAAGTTATAGGCTAGTTTCGACTAGGACTGAGAGTGAGGGAGCGGATTCTGAAGAAACTCATTCTCTGAGTGAATAAGAGGACTCGGTAGCCAAAGTTCCGATATGTGAGCGTTGCTAGTGATTGATGGGTAGTGTGAGTACTCTAATGAAGGGCGTCTCAAGGTTAGGCATGGTTTTTGAATTACCGATAGCAAAGGATTAGTTGATTGTCAATCCAGGAAGCGAGAGGTGGGTATATCTAATGAGTGATGGGTAGTGACAGTACTCCAGCGAAGGTATATTTCATTTGGTAGGCCTCGTATTTAAATTAGTCCTTTACAAACGGAATAAAAGAGAGCAAAGTAAGTCGAGGGTAAGTCTGTCGCTTGGGAGAGCCCGCATGGATTACCTTTGAGTGTGTGAGGCTGTTGGTAACCCGGGGTCTTAGAAATAAAGTTTGTCTACAGTATTATAGAGTAAACCTAAAATAATAGATAGTTTTTACATGCACAAAGGGTGTGATAATATGAAATCCAATCCTAATCCAAGTAAAGTGTCTCTAACTCTTCCTTTCTAATTCCATTGATATTTAATCTGTTATTTACAATTCGGAAACAATATACTCAAATCATTGTTTTCTCCTTGATAATTAGATCACAGTCTACGTAAATTGACCGTTCCCTGTGGATACGATACTCTTTTTACTATTAAACTGCTGGATTTGTGGTTCGCTTGCCAGAAACCCATCAAGTATTTTTGGCGCCGTTGCCGGGGAACGGTTTCCAATTCGTGTAAACCTTGGAGGTCTAATTATCAATATATCTATCTTAGGATTTCTTTTATTTATTATTCTTATTATTTTATGAAATTTTATTATTTAAGAAAGTTATACTTTATGTTTATTTTTAATTATTATACTTTATTATTTTATTTTAATTAATTTCTTTTTATATAAAAATAAATAAATAGATAAATAATAATAAATAATATTTTCGTTTTTTTAAAACAAAAAACAAAAAGAAATAAAAAAAATAAAAGTAAATTTTATTAAATAAATAAATATTTTTTAAAAATAAATAAATAAATAAAAAATAATAATAAATAAATTTTATTATTTTGTTCCTCTTTCCTGAGCTAACATTTGTTTGAGCTTCTTGAATAGTGTTCTTGTGAAAGACATGTGTCTCAAGAGCAATTGAGAGAAGGGACCAAATAGAGAGAGAGAAAAAAAGGGCAAAGGAGACAAATTCAAGACTCTCCATATTTTAGGAAACTTTATTATTTTTAGGAAATTTATAGTTTTTCTATTTTTTTATTTTTCTTCCACACTTACCTTTTTTAAAGTTTCTTGTTTATGTTTTTGAGAGGCCATGTGTCCCCCAATCAATTACAACTTGAAGCAGAAATAGGAAGGACATCAAGGAAAAACAAAAGTAGAAACAAGGAAAGGAGAGAAGGAAGAAGTCAAGAAGAAAACAAAAATATTTTATTTTTAATTTTTTTAATTTTAATTATTTTCTTTTTTTAAAAAATATTTATTATTATTACTATTTATTATTATTTTGAAAAAAAATTTATTATTATTTAAATATATATATATTTATTATTATTAATTACAAAAAAATATTTTTTTTTGTTATTTTGTTCTTCTCTTTGTTTGAGTTCCTTGATTATTTCTTTTGAAAAGACAGGTAACAGAAAAAGGGGCAGAGCTCAAGGAGACAATTTCAACACTCTCTAATCACCCAAGAAGAAGAAGGACAAGCTCAAGGAGACAATCTCAACACTCTCTGTTCAACCACCCCAAGTGAAGTAAATGTTAAATGGAGGACACTCAATCACAAAGACTCTTGGGAGACTACATTAAGCCTCAAGGGCTAAGTTATCGCTCAAGTATTGTCATTCCAAGTACGACAAAAGCTGTGGAGTTCAAAGCATCACACCTTCAACTTGTTGAAGATCACCAGTTCTCAGGCTTAGAACATGAAAATCCAAATGATCATCTTTCTACATTCTTTACACAGATTGAAACTATGGGTTTTGAAGAAAAATGCAAAGAGGCTGCATATTTATGTTTATTTCCTTTTTCTCTTACAGGAAAAGCAAGGGAATGGTTATGGTTACACCCCAGCCAATGTCTGAACAATTGGAACGTGGTAGAAGAAAATTTTTTAAGAAGATTCTTTCGCAAGCAACGTTACATTCAAGCCAAGGCGGACATTTCTTCGTTCAAGCAAGAACCAAAATATTTCTCCCATGCACCGATTCAAGGTAACTTCTCTAATTACAATAATTATTCTAACAATCTTTCACAGGATTGGGGAAGTTACCAGAATCAAAATTTTGGGGTGGCAACAAGATGCTATTTCATCCCATAAGCAAACTTTTAAAGATGAACTTAGGGAAGAAAATAAGAGTTTGAAGCAGTCATTAGAAGCACTCCAACAGCAGCTAGACAGACTTTCTCAGCCACTGCAACTAGTTCACTCTTATCCTGGCCAGTCACCACAATTAATTTTTGATTTTTGCGGAGGTAACCATCTCAATGGTCACTGCTCTTATCCGGACATTCAAGAAGAGGAAACTGAAGCAATACAAGAAAGAAAAATTGAAGAAAGGAAATCAGAGGAAGATGCTAAAGAAGAAAAAGAAGAAGACAAAGAAGAGTTCACACATGCATTGCAAGCCAGGGAACTACCATATCCAGAGAATCCCTGCATGGAAGATATGAACATGATATTTGCAGCCTTCATAGAGAGTAACAAAATAGTGCAAATCAACATCCCAATGTTGGAGGCCATGGAGCAATTCATGTTGGAACTGCTCAACAAGAAGAGAGAGTCCCCTGATGCAACAATTGAACAGATAGCAGAAGCAATGGCCAACCAACAGTCAGAACAGAGCTCAACAAACGCTCAACCCAACCCCGTAGAATTTTGTCCCACCATAATGTTAAATTAACAGAGGAGGAAATCAATGATGTTCTGGCTGATGAAGAGGATGGACCTGAAGAAACACAAGAAGGTGCAGCAAAAGTAGAAGAAGAAGATAGAGAGGATGAAATAGAAAAGATGGTGCTTGAAGAAGAGACTAACTGTGAAAGTGAGGTAGAGAATACAACATATGAGGGTGTACATGATGAAAAAGATCAAGAAAATGAGAAAAATAGTGAACAGGGAGATGGAGAATCAAAGCCCGAGGAAGGAAGGGGAGTGATTTCAAGAACAGAGACCTTACCTTATCCAACCAGTCCTCCAAAGGAAGATCAAGAAAGGTATGGTGCAAGTGATAATCCTTCCAGACCTCACAAAAGAAAGGCCTGCGATCACACTGACCAGGACAAGGCAAAGAGAAGAAAAGTCAAGCTAGAATCAAATTCAAAGCCTAGAGCTAGATTGAAGATCAAGTGGTCAGGTGTGTTCCATATCAAAGACTAATGCGAAGCAAAGAAATTGAGAGCTATCAACTGTGAATCATCTAAACTTCAGGAAAAGAAGACTCATGCACATGGGAGCAAGATAATAAAGAAAAGAAGAGTCAAGCCAAGGGAGTCAAAAGCATGGTCTAACTCCAGGAAGAAGCCCAAATGGTCAAAGTCAGTTCACACTACAGGTTGCTCCAAGGCAAGATTATGGGGAGGTTTATGGGCCAAAGAAAGAAAGGATGCAGCTCACAAGCTCACTAAAATATTTCAGTTTCAGCCACCTTGAGAGAACAGGCGTCGAGCTATCAGACGTTAAACAAGCACTTTATGGGAGGCAACCCAGAGATTTTTAAAGTTTTTAATTAATTTCAGTTTTGTTTTCTTGTTTGTTAATTAGGATTTTTCTATTCAGGAAATTTTCAAAATTGATTGGAATAAGTTTGTGGAAAATATTTTTTTTTTTTTAAATAGGAAGTAGCAGAAAACGTGACTGAAAATTGCAAAATTGCATTCTGTTTTCTGCGCTTCAACCTGCGCTGTAGCACAGGTAAAGCGCAGAAATGCAATTTTAGTCACTGTATTCTGCGCTTCACTTGCGCTGTAGCGCAGGATACGGAATTTTAAAAACCTTCTATTTTCTCATGTACTGTTTCTCCACTTCCTAAGCTCTTCTTTTCATTCTTTCCACTCACAAACTTCCATCAATTTTGAAACTTTCAATTATGTTTTCTTTAATTTTTACCAATTGAAATCTTCATTTACTCTATTTGCACTTTAGGGTAGAAACCTTAGGATTGTGAATATTATTGATTATTGCTATCTTGAATGTGGTTTTGGCTGTGTGGAACATGAAGAATAATTTGCTGAATTGAAATGCTCCTTGTTTTTTGAGTTATTAAAGTTGAAAGTGTTATGCTCCTTTTCTTTCAAAAAAATTTAAACTTTCACTTTCCATGGATTGATTGAATACTTGCAAAACAAATGAGTATATTCTGTTTTAGGAAGGCATTACCAAATGTATAGAAATTCTGTCGTGAAGAGAGTCATTAATTATGCATATAGATTGGATACTGATAGGCTTTCATGTTCTTCATGAATTGCACAGACTGCTGCAAAGTATAAAGGCCAGTTGACCTCAAACCAATCAGGACTACTAGACCCATACCCAGGCATGCTGCTTGAAGATTCCGGATATTCTTGCAGTGGCCTGAGGACAGGCATATTTTACCAGGAGGGGGATGGAGCAACAGCAGGACAAGGACTTACAGGATACAGAGGATGAAGATTGATACTGGTGTTTTCTTTCTTTTAGTTTTTCTTTTAATTTCTATTATTTTATAGATTTTTTCTAGTTAATTAGGATTTTTTTTTGTATTTCATTTTTTTTAATTTAATTTTTAGAATTTTTAAAATTTTTAGGACCTTAGGAAATTAGGAATCAAGGTAACTTTTTCAAATTCTTTGTAATTAAGTAGTTTAACTAACCAAATTAGGAAAGATGGTAGAGTTTTGTGATTAATTCCATAATCAGTTAGGATTAGGATACTTCTCAAGAAAACCTATCAGTATAGTTAATTAAAACCAGTAAGTGCTTTATCAAGGAATTTTAGCCAATAACCGGTGAGCTGAGCCAAACACTGAAATTGAGAGCTTTTCACCGCTGCTTGTCAACTGTTATTGATTGAGTTTCTAAATTTTTGCTTGCTTGAAGAATATATGGAAGTGACAAAGGCATATTTTGTGATTATAATATTTTGCTCAGTGCCAAATAGCCAACCTTGATTAAATGTTTCCATTTATTGATTGCCCATTTGAGCCTTGAATATTTCCTTTGATTCACCCTAGCCATATTCAATGGTTATATCCTGTCCCATAACACTTGGGATAGAGAGCAAGGTGCACCACAACAAGATGGGACAAAAGGTTGGTGAATTGAAAGGTCAAAGAGATTCAAAGAGCAGGCACAAGAAAATAACAAAGAAGAATACTCCCCCATAAATAACTTCTCTATGTTATTGTTTATGATTCAAAAAAAAAGAAAAGAAAAAAAGAAGAAAAAATTCTGCACAAAAGTGTGGAAATTGAATAAGTTGGGAGGAGTATTACTTCAAATAATGAGGCCAAGCTGAAAAAGGGTGACCATTCAAGAATGACCAAGTGAATTGAGAGAAGTCCCAAGCACAATCACAAGATGCTCTCTATTCAAAGTGTTCCTTGAATATCCAGAAAAACCATGATTTCTTGATAGCCTAGCCTCATTACAACCTAAAGAAAGACCTTTTGATCCATATTAACTGCTTGCAGGTTCAGATCTTGGAAACGACTATCAATTCTAGTTGTTCAACAATGGTGAATAAGATTGAGGGAAACACTTACCCGTGAGAATGAGAGATTTCCTTGGTTTATCACTTATTGCTTTAATTGCTATTTTTGAGAAAGTTTGATTGATGTTTGTATTTCTATTATGATTAAGTATTGGTAACATCCTTTGATCCTGAGTTTTTCTTATGTTTGGAAAGTGACTGCTGCTTAGGAAGGAGTTGAGGAATAGTTCCTTGAATTTGTTTTAGTTGTTAGAAATACACTGGGAATAGAATTGATTTTTTATTGCAAAGAAGTCTCTTGCTTGAGGACAAGCAAGAAGTTAAGTTGGGGGGATTTTGATAAGTGAAAATTATAAGATAAATTAGAGCACTTTTTAGTTCACTTATCAAGGATAAAATGATAATTTTGCCCCAGTTTAATCCCTTTTTATTAAATATTAGACAAATTGTATTTATTAATCTGAGATTTGAATTTGATGCTATTTTGATAGAAATATTGCTGATTTTTGCAGGATATTGCAAAGATTTGAATTAAAGGAAAGATATCATTAAATGATGAAGATATCTGCGAGATTTGAGATTGATTGAATACATTTAATAAGGATTTGAAGAAGATTTGAAGCAATTAATGAGGAGATCAATGCCAATCAATCAAGGATTCTGCAGACAAGCTTCCCAAATAAATCAAAGATTGCTCAATAAATGCAAGGATTTTATTAAGAAAAGGGAAACAAGGAAAGACAAATCTGCCAAAACCAGTCTCGGGGAGAGATCAAGATTAATAAGAGAAAATTGGAGCTGCAGGACGCTACCTGCGCTACAGCGCAGGGTGAAGCACAGACTCTCTGGAAGTTGCGCCCCATCTTGTGCTGTAGCGCAGCTTGGAGCGCAGGTTACGCTGATTTGCTCCCTGTTGCCGTTTTTAGATAGATTTCTCTGTAATTTCCTTTGTCTTTCCTTAGTCTATAAATAGGAACATCTTGCACCAGATCCAGTGTGCACGATTATTGTAACTCAGTTTTATTTCAGTGATAATGCACCAGAGCTAAGTTTAGAGTAGGATAGGAGGAGCGCTTCACAAGGATTGAAGATGGTGACAGCATCTTCGGTGGTTTGTATGGCTACCTTGTGTTGTTAACTCTCCATTAGGATTGGATGTAATTGATTCTATCCCCAAGTGTATGTAAACTCTATATTATTATTTCATGAGCTATCTGTCTATAATATTGGTAATCTTATTCTGTACTTAATTTCTAACTTCCGCGCTTGCGCCGGAGTTATAGGCTAGTTTCGGCTAGGACTGACAATGGGGGAGCGGATTTTGAAGAAACTCATTCTCTGAGTGAATAAGAGGACTCGGTAGCCAGAGTTCCGATACGTGAGCGTTGCTAGTGATTGATGGGTAGTGTGAGTACTCTAATGAGGGGCGTCTCAAGGTTAGGCATGGTTTTTGAATTACCGATAGCAAAGGATTAGTTGATTGTCAATCTAGGAAGCGAGAGGTGGGTATATCTAATGAGTGATGGGTAGTGACAATACTCTAGCGAAGGTATATTTCATTTGGTAGGCCTCGTATTTCAATTAGTCCTTTACAAACGGAATAAAAGAGAGCAAAGTAAGTCGATGGTAAGTCTGTCGCTTGGGAGAGCCCGCATGGATTACCTTTGAGTGTGTGAGGCTGCTGGTAACTCAGGTCTTAGAAATAAAGTTTGTCTACAGTATTATAGAGTAAACCTAAAATAATAGATAGTTTTTACATGCACAAAGGGTGTGATCATATGAAATCCAATCCTAATCCAAGTAAAGTGTCTCTAACTCTTCCTTTCTAATTCCATTGATATTTAATCTGTTATTTACAATTCCACAACAATATACTCAAATCATTGTTTTCTCCTTGATAATTAGATCACAGTCTACGTAAATTGACTGTTCCCTGTGGATACGATACTCTTCTTACTATTATACTGCTGGATTTGTGGTTCGCTTGCCAGAAACCCATCAACAGGCAAGGCCTGACACTGTTCCAATGTCTCTCAACGACTATAAACGATAAAAAATGGTTAACTACCCTTTGATATAAATCCTGAGAGTTACAGTGGATAGCAGTGAGAGACTACGTTGATCATTGAACACATACCACATCTCATTACACGTCTCAATGGACATCTCAAGTGCACGTCTCAACTAGTTCATATCCAAACTTAATCTCAACTTGAGAATATTGTTAGTCTCCATCCATTTCTTCTTGATTGTAATACTATTACTTCCTATAGAAGAGAGAATCGCTACCTAAGCCTACTGCCTATTCATACATTGTATGTTTGTAAGCTAGACTCATCACAATCTCCTATTCTTGTAACCTGTCTCATCTAAGATAGGAGTGTGCCTAGTCTTAGAGTGAGTTGTGAGCGTCTGAAGAGGCTGTAAGAATACTTGTAATTGACGGGTTGTCAATAGTGAAAATCTCACGTGTTGTGAGGACTGGACGTAGCCCAAGGTGTGGGTGAACCAGGATAAGATCTTTGTGCCATTTCTCCTTCTTATCTCTTTATTTTGCATATCATCTAAAGCATCTTAAATCTGCAATTAACTAAACAACTGATTTACTCAATAACTGAATCAGATTTGAGAACATAAGATAACTTATTACTAATTGAAATCAATTAAGATCGAAACTGATTGTGACCCGTCTTAACTGAGACTCCAAGTCATCATACTTGAGATCACGTCTCAACTTCTTGTCATAAGTGTGGAAATTTCACGAACAATTTTAAAGAGTCTCTATTCAACCTAGGCATGGCAACGGGGCGGGTTTTTCTCTCCCCGTCCCCGCCCCCGTAAAAGTCGGGGCAGGTTCGGGTTCGGGTTTAAAGAGAGTGGGTATGGCATTAAGAAACCCAACCCTATCCCCGCGGGTCCCCATCGGGTTCGGGGAAACCCGTGGGGATTTCACCCTCTATATTTTTTTTCATTTGTTCTCTATTTTTTATAACTCAAATACATGATTTTAAATAAGTCACATATATCTAATATATTCTAATTCAAATAATAAGTAAATATAGGCATGATAATCCTAAAAAAATAAGAAACTTAAGAACTATATTATATTTTAAGGAAAATATATAAGTTAACCTTTATTATTTAACTATTAGTATACTAAAATTATCTAATTATTCTATCGGGGCGGGTTCGGGTTCGAGGGCGGGGCGGGTTCTTGTACCCCCAAACCCGGCCCCATCCCCATTAAAGGCGGGGCAGGTACGAGGTCGGGTTTTACTTAAACCCGGTCAAAGCGGGTTTTCCCCGTCAAAATCGGGGCGGGGCGAGTCGGTACCCGCGGGTTCGGGTTTAATTGTCATGCCTAATTCAACCCCCCTTCTAGAGACGTTCAGCCAACTTCATGAATGTGATGGGAAATGAAGAGAGATGAAAAAAAAAATGAAGATCTTATATATTTTAGGGTTTAGAGTAAAACAATTAATTTTGAGAAGTATAACAAATAAAATAATTTAAAAATTTGCATTTTAAAATATTTAATAACTTGGTTTAAATAAGAAAAAAATATATTAACAATTATTTGTTCCCATGTATTTGGTTGAAATTAATTTCAATTTTATTCCTTGAATTTTTAAATTAAATTATTTTAATTAAATATAAAAATTCTTTAAAAAATATCATTAAAATTAATTAAATTAATAAAGTTAATTTAAACTCAATACAATAAGATATAATATAAAAATAAAGATAAGAATTAAAATATAATTAATTAAAAATTATTGTAATATTGGTTTGTGTCATTTACTATTATTCTTCACATTTTAGTTTCTATTTTTATCTTTTTTCTTTAATTTTGTAATTAAACTTACAAGTATACTCTAGATTGCATAGTTATTTATATGAAATATAAAAACTTAAATTTTAAATTTTAAATTTTAATTTGATTATTATATTTATGATAACTTATGCTATGTATTTTTTTACATATTATCTTTATTTGTATTTCTATTTACATTTTAAAAGTAAATTAATAAGTCATCAACTATGATATGTTTTGTTCAAATATTTTTCATGAAATAATTAATTAAAATTTTATCAACGCTGAATATTATTATATAAAAATAGCTACTCAAATTTTTGTCAACATGATAGATCAATAATAAAAATATATGTTAACAAATATAACATATTATATAACATATTCTGCAGAATTGATTTTAAATCACTTCCGTCTAATTTACTTCGTAAAGCGTTGCATCGTCCATCTCAACCATTTATTTATAAAATCAATTCTACTCAACTGTAAATCAAACGTACCCATACTAGTTTATTGTAAAACCAGTTATTGTAATGTGCGATTCAAATCACATAGAGGGTTTTTCCAAAATGCACAAACTTTCTAGATGATGTGTGATGGACAACTTTATTTGAAAATGAATTGATAACAAAATCGTAGCTAATTTTAGCTATAAATTTACTACAGTTAATTATTATTTTGTTATAAAATTATAATATATATTAAATTCAATGGTATAATATAACTATGAATTAGCCATAATTATACTAGGAAATTTTTTTGGTCTAGATAATTATAGTAGGAATTTAGTACTAAAAATAATGTGATGCACCATGTACCACCGAGGATGTTTGTGTATCCTAAAATCAGCCCTCACATAAAATAATGTTGTAAATAATATAAAATTATTAGCTAACTTTTGGTGAACGGTGACGTTTCCTACCACCGTCAATAATAGACAATTGGAGAGGGTGACCAAATTTTGATGCTGAATAAAAGTGATCAAAGTCATTATTCAATTTTGATTGCCAACATGCTGCAGAAAGGTGGTGGGTTTTCAATTATTAGGAGTGGCCGATATAACCAGTCATCGTCATTTGCCGGTAACCGCGGAGGGACGCCAAATTATAGCAACGGGTGACATTTAATTAATATCATTCTAATTCAGTTTTAATCAGTGTTATAAAATTCGGACCGGTCATCGACTCGGTCGAGGTATCACTGGTTGAACCAATGAATTACAGGTTAAACCGATATTAAAAATTATATATATTGTGTATTAAAATTTTTAAGGCTTATAAAGAATAAGAGATACAAAATATTAAAAAAATTATTTAATAAAAGAAACAATTTTGATAATATTTGTAAAGTTAAATAAAAAAATAAGGAAGTAATTATAATAAAAATAACATTATTTAATTTAATTTTGTGGAGCTTTCATAAAGAATGTTAACATTTGAAGAAAAAAAAAACAATTAGAAAAACTGCATGTGCAGGTATGTTTTTTTTTTCAGGTATGTTTTTTAGTATTTAAGTATTTTATTAATATAAAAAAACACAATGTAATACTAAACAGAGAGCTTGGTGTAGTGGTGTTGGAATTGCAATACCACTTAATGGGCACATGTTTGATTCTCGACAAGCATCTTTCAGTATTTTTATCAAAATTAACAGTAGCACTAGCACCTCCGTCAGTTCGCCCGCCCACCCGGTTCGCACGCTCGCACGCTCGAGTCACACGGATTGTTCGCCCGCTCACCCGAGTCACACGGATTATTACCGGTTCAACCGCCCAGTATCCGAGTTATGTGCAGAACCGATCCAACTCCCTGACCGGACCAGCCATGGGCCCGGTTTCTGGCCCAACCGATTGGACCAGCCGATCCGGTCCGGGTTTAATAACACTTATTTTCATATTATTTTAGTGTGTATGTAATTAATTAACATTAAATCATATTATGACGAGTCAAATCCTAAAATGATACATGTGATTCAAGTGATAGAGAATTAGATTTCTTTTAGGATTATAATGAAGGGTGTGTGGTAATAAAGGGCTTTTTAGGGTAGTTGTGAGTTTTCAGTATTTAATAATTTTTAATTAAGTTTTTACAACTCAAAACCAAAACTAAAAACTTGTTTTTGTGATTTTGAAAACAGACATTTTGAAATTTGAGTGGTTTTCAGTTTTTGGTTGAGTTATAAAAATTTAATTTAAAATTTTTAAAAATTAAAAATTGAAAACTCATAACCACCTCGATAGAAACCTAATAAGTGAGAGAAACTTTAGAAGAACATTAAAAAAAAATACAACTATAATCAACATTTATTGAACTAAATGAGGAGGAGATGATTTCTTCAAATAAGATATTGGGTTGGAGTCTTTGTAAATTGGGAGAAAGTGTTAAAAGTTTAACTCCCTTTAGGTAACAAAAGAATTTTTTTTTGGTAACAAAAGAAATTTGAAACAAGTTCAGAAAATAACAAAAAAAAAAAAGAAGAAAGACACTGCATTAAAGACTTTGAGCTCCTAGACGATCAACATTCCCAAACAAAACATCAACAACCATGTTCCACTCTTTAAATATATGGATCCGGCCAAACCTGATTCAGTGCTTGTTTGTAAAAAAAAATAGAGTAAAATGGTGAATTATAATCGATTTTAAATTTTTAATAGAATTAAAATCAAATTACTTTTGTTAAACATATATCCTAACTTATGTATAACTCATTTTTTTGTCATAATCTTAAAATTAATTTTATCTAACTATAAATCAATCAACCAGACACTATATTTATCCATCTAACTTGACTTAGAATGTGCCTTTTAAATAACCGCAGTATTAAAGCCGAAACAAATACAATTAAAACTCAATTGAAAAATTATTTAAAATTAAGTATAAAATATTACAAATGGAACCATTTAACTAATTAAAGTGTAGTATATTAGTGTGTGTTTAGATGAAAAATTTTAGAATTTTTAAAATTGTAAAATAAATTTAATAATGATTAAAAAGAAAGTTAAGTATAAGAAAAATTGTAAATGATAATATTAAAAGTTAAATATAAAAGAGAAATGTTGAAATTCTCTCTCAATATGTGTCATTTAAAATTTTTCTTATTTGTTATAAAAATATCTCCTATCATTTGAAATTCTTTCATTTATTATCTTGATACATGAAATCTAATAATTTAGAATTATTAGGTTAAAAGTATTTCTTAAGAAACATTTTTGTAAACATTTTTATTATTCCTTTAATAAAATTATTTCTATAAACATTTTTCTATGTATCAATCGATCTATTACCATTGTCATCCTTAATTTCCTTTAAGAAACTTCTCAAATTCGAATCTTATAAATAAAGTAATAAATCATGAAAGATATTCATTTCCCTAAATACATTATGAGTTTAATATAATCAATTAGTGAGTATTCAATGTAACTTCTAAATAGAATCATAAAAGCATTAAAAAAGAAAAAAAACATTAAAATGACATGAGTAAACTTTAAATTTTATACTATAATACAAATCCTCCGCCGCACCATGGTATGAACCAATCATCTTTTTTCTTTATCTTAAAGGTTTTATCCATTGTAATAAAAGTATGGTTTTATCCAAATATATTTTGGAGATTTTCAAAATTAAATCCAAGATACTTTACTCTATTTGTCTGTATCACTTGGTATATACGCGTATACCACAAGAAGAAAAAAATGTAAAATTGTTCATGACTTGCCTTGTGGGGGAGTGGCCATATCTGTGTGATTGATTTATTTACATTTTCTACCCATGTGAGGGATTTGAAATTAATAAATAATAACAAATATACAAAATATCCAATTGGAATCTTATTCTTACATAGTAGCTGAGAAAAAGGTAAGAAATTAACACTAAATAACCGCGTTCCAACTAAGTTAAGACGCTAAGAAATAGACAATAAAAAGTGTAGTTAGTGGAAACAACTGAGCAGAATTACGCACACGCAAACGCAACACAATCGCATCGTCGTCGTCAATTCAAAGCACAAACACTCAGCATCAGTAACGCACTTGATGTTGCCGCTCTCGACAACTCTGCTTCTGCTACGCAATCTCCACCGCCGAATTTGGAGCTCAACTGTTTCTTGTCTCAGATAGGGTTTTTCCATAGCCCTCACCAGGTACACAAGCTACTGTTCTCACTTCACCTCTTGATCGTGCAATTTCGATTGTTTGCAAATTTCTGAGTTAATTGCTGTCCCAGTAGAGGAGCTAGTTCATTTTCATGTGTTAATTGATAGTAGTGAGTTGTGAATAGTGAGTCAATGGAAGGTTTTGATCAAACTGGTGTGATGCACCGAACTAGTTCTACTGCATTTGGTGCTCAAGTTCCAAGACCACCAAACCAGAAACCTGGTATACCACCCTCTCACCCTAACATCAATATCCCACCTACAAGTCCTTATCCCCAATTTTCAGGGTCCTCTTCTCAGAGATTGCGTTCTCCTGGGTCATCATCTCATTCTAGGTCTCTGTCTCAACCACCATTTTTCTCTCTGGATTCTTTGCCCCCATTGAGTCCCTCACCTGTTGCTACTGCTGCTTCCCTTTATGATTCCATTTCCACAACTGATATGGCTGTGGAGGAAAGTGTGGTTTCCTCTCATGCTCCTTCCCCTCCTGTGGCCCTTAACAGAGGTCATGCCCTTCAGGTTGGTCTCAGTCTTCCTCCCCGTAAAGGGCACAGGCGCTCCAGCAGTGATTCCCCTCTTGGAATCTCTGGTTTTATGCAATCTTCTCCTCCATTGGTTAATCCCGGTTGTGGAGGAGAAAACTCTGGGAAGCCGATTCAGTTAGTGTTGAAGGCTTCAATTAAGGATAGAGAACGTGTTGACGAGCCTGTGGATGTGAGGAAAGAGGATGCTGCAGATGATTTGTTTAGTGAATACATGAATTTGGACAATATTGATAATATGAACTTTTCTGGGATGGAAGATAAGGATTTGGATAGCAGAACCAGTGGTTCCAAGACAGTTGAAAGCAGTGATAATGAAGTTGAGAGTCATGTGAATGGAAAAATAGGTGGTACTCAGGGGGCAAGTTCAAGTTGTTCAGAGGAAAGGAGGGAAGGAGTCAAGAGGAGTTCAAATGGGGATATTGCACTGGGTGCACGGCACCGGAGGAGTTTCTCTTTGGATAGTTCCATAGGAAACTTTAATATTGAAGATGGGCTACCTAAATTCCCTCCTTTGAAAAATCAAGTTGGTCAACTCTCACCTAGCAATTCAATAGATGGTAAAACATCTTATTCCTCAATGGAATTCGGAAATGGTGAATTCAGCACTGAGGAGCTAAAGAAAATAATGGAAAATGATAAACTTGCTGAAATTGCCGTGTCTGATCCTAAGCGTGCAAAAAGGTAATGTTTTTCTTCTATTTTTCCTTCTTTCTGCCCTTACCTTTGAGAAAAAGAAAAAGAAAGCTCCAATAATTCATTATATACTGTGTATACTTGTCCAGGATTTTGGCTAATCGTCAATCTGCTGCTCGTTCAAAGGAGAGGAAGATGCGATACATTGCTGAATTAGAGCACAAAGTGCAAACTCTTCAGACAGAGACAACCACGTTGTCTACTCAGTTTACCAAACTACAGGTGGGTATTTTTTTGGTGACAATCTTATATCCCCCTCTTCTTATGAATCATGTATGTTATTACTCATCCTTCTTCTTTTGTGCTTGTCTCCAGAGGGATAACTCTGAGCTCAAAAATGAGAACAACGAGTACAAATTAAGGCTTCAAGCCATGGAACAGCAGTCTCAGTTGAAAGATGGTTTGTATATACATTTCCTTCTACTTTATGTATTGGTTAGCTCAAACCTGCTTTAACCTATTTGATCGTGTAAAGTCTTTATTTGAAGTAGGCACTTTTGTGTGAATTTTCCATACAAATATGATCATGTGCAATGGTGTATTCTTTTTTCCCCCTTAATAAATGGACTGTATGTGTAATGAGTACTAATAACATTCACATATGGCATTACGAGTGGTTTTTATACCTAGTCATGTATCTTAAAGCATATTACTTCATCATTATGTATTGACCATCTCTGCTCCTTTCACCTCTGCCTGCCTGGCCTAAACATTTGATTTCATCTTAACAATGCTTGCAGATTTGAAATCCAAGGGCATTTTGCAACTAAACTATGTTTTCCTACAGTCCTTGTTTGCTTGTGATAGCCCCTTCAAAACTGTATACCAAGACTGCTTGAATTTAATCTGATTTTAGTTGCATTTTTTTTTTTGCATAGTTTTGGTCACTTGAACTTTTTCCAAAACGAGAGAAAAAAGGAAAGGGCCAGGTGACTCTAGTAGTAAAGGTTTAAAAAATTACAAGGTTTATATGAATGCATGTATGGTTAAAAACTAAAACTGCTTTCCAAATTTTGCACAATGGGAACCATAAAGGGGTAGGGATTACTTAGGGTAAACTAGGGAAAATTTTATTGTCTCCAACCCTTTCTGACCGTGTCTTTGATTGCTGGTTTCCATTGTTCTCCCTTGTTAGATTTCTTTTTTAATCAAATATATTATCAAAGTGCTAATTGTTTTTTTACTTAACTACTGTTTTATCAAATTTTGTTGTTCTCTCATTTGGGGTTACTTTTGTTTGAACCCCTACCAATATATTAGGGAATGAAATAGGTTACCCACTGCTTTGGCAGTTTGGCTCAATTTTTTTTTTTTTTTGTGTGTGTGTGTGTGATTATATAAGCATGATCTCTATAATTATTGTCGTGTAAACATAGACACTTGAACTATTATCTCTTGAAGACATTGGCAATGTGGTTTAGCAGCTTGAACTTGTAAGTATATTTCTGTTTTCCTCCTTGCCTTTCTTCAAAGCACCATACACCCCTGATTGTGTGTTGAGCATGTATATCTTCTCCTGACCTCTTCATCTAAATATTTGCTGCATGCATATGTCATGGGCAGTATTGATTGATTTGTATTTTGAAAAAAACAAGGGACTAATGTAAGTAATGCATAGAATAATTCATTTCATAAGTATTTCTGCATTTTCTATACATTTGAGTGCAGGGCTCTCTGGTTTTATACATTTAAATCGACAATGATTTGTCATAATGGAAATGACTGTGATGTTCATATCCTCGATTTGTCATTCTACTAAAAGCTTTAACCTAACAACCACCCTCCGCCTGAGGGTTAATTCCACTTGTATGCTTGTGGGATTCCTTGTTAAAAGACAAAAAGTTTGACAGTATCTTTTGAGTGTCTAACTCAGAGTGCTAGGTTACATACTTGAATTTCAGCAACTGTATAATGACTTGTGCCATCATTTGGGCAGCTCTGAATGAGACCTTGGATGCTGAAGTCCGGCGTTTGAGGCGTGCTGTGGCAGAACTTGGTGGGGAAGCCCTCACGAGTTGCATGGCTCGACAGCTTGCTATTAACCAACAAGTGTTCCAGTTGCAGCATCAGCAGACCGATCAGCACAGCAACTTTCTACTACAAAATCGCCATACCCCGGAAGAGAGAGAGTCTCGGTCACAGCAGATTCAAGGCAATGGATTGCATCCTCAGACACAGATTCAGTCTCAGCAGATTCAAGGCAATGGATTGCATCCTCAGACACAGATGCAGTCCCAGCAGATTCAACGCAATGAATTGCATCCCCAGCCTTGAATTATATAGCAATATATAACCTACTGATCGCACAAAATAGCAGAAACAAACAGATTCTGGTTTGTTGATTCAAACTGAGATAAAATACTCTTGGACATGGAGCTGATGGGGTATAATCAATCGTATATAAGCACTGAAGTAGCATTATTTTGCTTGTAGTTTCATAAATCGGTTCGTTATTTTTATTTAATTTATTATTTTGACTGTTTTACCCGCCTATATAAACTTGGAATATTGTATTCATGTTATTGGACCCTGTGGTCATATCATGAATACAAGTTTCCTTTCTCTATTGAAACTTGAAAGAAAGGGCCATGTTGTGGCGTAATCTAATAATAGTATATGTTATTCTGGTTTTTATTATGTGAGTGGCAATCGCTCATTCGTTGATTTGTTAAATAACTAAGAACATTTTTTGAAAAAACAATTTATTACATTATTAATATATTAAATTAAGTATTAAGTATTATGAATATTTTTATTTTTAACTTCTTAATCAATGTCTTTGAAGATTGTTGTTAGCATTTGTCTAATTTTAAATGAGATTTTAATCAATGCTACTAATGTTACCCGCCCAGGAAAATACCGTGCTAAAGGCATCACAACTGAAAAGAGGTATAAGAGATAAGAGGACGATCAACAAAACTATCTTGACCCAAATTAGTCCTTTGACCTCTATAACTACTTGCGTATCTATGGATGTGACCTAAAATCAAAACTAGGACTTGTTGCATCAAACCAACTTAAGCACAACATAACCTATAAATCAAAGTTGGCCAAAATTTTCTAGAATAGGCCCTTTGTTAATGTGGATTTTTGGTTAAAGATTCTTATGAGGCTAAAATCAAGTCCTCTAGATGGGTTCAAATAATATTAATGTAAAGAAGTAGAATAATTGGGATCAAAGAACAATGAACAACAATAGGAATACAAAAGAAAATTAAAAGAAATAAAAGGAATTGATGAATTTCAAACTAAACACACTTGGATCTTCTTAGATTAGTAAGTAAACTTTGAATGTGTACAGATAATATGCTTTTTGAGTAATTTCAAAGTATGCAGAACGAAATTGTGTGATTTACATATGACTGATCCTTATTTATAAAGGATATAAGAAGACAACAATAACATCCTATTTAACATACACGTATAACTAGTTTCCTAATTGACTACTCAAAAAGAGGTCAAGTGTCCTTTTGTATCAGCCTTCTTGACGTGTGTTGACTTTTCTCGGACCTTGCCTCTTTAAAAATACCTTTCAATGCACCTTGATTAATCTGAAGTTTTTTATTCGAAACAAATCCTTTGCTATACTTTGCCTAATGTCCTTCTCTTGAAGCCACCTTTTTTATTATTTCAAAAACTTAGGGCTGTTTGATTTACGTTTTCATTTCCTATTTCCATTTCCTGTTTTCATTATTTTCTGAAATTTTACAAAGGAAAAATTGGAAATGCTGGAAACAACAAATTTGTGTTTCCAGCATTTCCAGTTTTTTCTTTGTAAAATTTCATAAAACAGGACACAGAAAATGGAAACCGTAAATAAAAATGCAAACCAAACAAAACCTTAAGTTTCCTTCAAAGAGCCATTCAACCACTCCTTTTCGATTTTGATTCGAAAAAATAAGTTTCAAAAGACTTAAATCCATGATCTCAAGATCTGCCATGATCCTTCACGACATTTTTTTGAATTTATTTGAACTTATCATGTCAATTTGAGGCATCGTACTTTTCAATTTCTTTATCAAACTTCACCAAAAAAGTTTCATCCTTTAATTTCGATTTGCAATTTGAAAAATAAAGTTATAATAGTCTACACACTTCATTGTTCCTTCTTTTTTTTCTTTTTCGAGACATATCAGATTCAGAAGGAATGGAAGTAATTTTCAATTTATCACTTAGAATTTTCTCAAATCTTAAGAAATTATATAAAGATTTTGAAATTCCCAAATTTTGTTCAAAATCAAAACTTCCTCTTTTAATTCGAATTATGCTTAAGGAATTAGCATGACATATCACCCTTTTTAACTTAGAAAACTTTCTCACAACCCAACACCCTCAGAGATTCTAAAGCTTTGCCTTGATCCATTTTGAACCAACTTAATGTTACATAATAAGGACTTATAAAAATAAAGTGTCTTAACATAAAGCTACTGGAGAAGGAGGGAATTCTTCACTTATCATTTGAATAATAAGCCTACAAATATGCGTTTATAGTAACTAAAAAATAAAAATCTACAACAAACTGCAAACATGATAAGACGACCCAGAAACTCACTAAGGCCATCTTTATTGCAGCACCCTACTTTTTCACTATTCACATATCTTAAATGGGTTCCACCCGTACACATCAACAAGTTCTTATTAAGCATTTCTCTTCTCTAATCCAAAACCTCACTTTTTACTATTCACAAATCTTAAATGGGACCCACAAATACACATCTCTTAATTTTTATTATTTTTAATCATAAATTAATAAAAAATGAAAATAATACTACCGTTGTTGCAATGGTAATTTTTTTTTAAATGCCATTGGAATGTAAAGATAAAAAAAACGTTTCGTGGGGGTTTAAACCCCTGGGAATGTAAAATTTAATATATATATATACACCGGACTGAAAACCTGCTCTGCAGCGCAGCTTTTCAGTCGCATTTACCCGAGGTTTAAACCCCCGGAAAATGCATAAAAATATAAAGCGCTGGTGCTCAGCAGAGCACCACTGCGCTGGGAGAACATGCCCATGTCAGACCATTAAGGGCGAATCTTCTACAGCACCGGGTCTTATTGAGCAAAATGCTCAATAAGACCCCCCCCCCCCAATAAAGATACCCTAATAACTTAAAACTAATTCAACTAAAGACTTGGTCAAAGTGATCCACAAAGAGACCCATGTCATTCTACATTCCCTCCCTTAAACTGATACACCAATAATCATTTAATAAACAACACTTTCAGAGTCAAAAGTGCAGACTTTTAGCAGTTTCCTTAGCCTTTGAAACGTGGTGGCTACTACAGTGAGTCAATAATATTGTGCATCACCGGTGGTGCAAAAAAATTACCTATAAATGTGGGTTAATAGCCAGTTAAGTCAATAAAATAATAAATAAAAAAAGTCAAAAATAAATTCTAAAATTTGCACATTAAGTCTTTGACAGACCCTTAACTATTGTCCCTTGTGCATTTGATTTTAGATACCCACGGCTGGTCCCTCCTCCCTTTCCTCCATTTTTTTCTGGTTTGCTCCCTCCTCCATTTTTTCCGGTTTGGTCTCTATCTTAAGGTATAGATGTTTTCCGCGTGATCTCAGAATCAACAAAAGCAAAGCACACTCATCTTCCCTCATCTCGTTTTCTCTCTTCCATTTCAATCAATAATGAAACTCGTTCCCATCTTCTTCTTCACCGAAGCCTCCAATCTCTGGTTAATTCCTTTTCCTCTTTTCTCTTTTGCTTTCATTTTTCGTTCTCACAAAAGAAGAAAAGGGATAAAAATTAAAGAAGTAAAAAAAGCGAAGGAGAGATGAGGCTTTTATTCGAGTTCGTCTCTTGTAGCTCGCCCACGCGGCACGCGCCGGAGCCTGCGGTTCACGTCCGCCGAGGAGAGGTGGCTCATTTTGGTGTCATCCGCCGCCATCACCGCCGCTCCCTCTCGCCGTCCCTGCCGCAAGAAGCAGAGTACACTGTCGTCGCGGAGATCGATCTCCGAGGACTCTGTCGCCACCGAGAGATTCTGTCTTAACTGGGATTCTGTTTTCCGAGTCTTGTTTTCAGTTTATTTGCCTTCAAATCAAACCACCACCGATCTCTACTTCTCAACACACCCAACTCTTCGATGACACATGTTCTCGCCCCAAACATCATGTTATCTGCCCCACCCACTCACTCTTTATTCCTCATATTTTGATTTTTCTGTAGCCCCATACTTCATTCCTTTTTTTCTGCACCTGGGTTTCTTTCTATTCCTCCAAAATCGAATCTTTCCCATCTGGGGTCATTGAATTTTTGCCTTGTTGATGCGGTTATTTAGAAGGGGTTGGTGCTTGTTACCATGCTAGTTCATGTTCTTGAGTTTATTGCTTAACGTGATGGCTTTGGACTGTCACAATGAGTGCCTTGAATAAGAGAATTTCCTTCAACAGGGCTGCATCTTCCAATTGAAGGACTCTCAGTATTGGAAGCCCCAATTCCCAATGGCAATGTTAATCGCTTTGCCTTTGGATGTGTCTCTGAGGTTTCAGGACTGAAACAAAATTTTAAAAACTTTCCACTTAAAAAACCCAGCAGGTAACCGGTCAAAGGCCTGAACCGTTCATTAATTAATAAGGATATCTAACGGTCCATAAGTATTGTATCATTGGTGAGTCATAATTTTTGTGACCCACCGTAGACGGCACCTTGAAACGTAAGCAACTTGAGTGGTTTAGTAAAAAAATATTGGCAATTTAAGATCCACTTCTGCAATAAAAAGATCAATAACTTCATTTTTATAAGATCTCTCATGAAATGGTACTTGACACCAATGTGTATGCTCCTTCCATACAGTACTAAATTTCTTGAAAGTTTAATTATTGAACTATTGTCACAATAAACAAGTGTGGGTCTATGTTGCTTGACACTTAACTCCTCGAGAATTTTTTTGAACCAAATGTCTTGGCGTTCACATGTTAAGCGACCACTAACTCAGTTTCAATTGTTGATAAAGTAACGATTAGTTGCTTCTTCAAGCACAGTGAAATGGCCATTATGAATACATAACCTGATGTACTCATTTTATCATTGAGTTCACTTGCATAGTCACTATCAGTAAAACCGAATAAATTTAATTTCTCACCCCTATTGTAGAGTAATCTATATTCAACAGTTTCTTTCAAGTAGCAAAAAATCCTTTTGGCAACAAGGAGGTGTTTCTCTTCTGGACATTCCATGTATATGCTAATGATACTTACAACATTCATTATACCAGGCCTTGTTGTTGTTAAGTACATGAGACTTCCCACAATTTGCTTGTAAAGTGTATAGTCTCCCTTTTCTCCTCCTATTTTTTTTAACTAGTTTTAAACCTATTTCCATTATGTGCTTACAGAATTGAAACTCTTCATTTTGAACCTATCCAAAATCTCATTCCTTTTTTTAGAAATAAAAATTCCACCAGCACGTTGTTTCACCTCAATGCCCAGAAAATAATGCATATTTCCAAGTTCTGACATATCAAACTTAATTAGCATAGACTTCTTAAATGTTTCAAACATGGTATTATGGTTTCCAGTGTAGATGAGATCATCAACATATAAGCACACTATCAACGTTTTCCCTCCATCACCAACTCTAGCAACAAAAGTATGTTCATATGGTCATTTTTTAAAACCTTCCTTCAAAAAATAAGCATAAATCTGATTATACCAAGCTCATGGAGCTTATTTTAGTCCATATAAGACCTTTTTTAATTTATAAAGGGTTCTCATTTCCAACCGTTTAATAACCAAGAGGTTGATCGATGAAAACCTGTTCTACAAGTTCTCCATGTTTCATATCCAATTGGAAAATAAGCCAACAATTTTGTTTTGTCAAAGCGATCACCAATTTAATTGTGTCATGGTGTGGTATTGGAGAAAAAAACTTCTCTATAGTCCATGCCAAATTCTTGCATACAGCCTTTGGCAACTAAGCGCGCCTTGTAATGTTATGTAATTCTTTGTTCAGTTAATTTAATATTAGTCCTATGTAGAGGTGGCAATTCGGGCTACCCGGCCCGCTTTGATGCGGGTAGCGGGCTTTTATCGGGCTGGGCTAAAAAGCCCGGAAGTTATTCGGGCTTCTAAAATAGGTGCTCGAGTTCTACCTTTTGCGGGCTTTTTGTGGGTAGCCCGATTTTTTTGGCGGGTTTTGCGGGCTACCCGGCCTTTTGCGGGTTGGGCTAAAAAGCCCGGGAGTTATTCGAGCTTCTAAAATAGGTGCCTGAACCCTACATTTTGCGGGCCGGCCCGGTTGGGCTAGCCCATTTTTTCGGCTCTAGTCCTATGTTATCACGTGTTACAATGATTATGTATCATTTCCTTCATCACTTTATAATTTTCTTCAACTGTCATACTTTCTTTTTATTGTAATGTACGTTATATTCTCTAAGGATCATATTCCTTGCCATACAATTTTGCTTTATTAGTCAATAGCATTGATTATAAAATTACTTTACTATAATTATTTCAATAAACACAACTTCATTAATAAAAAAGAACCATTACAAACTTCATTCATAAGCTAATGTAATGATTAAACTCCTCACCATTGATAAATACAAATCATACACATTAGTAATCCCTCAAATTTAACCTTTTAATACATCTTTTATGCTTAATTAACAAGTCATAAGCATACTATGCCAATTCAGGTTCATATTGGGCTTAATTACATTTTTTCAGCATTACACTATTTTCATTTTTCAAGCATAACTTGAGTTCTAGACATCTAAAAATTATATACTTTATATTGTAGGAAAGATAAAAGAAAATCCTACAACTTTGATGAAGAACCCAAAAGCTAAATCGGATGGATAGTAGGTCAAAATGGTCTTGGATGACAAAATAGTTAGCATTACATGAAAACCTGACCAACACTCGATGATTGGGCCATAACTTGGGCTCGAAAACACCTTTTGGGCTCAACCCCAACGACATTTGAAAGCTAAGATCCAGAGCTTGATTTCATCTGAACACAACTCTCTTGGATTCGGCCATATTGAGGATGATATGCTCGGTGCAAGTGGGAGACAAGTTGGTGAATAATAGCTAGAGTAGGTGAATAATTAGAAGCAATGGACAAATGCATTAGGTAATTGATCAATATGTCCATTTGTGGACAAAACAAGCTTAGTCATGGTTGAGTGATCATATTTGGAATGACATATTTCCCCTATAGGAGGGCTTGCTAGGGAGAAGAGCATCCAAGTTGTAGTATAAATTACTAAGAGTTTTATTTATTTTTGTTCATCTTTTTTGTAAAGTCTTCATGGAAGGCTAAGTTTTTATTCAATTCAAGGAGTCAAACTTCTTTTCATCTTGATTTTGAGGTTTGATTTTCATTTGCATGGTCATTGAATTACATCTACCTTGCTTTCCTACTCCACTTGCTTCAATTTCATATTTCTTTTATCAAAGCTTGATTGGTTAACATGTTTTGGTTATCAAATTTGTTATTGATGTATGTTGTACTATTAATTGGTTAATCATCATACAATGATTAAAAAGCATAAAGTAAGCAATTAAATTGAAGATGTTCATTTAATTATTTACTTCAATTGGGTTCCGATTATAAAATTGATTTGGATCTAACATAAGATTTTGTGGTTATTTAATCTTGTTAATCTTAATGAATTGAATTCTGGAAATTGTTTCAGTAGTGAATCTGGGATCATTGTAGGGGTTCCACATGATTCTAAGTTGATAGATTTAATCTCTTGAATGCATGTTATTAATAACCAATGATTAACCATGAAAATAGCCTCTGAAATTTGCCTTCATCTCCAGCTTCCATTAGTGCTAAAGTCACTAACCTTGCTCCTATCATTTCGTGGACCACCACTCATGTTGTTAAGTGATTCCCCACCCATCATCTGTACTTGGTTGTGATTTTTAAGTTATCTCTCTCACATTTGGGATGAACACATTTATTTAGTGATTGAGAGACTCATGTGATGATTTTTTTTAAGTTTCGATTCAAAATTGAGGGAAGAGACATTAGGGATGAAATTGCATGATTTTGGAGGTTGGAAGTTGATTAAACATGCCATGCAGGAGAGAGGTGAGGAGTGCACGTGGTAGAAAACATATCATATTGACACTAAAGATCCCACTAACGGACATGATGGATGTCAGGGATAAACGTGGTGGATGACAAAAATAATTCGAGGACTAAACTTTTTCTTCTTACTTATGTCGAGGATAAAAGTGGTGCTTTATTCTAAAGTTTAATGTTTTTATTATCATGGATAAATTGTTTAAATGATACATAATAATATAATTACATAATATAATATAGAAAATAATACACATTTAAAATCAAATCAAAACACAATTGTCTCATAGAGTTGTACAATTTAGTTGAAGATAATTATGTGTGTGAAAAAGGAACATAAAAATTATGGAGAGAGAGAGAGAAAGTAAAAATACAATAAAACCTCTATAAATTAATAATGTCTGGACCACGTAATTTTATTAATTTAAAGAGGTATTAATTAATCAAAAAATTAATAATTTATTAATTTAAAAAGATCTTTTCCAATTGAACAAACCTACATAATTTTCCATGAATAAAACATATGTACATTGTATTGACTAATTGAATGATGTTCATGTTCAATGTGACTAATTAAATATATAATACATCCCCCTATAAAAACAAAGTTCATTGTACTGTAGTACGTATTACTACTTAAAACTTAATGGAAGTTCATGTATGGTAAGAAAATCAACCACTATATAAATAACATCAAACATTCCTAATTAGTCAATCAAATTTTGGATGCAGTAAAGAAGGTTAGAGATGAAATACGACTATATTTAAATTTTAAGAAGAAGCAAACAACAATAGAATCATATTTTACTAAGTTGTCCTAGTTATATTTGTAATTTTATAGAATTATTAATTTATAATATTGAAGGGATCATAAATTTATATAAGGGTTTCCAGAAAATTATTATCTTATTAATTTAGACCTTAAGCCCAACTCGAGATCGAGAAAAATTATTATTTTAAAAAGGTTATTAATTTATCGAGTATTGATTTATAGAGATTCTACTGTAGTTTTTATGGATTAAATGTTACCATTGCTACAAATATTGTTAATTACTTTTTATACCAATGAAATATTATTTTATCTTTTTTTATGTTAATTGCATGTATAGTCCGTATAATTGGTTAATTCACCTCTCCCACAATTTCTTCCTATGTTATTTTATTTTATATCTATAAAAGAAGTGTAGTATGTAGTTACTTGGGGCTAATTTTTCCCGTCCAAATAAGGGTATAATTGTAAATTTACTTTTAAATAAATTATATATGAAAATCGTAAATGACATTAATTAATGGCTCTCTTTGTGAATCTGAACACTTCTTCCATATACATTATCTCCCTTATATGACTCTTTATTTTTCATTCAACAGTAATTGTATAATTAACTATCCTGGGTAAATCAATTAATTTCATAGTTTATGAAAAAAATTCCATTATTCATTTTGATGAATGAATTAATTGATTGTTTTATTAAACACCATATAAACACAAATAAATAATAATTATAATTGATTCGTTAACGACAATTCATATGTGAATAGGTGCAACCTTTTGGATCCTCCCAAATTGACCTTTAATTTCACTTTTCTTTCCCCACAGATTTATACGGTTCACAAACAGGCACAAGGAAAATGTAGTATGTTACTGTGCACAAGAGTTGCACACTTCATTTACCCTTGTTTGGTGCCTATAGAAATGGGGGAAATGGAGGTGGGTGGGTTGAAGTGAGTAGAAATGTACCTCCTAGCCTTGTTTGGTGAGCCTGTGAAAATAGAGAGAAATAGCAAAAACTGGTGGGCCCCATGCAAAAAACATTTCTCTCCTCTTTGCAAGAGAAAACGAGAGAAATAGCTGCTGTCCCAAAATAATCAATTACTGGGCCCAAAGAAATTGATTATTGACTACAAAATAATCGATTTAATTTTGGCAAAAAAAATCGATTCTGGTAAAAAAAAAATCTATTTCTCTTCTATTCCATCCATCACACCAAACAACCTACTTGCACATTTCTCTCTATTTCTCACTTATTTCACTCACACCAAACAACCTTTATTTTTCCTCTATTTCACATCTATTTCTCTTCTTCCCACTTCTCTTCTACTCATTTCTTTTCTCTCCATTTCTCTACTCCCACCAAACAAAGCATTAAGGAAATCAGTAACAATTAATGTATTCCCATGACTGATGGTTGATTTCATTTTGTTGCAATTCGCTTATAAAATTTGTTAGAGCCTGCCATCTTATACAAGACATAATTATAAATGAAACTTGGACAAAGAAATTATTATATTTATGCACGCGGAAAAAGAATGTTACATAATAAAAGGTTGATTCCAAATTTTACAAGGCAAATAGATTGAAATAGAGAGTCAATTCATTCTGGGTTTATATTTGCATAATCCAACAATGATTTATGCTACAATAATTGCTTATTTTCGGGCCCGTTTGGGGTGGTTTTCAAGTTTCCAGTTTTGAAAATTTTAAAAATCAAAATCAGTTTTCAGTTTCGAAAATTTAAAAACCAAAATTAGTTTTCAGTTTCAGTTTTATGGTTTCCAGTTTCATTTTTTTAATACGGTTTTTAAGTTCTATGCATTACATGAATAATTCTCTCTCCTCTCTCTCCTTTGTTCCTCTCTCATTTGTTTCTCTCTTGTCTCTCTCCTTTGTTCCTCTCTCCTTTGTTTCTCTCTTGTCTCTCCTCCACTGTTTCTCTTTCCTCTCTCTTATCTCTCCTCTGTTCTCTCTCTATTTATCTCTATCCTCTCCCTCTTGTTTCTTTCTCCTCTCTCCTCTGTTCTCTACTGTTTCTCTCCCTCTCTCTCCTATGTTTCTCTACTATTTATCTATAGAGAGATGAGAAATAAGAAGAGATAGGAGAGTAAGGGATAAAGAAACATAAGACACAGATGTAGGAGAGAACGAAGGAGAGAAACAAAGGAAAGAGAAATATGGAGAGGAGGGGGAGAAATCACAAAAAGATAGTAAAATACAAGGGTGAGAGAACACATGAGAGAAATAGAGGATAAAATAGAGAGACAAACATGAGATGGAGGAGAGGAAGAGAGAAACAATAGGAAAAACACACATGAAGAGAGGAAGAGAAACAGTAAGAGAAATAAAGGAAGAGTGAGAAGAAAACAAAGGAGAGGGGAGTAGGGGTGTCCGAATCGGCCAAGGGTACGGGTGGGTTCGGGCCCAACAAGTCTCATTCCGATGAAAACCAAACAAGCTTAAATATTTGGGTCCGCTCCGACCGATGTGGGTGCCCGTTCGTTTGGTGGCGGTTATACTGGTGTTCGGGTTGTGAGGATTTTGGATTCATCTAGGTGGGTAGATAACGGGTCACCAAAAAATGGGCCTTGTCTTTTTTTTTTTGTTTCTCAGATTTTTTAGACTATTTTTCCTCAATTTTGCAAATCCAATATATAAAAATTACCAGGTTTGGTGAATTGGGCCATTTCTACAAATTATTTCAAAGAAAAACTCATAATTGAATATTACAAAATGAAAATTTTATGCATGCAGTTTCTTCCTCCTCCACTCCACCCAGTTTAATCAGTTCCTCTTCCTACCCCAGACCTGAAAAGGTATAAAAAAGATCAGAACACAAATAAAGTTCACAACTTTACTGAAAAAAATACAAATCAATTTCAAAAATAATATACAAAAACAAAAAGTAGAAAGGCAGAAACTTTAAATATTTAATCCAAAGAATAAAGAAAAAAATCCAATCTTTCATTTAAAATTAAGAAATAGGAAGAGCCTTCAAACTGTTCATTGTGAGTTCACAAGAAAAGTTTACACCTTTACTGAGAAAGGTACAAACCCATTTCAAATTCAACAACCAAACACTTAAAAAATCCAGAAGACAAAAACTTTTTATGTTTAATGAAAAAATAGAAAAAACAATAATCTTACCAGGCCATAGGCTCAGCAAGCAGCAACCGTGAGTCATTTTGTACAGATCCCTTCCCCAACACACAACCTAGTAAAAAATAGAAGTAAAAAGTTAGAAGAGAAAGGTAAAAAAATCGGAACAGAGAATAAAGAATAAGAGGGAGGAGGAAGAGGAAGACCGTCGTCAACCACCCCGCGGCCAATCGCGGACACAACGTACCGCGGTGGCACGGCCACCACTATCAACCACCGCGTGAACCATACATTTTCTTCATCCATGGCGCTGCCACTTGAAAAAAAGGAGAAGGAAAAGTGAGAAAAGAAAGATGATGAAAGCATGGCTGGAGAAGAAAAAGGAGGAAAGGGGAGGAGGAGAATGTGAGAGGTTGAGAGAGAATGAGTAAAGAGTGACGGCTAGGGTTTGCAAATGAGAGAAAAACGTTTTCTCTTACCTTATATAGTCCCAGTAAAAGACTGAAAGCCCATTAGGCCATTAGCCCAAAAAAAGTCTCACAGTTCGGTCAGTTATGGATTTCGATGAGTCAAATTGTTCTGACCCGCGACCGACCGTATACACCCGCCTGTAACTGATTTATTCGAATTGTTGCACCCGAATACCTGCCCGCATGACACAATTTTTTTTGGGTTGTTCGGTTTGGGCCGAGTTTGGATGTGTGTACTGTATACCCCTAGAGAGGAGAGAAAAACACGAGAGAAACAATGAGAGAGGAGAGAAATGAGAGAGAAAGAGAGGAGGAGAGATGAGAGAGAAATAGTAGAGAAACAGGGGAGAGAGGAGAGAGAAAAATGAAACTGAAAACATAAAACATAAAACCTTTTTTTTTCGTTTTGAAAAGTAAAGGGAATTGGTTTGAAACTTGTGTAAAAACCATTTTAACCCCATTTTTTCCAAACACGTTTTGTTTTCAAATTTGGATTTCGAAACCAAAAAAACGAAAACTGGCAACCACCCCAAATGGCACCTAAAGGGGTTGTTCAGGGTGGTTGTGAGTTTTCAGTTTTTGGTTTTCAAAAATTATAAATCAAGTTTTTACAATTCAAAACCAAAAACTGAAAACTTGTGTTTGTGGTTTTCAAAACAAACATTTTGAAAATCACACAAAGTGATTTTCAATTTTTGGTTTTGAGTTGTAAAAAATTGATTGGAAATTTTAAAAAACCAAAAGTGAAAACTTGTAATCACCCTAAAACCCCTAAGTGTGTTTGGTTTAACGTTGAAACTGGTTAAACTCAAATTTGGATTTTCCAACGCAACTATTTCTAGCGTTGGAAACGTGAGTTTATCATGTTTCAACGCTAAACCAAACACACAATAAGATGTAGTTCATTGAAAAGCGCACCTAAAAACGTCACCAAAATGATGGTAACTTTGGTGCAGTACAGTAACGTGTAATCATTATAACACCAAAGCAATCCACAAGCCAAATATTCAATTAGCCCCTGATTGGTAGGGGTGAAGTGGAGGAGGGAGGACAGAAGTGTGGAGCAATGGAGAAGGGTAATAGTTCCTTAAAACATTATTATATATTATTTTTGTGGGTCATATATATACACATCATCTTTTTTTACTTTTTAAGCAACTCTTACAATTTAAACAACTCTACAAGAACTTCAGAATGGATCCACATGTTACTCCACCTTTATAATTTTAATATTTTAGTTCAACTTAAAATATTACATATTTTTCCTAAATAAAATTTAAACGTAAATAAATATTGTAGCGACCCAAAAATTAAAGAGGATTTAAAGTGGGAGCCACCACCAACTTTATTCAATTAGGGAAAATTGGAAACTCTAAAAAAGTTTAATCTTAAAAAAATAAGGGAAAAGAGTATATAAGCACCCTTAACTTTTTCCCTTTTGCAAATAGGCACCATGAACTTTTATTTTGTCCTAATTAATCCTTAAATTTTCATCATTGTTGCAATATGTCATTTCATTAGCATAAAGTTAAAATATTAACAAATATAATCTCAACCCTTCAAAATTGTGTTTAAAATTTTAAAGTTATATAAAATAAAGTTTCAAAAATTAAAAAAATAGGTAAAAAAACCCTAAGGTCATATTTCGCTTTTAAATTTCAAATATATTTGAAATTTGACATAATTCAAGAATAAAAAAAATGTAAATTTAAGTTTTTATGTCTTTTTAATATTTAAAACAAAAAAATCTCAAAAGAATGAGATTGATTATGGTAATTATTTAACTTGATATTAATGAATGGACCTATTGTAATAATGATAAGAGTTTAAGGGTTAATTGAGACAAATTAAAAGTTCATGGTGCCTATTTGCAAAAGGGCAAAAGTTTAAGGTGGTTTTATACTCTTTTCCCAAAAAATAAATTGGGTTCGGGATTCGATTACGCTTGGGAAAGGGAGGAGACTAAACCCCACAGCACCCCTACGCGCTAAATTTCATCCTTCTACTTGTCTCTACGATTACCGGCCTCAAGGAGGTAACTTAAAAGAAAAACTAGGATTTACTTCTCGTGAGTCCCATACTTCCCCTCTAACTCCTCCCTACTAAAACTCTAGCCCACTAAGCAAGAAATCCTATATTCACAAAACCTCAGCTCAAAAATATTCATCCACAACTCTATAGAGTTACCATTCACCTTCCACTTACATGTCTTCCAGAATCATGCAATAACTTACAAGCCATGCAATTTTCATCATACTCATTCATCAAATTATCACCTAACACACAAAGCATACATTCATTCATAAAACACATACAACAACATTCAAACAACCATTCAGGTAGAAAAAGAATTAACATTATTCAAACGCATTACAGCGCTAAAGTTCACTTACAAGCAACCAAACCCCACTAGCCTACTAGAGAGCTTATTTATCATCCCCTCTAACCTTTCCTCTTACTTCTACCTTCCAAGATCAACTACACACTCTTTCTCATAACTTCTTCCCGGTCTTCCCTTCTAAGGATACCTTAATTCTTCCAAGAACTAAAATGACATCTCATAAGGCTTTTGAGGTGAAGATCCTACTCTTAAGAAATAGACCTATGTCACTCTCCCTCTGACTATCATGTAGGTGGCTCTAACCTTGTTAGAGAAGTGTCCCAATTCCCTCAACAAGGCACCCTAATTACGTTACTAACCATAATTCCGTGTACAACATAACCAGTAGAGGGGTGATCAGTCCCTAAACTTAGCATGAGGCACGGTGGAATTATAGTAAGTTACGGGCAACTAACCTAACCACAGTCCAATTGGATTGAACTGCTCTGATACCAAAAATGTAACGTCCTAATTTCTCAATTAAAGAATAATGTCCGTTGGAAACACTATTCCGAATTTCTGAAATTATTTCGCGCATTTCGAGTATCGACATACATTCCCTAACGCTTAAGCAATCCAACGCTTGCTTAGGCTTCCACAAAATTCACACATCAAAAGTTTCAATATTAATTCTGAACTAAAGCATAGGGAATGAACCTACACTGAGTGTTAAGGTTCATAAAACTCCTACCGGAAATCCGGTAGAGTTCCCCTGAAAAGTGGACATTTCCCAATTTTACAAATTTACCTGAAACACAGAAAAATACCAATACAGTTCATATAACACCAATACAATTTAAATCCTTATCTAAGCCTCCATGGCCAAACTGAATCTCTACTATAGTACATCAATCCTCTAAATATTAATCTACAATTACAAATCTTAACATCTACTCCACTTGAGTCCTTAACTGCTCCACCAAGAGTCTAACCACGACCTGCACAACTGAAATAAGATTCCCACATCGTGGGATGAGACTACGTCCCAGAGAGTGAGGTAACAGTGTGTGCATGTGTGGGGAGGCAACACTTGATATACAACATTATAGCATAACTCAGACAACTCAGAAAAGAATTCACAATGACAATCATTCCATAACAATCATATGTGCAGTAATGATTATGCAAAGTAATGAACATGTCAATGCAACTAACATCTAATCTATCTACCGTACTTATTCTGAAGTGTTTCGTTATTCCCCAACACCCAGGGGGTCTTTTCACTGCCACGTTCTTTGAGCGCTCGGCCATGTGACCAAGGACCGTCGTCCAGAGCCACCCTCATTAAGTTTTATCATCAAACATGCATGATTTAACTTTAATTGAGGAATCCCATGTACCCCTTGGCCTAGAGGCAAATGTGATTGCCTCTCTTACAACATAAATCCAAGGACCGGAGACAAAGTCTCAGAAACATGAGTCCAGGGATCAACCTCATTAATTCGCATGAGTCCAATGACCGGAGATAAAGTCTCAGAAACATGAGTCCAGGAACCAAAGTATGAGTGTGTAACATGATCAATTTAAAAATGAAATCCAAGGACCCAAGAATAATTCTTTTCAAACATGAAGTCCGAGGATTCAAGGCCATTAAGTTCAACATGAGGTCTCGGAGATCCAAAAATCCTTTTTCTTTATAACATGAGGTCCAAAGATCCAAAATCCTTCTTCTTCAAAAACATGCATGAATAGAAATAAGACAAATGACAATAAGTTCATGAGCATGAAAATGTGCATGAATGAACAACAATTCCAAGCTTACAACATCAACAATCAACAATTTCACAAAAATCCCCAAATCCTCTAACCTAGGGTTTGAGCCAAAAGTCACACATTCAACCAATCCAATAGTCAACCCTAGGTTTTGCATAAAATTAACTCTAATCAACAATAATAGCAAGGGGAGAGAGAATAGGAGCATACATAGGAGAACAACTAAGCAAACAAGTGAGTGAGAACCACACTCACCTTAGGGGAGGAAATAAGGGCGGATGAGAGGTGGAGAGGGGAAATCCCAAGCTTCCCAAGTGGTTGGGAACCTTAAAAATGCTCCATGATCTTTCATTTCTTCCTCCTTCAAGTTCCTAAGCTTCCTCTCTCTCTAGAACTCTCCCCCTTTCTCTAGAAACCCTAGGAAACCAAGGAAAGTAATGGGAGAGAGTGAAACCCTCCGTTTTTAAAAACTGAATTCGTGTATTTTCGCTCAAGCCAAATATTTTTGCTTGAGCGAAAATACCCCAGAGAGCAACCCTTCTCTGGACAATTCTCGCTCAAGCGAGATATTTTCGCTTGAGCGAGTCTGAGTCTATTTTGGGAGTTCAAAAGAGCTCGGAACCCTATCATATAACCTATCAAACTGAAGCCCCCAGAAGTTAGCTTCCTAATGGAAGTGGAATCACCTTAATCGGACACCCATGGCTCTAGATTTTTGCGAATTAGTGCACCAAGGTCATTAGATCTAACTCCCAAAATTAAGTAATAACCTCAGTTTGTGCCCTTCTTGGTTCCAATTCAATTCTCTCCTTCTCAAACCTACTTCTTATCCTTCAAAACTTCTTCTAACTTAGTTCTTCTCCTCCAAACCTTCCCCACTCTAATCCTTGATGAATCCATTCCCTTGACTACGAGGCTTATTCTTCCACACTTAAAGGTTAAGATCTAGGGTGTTGCTTTCTTTTTAACTCTTAGTCCCTGCTCTATACTCTTTTAAGACACATGGTTCCAAATGGATTTCCCTAATTTATTGTCTGAAGTCACATTTAACCTCCGAATTCTCATCCTACTTCTAAATTCCTTTCTTAGCTAGGTCTACTGCCTAAGGCTTTTCTTATGTTTCCTAGGTTCCAATTTTCGGGATGTTACAATTCTACCCCCTTAAGGAATTTTGTCCCCAAAATTCGTTCCGATTATCTTTTAACTCCAATTCACCTCCTAACGACCGCTAGGTTGTACTCTTAGAGTCCTCCCAGTTATTGTTTTTAGCTAAAACCTTCATTGCCCAAGGTGACTCAAGGCTCTAAGAGTTGGTTGACCTCCTAATCTTGTCTCTTCTACATTCTATTTCAATTCTGGTTCTCATTGCTTCTCCGAATCCCGTTCTAGGGTTGATTCGCTGCCTTACTGTCCTCATCTCTCTTCTCTTCTCACCTCCGAAGTTAAGTTCCTAACCCGACTCTCTAATTCGCTCACGGCGTCTAGATCATCTAAAAGTGCACCCTTATGGTTCCTTAACTTTAAGTACTACCCTCGTTGATGTTGTGTTGTCTTACAATCGTCCCTAAACTTGGCAAGCTTCTAATGAGTCCTATCTTACCCCAGGATTCCCTAAACGACTCCCAGATGACTACGGTCATATCTAAATAAATTCACTCCTTTCAAATTCGTCCCCTCACCTAGGGGTATCCTAATGTAAAAAAAAAAGAAGAATAGGTGTAGGCTTCTATTGCGCACTCTGGTAAAAAGGGGGTCGGGTTGGGTCTATCCCGTAATCCCACCTACAATCGTTCTCTTGCCTATCTCCGACCTCCCGTACTAGAGTAATTAACCGCCTTGTTACATATGTTATGAGTCCTCAAATCTCCTTTCTTTTTACATGGCTACCCCCTTAAGGGATTAGCCCTTCCTAGCAACCCTATAGGCTCTAAGTCTTCCTCATGAAACTATCCTGCATTCCCAAGGGGCTGACTAGTTGAAACACAATCCTCTAACAACATCAAATTATCACTAGTATAAAATAACACACAGGTAGGGGTGGGAATAGGCTAGGCCAGGCTAGGCTTTGATTAAATAGGCCTGGCCTATTTTTAAATTCAAGGCCTAAGCCTGGCCTATTACCTATGCTAGGCTTTTTTAGGCCTGGCCTGGCCTTTTTAAAAATCTGGTCTGGCCTGTTAGCCTATTTAAAGGCCTTTATATGAAAAGGGACAATAAATCGATTTCTAAGCCCGAAAACTGCATGTATCCTGATTTTTATCTAACATCTTAGTCAATACTCAATACTAAAATACATGATATTGGGCCTGCAAAATCCTTAACTCAAACCAATACAAACAAATAAAACATAAAGCAATTTACAAATTATAGATATATACTAATATAATATTAAGTGTATTCAATTCGTTATAACTTATAAGTTATAAGTAATTAATATTTATATAATTTTAATATATTTACTAATTTTTAATATAAATAGGTCGGCCTATCAGGTTTTGTAGGCTTGTGAGTTGGCCTAAGCCTAGCCTCTTTATTTAAATAGGTTTTTTAAAATGTCTGAACCTGACCTTTTTATTAAATAGGCTAGGCAAGACTAGGCTTTAATTAGGCTAGGCCATAGGCCCCTGTTGGCGGCCTGGCCTATTCCCACCCCTACACACAGGTCTCGAGAAAAGAGTAAAGTTTGCAATCAAGTGAACACATCGCAACAGAGTAATGAACCCGAAAATGACCCATCTCTGGAAGATTCCCGCTTGAGCGAGACCATTCTCGCTTAAGCGAAAAACGTCCAGAGAGCCCTAAAAAATTTCCCTATTCTCGCTATGCAGAAAACCAATTCCTCAATTTTTCTGCATAATTCGCTCAAGCGAGGATAGGCTCGCTTGAGCGAGAACCTGCAACCTGATTTCCTAACTTTAGACCCTTCGTGCTTTTCTTACCAATTTCTTACCTCTGTTATTCCCTACTCATCATTATCAAATTACCACACCCCTAACCAACGTAAGTTACGACTAATTTTCCCCTTAACATCCCAAGCAACAACCAATCAAAGGGTTTAGATTTACCCTCATCCACTAAGGTCCCGATTCCATTCATGTTCAAGTCGTGGGTTCGAATTGCTCTTAAATCGCTAAGCCCTTCTAATGGGGCTAAGGAAAACATTAACATCCAGTCCAAGCACTCTATAACAGGCCTCATCATAATACATGTACATTTTAAGGATTAAATAGATCTAAGGTTATCAACTCACCCATATAAAATTGAAAGGATGAGGGAAGGCTACAACCTCAATTCCTTTGCAAGACCTACTACTCCCATGAGATAAAATTCCTAATCAATCCTTTGAAAGGGTAAACTAACCACCACCTGATCGATAAGTCGAGTCTTGGATTGACAAGGTATACTAGATTCCAACTTGGTCTCTAGATTCAGAAATCCTCCAATAGTTCATGTAACATGGATACACTAAATAGCTAGATAATGATCATGTACCTATGAGAACCGAAACTACTTCTAATAACCATTTTGGCACTCTAAGAGTATTAGTCTAATATCTTAGGGGACAAGGGATAGGCTTACATATTGCATACTAAACCAAACCGTGGAATGTAACGACTTAAATATTCTTACCTCCATCATATTGAAATCATTGACTGTAGCAATAACCGCCCACATGCACATACACTATTAGGGACCTGAAGTAAGGAAGGCAAGTGTGTGGTTTGGAGGCCTAAATTCCATCCTTCTACTTGTCTCTACGATTACCCGGCCTCAAGGAGGTAACTTAAAAGAAAAACTAGGATTTACTTCTCGTGAGTCCCATACTTCCCCTCTAACTCCTCCCTACTAAAACTCTAGCCCACTAAGCAAGAAATCCTATATTCACAAAACCTCAGCTCAAAAATATTCATCCACAACTCTATAGAGTTACCATTCACCTTCACTTACATGTCTTCCAGAATCATGCAATCTAACTTACAAGCCATGCAATTTTCATCATACTCATTCATCAAATTATCACCTAACACACAAAGCATACATTCATCATAAAACACATACAACAACATTCAAACAACCATTCAGTAGAAAAAGAATTAACATATTCAAACGCATTACAACGCTAAAGTTCACTTACAAGCAACCAATACCCCACTAGCCTACTAGAGAGCTTATTTATCATCCCCTAACCTTTCCTTTACTTCTACCTTCCAAAGATCAACTACACTCTTTCTCATAACTTCTTCCCGGTCTTCCCTTCTAAGGATACCTTAATTCTTCCAAGAACTAAAATGACATCTCATAAGGCTTTGAGGTGAAGATCCTACTCTTAAGAAATAGACCTATGTCACTCTCCCTCTGACTATCATGTAGGTGGCTCTAACCTTGTTAGAGAAGTGTCCCAATTTCCTCAACAAGGCACCCTAATTACGTTATAACCATAATTCCGTGTACAAAATAACCAGTAGAGGGGTGATCAGTCCCTAAACTTAGCATGAGGCACGGTGGAATTATAGTAAGTTACGGGCAACTAACCTAACCACAGTCCAATTGGATTGAACTGCTCTGATACCAAAAATGCAACGTCCTAATCTCTCAATTAAAGAATGTCCGTTGGAAACACTATTCCGAATTTCTGAAATTATTTCGCGCATTTCGAGTATCGACATACATTCCCTAACGCTTAAGCAATCCAACGCTTGCTTAGGCTTCCACAAAATTCACACATCAAAAGTTTCAATATTAATTCTGAACTAAAGCATAGGGAATGAACCTACACTTGAGTGTTAAGGTTCATAAAACTCCTACCGGAAATCCGGCAGAGTTTCCCCTGAAAAGTGGACATTTCCCAATTTTACAAATTACCTGAAACACAGAAAAATACCAATACAGTTCATAATAACACCAATACAATTTAAATCCTTATCTAAGGCCTCCATGGGCAAACTGAATCTCTACTATTGTACATCAATCATCCTCTAAATATTAATCTACAATTACAAATCTTAACATCTACTCCACTTGAGTCCTTAACTACTGCTCCACCAAGAAGTCTAACCACGACCTGCACAACTGAAATAAGATTCCCACATCGTGGGATGAGACCTACGTCCCAGTGAGTGAGGTAACAGTGTGTGCATGTGTGGGGGAGGCAACACTTGATATACAACATTATAGCATAACTCAGACAACTCGGAAAAGAATTCACAATGACAATCATTCCATAACAATCATATGTGCAGTAATGATTATGCCAAAGTAATGAACATGTCCAATGCAAACTAACATCTAATCTATATCTACCGTACTTATTCTGAAGTGTTTCGTTATTCCCCAACACCCGAGGGGTCTTTTCACTGTCACGTTCTTTGAGCGCTCGACCATGTGACCAAGGACCGTCGTCCAGGGGCCACCCTCATTAAGTTTTATCATCAAACATGCATGGTTTATTTTTAATTGAGGAATCCCACGTACCCCTTGGCCCTAGAGGTAATGTGATTGCCTCTCTTACACATAAATCCAAGGACCGGAGACAAAGACTCAGAAACATGAGTCAAGGGTCAACCTCATTAATTCACATGAGTCCAAGGACCGGAGACAAAGTCTTAGAACATGAGTCTAAGGACCGAGACGAAGTCTCAGAAACATGAGTCTAGGAACCAAAAGTCTGAGTGTGTAACATGATCAATTAAACAATGAAATCCAAGGACCCAAAAATATTCTTTTCAAACATGAAGTCCGAGGATTCAAGGCCATTAAGTTCAACATGAGGTCTGGGAGACCAAAAATCCTTTTTCTTCATAACATGAGGTCCAAAGACCCAAATCCTTCTTCTTCAAAAAACATGCATGAATAGAAATAAGAGAAATGACAATAAGTTCACGAGCATGAAAATGTGCATGAATGAACAACAATTCCAAGCTTACAACATCAACAATCAACAATTTCACAAAAATCCCCAAATCCTCTAACCTAGGGTTTGAGCCAAAAGTCACACATTCAACCAATCCAATAATCCACCCTAGGTTTTGCATAAAATTAACTCTAATCAACAATAATAGCAAGGGGAGAGAGAATAAGGAGCATACATAGGAGAACAACCAAGCAAACAAGTGAGTGAGAACCACACTCACCTTAGGGGAGGAAATAGGGGCGGATGAGAGGTGGAGAGGGGAAATCCCAAGCTTCCCAAGTGGTTGGGAACCTTAAAAAGGCTCCATGATCTTCCATTTCTTCCTCCTTCAAGCTCCCAAGCTTCCTCTCTCTCTAGAACTCTTTCTCCCTCTCTCTAGAAACCCTAGGAAACCAAGGAAAGTAATAGGAGAAAGTGAAACCCTCAGTTTTTAAAAACTGAATTCGTGTATTTTCGCTCAAGCCAAATATTTTTGCTTGAGCGAAAATACCCCAGAGAGCAACCCTTCTCTGGACAATTCTCGCTCAAGCGAGATATTTTCGCTTGAGCGAGTATGAGTCTGTTTTGGAGTTCAAAAGAGCTCGGAACCCTATTATATAACCTATCAAACTGAAGCCCCAGAAGTTAGCTTCCTAATGGAAGTGGAATCACCTTAATCGGACACCGTTGGCTCTAGATTTTTGCGAATTAGTGCACCAAGGTCATTAGGTCTAACTCCCAAAATTAAGCAATAACCTCAGTTTGTGCTCCTCTTGGTTCCAATTCAATTCTCTCCTTCTCAAACATACTTCATATCCTTCAAAACTTCTTCTAACTTAGTTCTTCTCATCCAAACCTTCCCCACTCTAATCCTTGATAACTCCATTCCCTTGACTACGAGGCTTATTCTTCCACGCTTAAAGGTTAAGATCTAGGGTGTTGCTCTTCTTTTTAACTCTTAGTCCCTCCTCTATACTCTTTTAAGACACATAGTTCAAATGGATTTTCCCTAATTTATTGTCTGAAGTCACATTTAACCTCCGAATTCTCATCCTACTTCTAAATTCCTTTCTTAGTTAGGTCTACCGCCTAAGGCTTTTCTTATGTTTCCTAGGTTCCAATTTTCTGGTTGTTACATCACTCCTTTTAGAGGAGAAGAAATGTGAGACTTGGAAGGTTGAGTGTTTTATTTTTCTGATAATCCTAAAAGATTTTGATTCTTATAATTCCCACATCAAATCCTTGCAATTATTTTTTTTCTTTATTCTCTCTGAAATCACACTTAATCTCTTTCAATTAAATCCATGATTTCTTCCCAATTTTCTCAAAATTAATAATTAATTGCATTAATTACTTGATCAGAATCTTTACGGATCTTATTCATTAATAGAATAATCCTCATAAAAATCAAATCCACAATCCATTTTAATTAAGAGGGAAATTATTAAAAGAATATTCACATTAATTGATGAGAGGATTTATTAATCAAGATTTGATCTCTTGGGTATATTTGATAAAAATCTGCTTTTTTTAGAGGATCCTAACATTAATGCAATATCTTCCATCTTTTTCTCTTTTTTTATTTGTAGTATTTATTATTTGATATATTTTTTTATTTTTTAAAAATTAATTTTTTTTATTATTTAATTTTTCTAATTTTATTACCTACAAATAAATTAAATTACGCGATCAAAATTGGGTGTTAAGTTAGCCCCCATTTGCTTGTTATATCGATTAGAAAGAATGAGCAAAGTAAAAGAAGGAGCCAATTTTGATTGAGACTTTCCTTTGACAAAATAAAATTCAATCGAGGAAATCAACAAGCAATGCAAATAAATGATTAATGACCTGGAAAATCAACAAGAAATGCAAAATAATATTTAACTTGGAAAATCAACAAGCAACACAAATTATATTTGGCTTGGAAAATCAACAAAGGAATGCAAACAAATGATCAATGACCTGGAAAATCAACAAGAAATGCAAAATCATATTTAACTTGAAAAATCAACAAGCAATGCAAAAATATATTTAGCTTGGAAAATCAACAAGTAATGTAAAATAATATTTAACTTGGAAAATCAACCAGCAATGCAATTATATTTGGCTTGAAAAATCAACAAGCAATGCAAACAAGTGATCAATGACTTGGAAAATTAACAAGAAATGCAAAATCATACTTAACTTGGAAAATCAACAAGCAATGCAAAATAGTTAATGACCTGAAAAATCGACAGGCAATGTAAAAGAAATTCACTCTGGAAAATCAACATAGAATGCAAAATGATGTCTAGCTTGGAAAATCAACAACCAATGCAAAATAAAATTCAACCTGGGAAATCATAAGACAATTTAATGAAATGCAGACGAATGAGAAAAAACTTGATGGTGAGGGTAAATGCATGCTATAAAGATTAATGTGAGAATATGGATGACCGCGTGACATATTACTTTTTTTAAATTTTTATTTTGAGAGAACTACAAGGAAAAGGTATCTCTGAGCTTTTTATTTAAAATTCACGATTGTACCAGAACACTTATTTGTTTGCTCAAGGATGAAGCGAAAAGTTTTAAGTCAAAAGGCTAAAAGGTATCTTTTGGAATGTAACAACACAAATTATGCATAACACAAGCTCCCAAGTAAAGTACCAAGTGCTCATGAACTTTCAATTAGGGGGATAACAATCAGCTTTGTCTTATGTTTGTGAGTTGAATTTTGGAGGGGAAGGGAGGGAAGGGAAGGGTTTATGGGAAGACCTTCCCCCCCTTGTGTTTGTGAGTTTAAGTATTTTACAAATTCTTTCTCTCCTCTTCTCCCCCTCCTTTCTCCCTCCAATCCTTTCCTTTCCCTCCTTTCTATACTCACAAACACACCCTTTATAGAAATTCCAACTTTGTATCAACCCATTGCTTTCCACAGTATCTTGCTTTGGATTCTCAGTGCACAAACTTATCATTAGCTTCAATCAACAAAGAGTAGCAACTGAATTCAAGAGGATTTTCAATCTGTAGCTCTTTTCTATTTTTTTCAGTATTTTTTTCTTTCTTTTTTTTAGGAAAAGTGTACTTCAATCTAAATTAATTTTGTCCCAAAATTAATGCTTAAGAAAATAATTTCAACTAATCATTGATTAGAATGGACTATATTAGGCTTGTAACTTGGCTAATGGTTAAATGGGTAATGGAATAAAATGGTATTAAAGGCTCAGAAAAGTGTTTAATGGTTAATCAGGACAAAGGATCTCTAGCACAACGGTTCACTCTACTGAGCTTGAGATGTTCTTCAACAAATTTCCTCTACAGACCTTTTGTTTGGCTCTCAAATATTCTTCATTTCTCTATCTTTTCTTTTTTTTCTTCTTTCTTTTTTTCTTTTCCTTTATCATTTTTTTTACATTTTTTTTCCTTTTTTCAATATAGAAGGAAAATCGCATTTTGCAAATGACATTATAACTGAGTCAAGATCAACACATAATTTTCCAAAATGAGCCAAAACAAAAATGGCATTAGCCCCCAGTATGAGGGTGATAACATAAAAACTTATACCAACGCGGTACCAGCCCCCGGTGTAGGAGTGATGACATCTCAAATGCAAACATCGTGCTAGCCTCCAATATAAGGGTGATCATTGTCCAAGGTTATTGAATGAAACAAATAATTTCCGTTAAGCTCAAAGTAGGTGACAATGGCTAATTTAATTTTTCGGATAGAGAAACATGACCAAACTTCATCTTAAATCACGATTGTTTATTTTCAAAAGCCTAATTTTATGACAAAAGTTTATGAAATGTACACATATTCCTTTCATTTATTTTTTATTTTCCTTTTTTCATCATCATTTTTTTCTAGGTCAAATTGAGCTACAAATTACAAAACCCAACAACTTCATTACATAAAAATTTAAGAGAATCCTTCACTCAATGCATAAGCAAGACATGATTCTGAATATTCCCCTCTCCAAACTACTAACCCCACTACCACATGCTATATCCTTACTTTGCACCCATTCTTTCATGAGATTAGGGTTAGTTTGAAATTTCCATTCAACTCTTCGATTCTTTACTCCAGAAAGCATGGTTAGGGTTCACATTTGATTCAATGTTGTTGGCCATTGATGTGAAAGAAATTTCCAGTTGTGAGAACAGGAATGGGTCAAATTGAGATATGAATAGACTTATGACGAGGCATAATGGTGAAATTTTAAACAATTAAGTTTGGAAGATGTTAACCCAACACCGATATTTCTCTCTTTTTTTTTTCAATTTTTCAATGAAAGATGTAAAAAATGAATCTTTTTATTTATTTTTTTGACAAATGAGATGTGTAAGAATGAAAAGATGCAAACTTTGAAAAATCAATACGCATGACATACTCATAAGAAAAAAAAAACGATGATGCAAGACCAAAACATGTGCATATATGCAATGAATGATGCATGGAAGAGAGGATGAAAAATCTTTTCTTTATGCAAGAAATCTATATAATGAAAAAGAAATTTATTTTTTATTAACAAATATTTTTTTATAGAAAGAGGGGAAATCAAAATGAGGTACAATGACAACCAGTTCAAAATGTTTGAAGAAAAAGCGGAGAGTATATTTTTTATATTTTATATCATCATGTAGAAAAGAAACAATATAAAAAGTGAGAATTTTTTTATTAAATAAAAGATAAAAATGGTGAAGTTATGCCTAAATTCTATTTTATTTTTTCTTATAAGAGACAAAATAAAAAATTGCTCCCATTTGTCCTACATAAGGACAAGCCTTACGGTTATGGATTCTAAAGATCAAGGTCTATTTGGATGGTCACCTAGGTTCATCTACTAGTGTAGGGTTTCATTGGTAGGTCTAGACTTCTAAAGGCTATATGGCCCCCAGATTGCCCTCATCACACAAACAAGGACCCAATTCATGAATTAGCCAAAAGGAGGGATAATCTCATCTCAATTATAACAAACCTATGAGACTAGTAACAATCTGAGTGGTGTCTTAACAACTACAAAGTGAGCACCCCCTATTCCTTGGTTCGCACAAGCTCGGGTATAAAGTCAAAAAAGTGTGTGAGGTAGGTGATAGTGAAGTGTGTGTAGAGAGCATATAAACCAATAATAAAACCTACCAAGCAAAACCACCTAACCTACAAAACAAAACCACCTGACCTACAAAACAAAGGCAAAACAAAATATATACATTAAAATAAAATTCTTCTACCCTATGGTTGGAACAAACAATTAAATAAAACAACAATAAATATATATATATATATAAATAAGAAATAAAGAGAAAACATGGAAACATTAAATAAATACTAACAAAAGAAAGAATAAGGGGTAAACAAACAATATTTGTACAATCAATTAATGGGCTTGACTCACAAAAATTCTCCCAGTGGAGTCGCCATCTGTAGCGACCTAAAGTTCTTCTAGAAAATAATTGTGAGTTGGTTGATTTTAATTTTTTTTACTTTTATTGAAATTAAAATATTTTTTTTGTTTTTTAATATAATCCTAAGCAAACTTCCTAAAAGCTTTTTAGAATTATACAAAATATAAAAAAATATTTAAATAAAAAAGAAAGAGATAGACAATTTACCTCATAGAGAAGCCTCTTGATGTCCCACCAAAAAAGAACTAAAGAGCAATTTCTATACCTTGCACGGGTTCAAATGTTCCCTTCTTTTCTTCCCCCAAACACTTGGTAATTTACTCCTTTTATAGGAGAAGGAAAGGTGAGACTTGGAAGGTTGGGTGTTTTATTTTTTTGACAATCTTAAAAGATTTTGATTATTATAATTCCCACATCCAATACTTAAAATTATTTTTTTTTATTTTCTATGAAATCACACTTAATCTCTTTAAATTAAATTCATGACTTCTTCTCAATTTTCTCAAAATTAATCATTAATTGCATTAATTACTTGATCAGAATTTCTACGGATCATACTCATCAATAGAATAATCCTCATAAAAATAAAATCCACAATCCATTTAATTGAGAGGGGAATTATTTAAAGAACATGTCACATTAATTGATGAGAAAATTTATTAATCATGATTTGATCCTTTGGGTATTCTCAATAAAAATCTGCTCTCTTCAGAGGATCCTGATATTAATGCAATATCTTCCATCATCTTCTCCTTTTTTTAAAATTTTGTATTTATTATTTGATATATTTTTTTATTTTTTAAAATTTATTTTTTTATTATTTAATTTTTATAATTTTATTACCTGTTAATAAATAAAATTACGCGATCAAAATGGGGTGTTGACAAATATAGATTAATTTTCTTAAAATAATTTGAAGGTAATTAAATTAAAAATAAATTTCTAAATAAAATTTAAAGGTAATTGTTTAAATACTATTGTATTGATATATTATAAATACGTAATGTAGATAAATGTAAACGTAGTTAAATATAAATTTTAAAATGTAACCTAAACATCAATATTAAAGATAAAATTCGCAAAAAATACACAACATAACACTTAATAATCTATAAATTACACATCATTCAATCTTCATCATGTTGATGTCTAAAACATTCCCAAATGTGTTCAACCAAATCTGCTTGAAGTTGGCGATGGGTTAGCCTTTGTCATAGATCAACTCTTCTTTGTAAGTATGTCTGAAAGTCGAGATGAGGACCACTGGATATTTCAGTACTTGACATGTCATTGCTCGAATAATCAGTAGTAAAATCAAAATTAGCATATGTATGTTGTTCATCTTCGACGATCATATTATGTAATATGATGTATGCATATATTATTGATTTAAGTGTACCTATAGGCCAAGCACGTCCAGGGCCACGTAAAATTGCAAATCGAGATTGTAACACCCCAAACACTCGTTCCACATCCTTTTCTTGCTGCCTCTTGATGTTTGGAAAATAACTTTCTCTTTTCTCCTTGTGGCATTGGGATGGTCTTCACAAATGTAGCCCAATCTGGATAAATACCGTAAGCTAAATAGTACCCCAATGGTATATTGGGTTCTATTGAATGTAAATTGAACTTTAAGAGCCCTCCTTTCCAAGACCTCATTAAAGACATCAGACTGGTTCAACACGTTAATGTCATTGTTTGAACTTGAAGTCCCAAAAAATGCATGTCAAATCCACAAATCTTGTGATGCCACGACTTCGAGTATGATGGTAGGCTTACCATGATCACCTCGACAAAACTGCCTTTGCCATGCTACTGGACAATTTTTCCATTCCCAATGCATACAATGTAGAAACACAGGGAAACACTAGAAGGGGGGTTGAATAGTGTTTCTTTGTATTTTTGAAAGCTTTTTGAAAACAACAAGTTACAAACAGTTTCAGACAGATTTATGGGGGCTGTCTGAAGTTTTGGATGGCTCCTGAAAATATATTTTAAAAAGTTTCTTTGCTTTTAAAATATTTAGAATAGATTTTCAACACCCTTGATATTAATATAAACGAATTGACAAGAGATAAGGGATAGAAAACTTAGCCAAGGATTTATCCTGGTTCACTCACTACCACTGTGAGCTATCTCCAGTCCCAATGCCAACAAGCACTTGGATTTTCTCTTAATCTTTCACAAAGATTACAAGTATTCTTTTACAGTCAAGCCTCTTCAGGCTTCTACAACCAAGTATTGTTTTACAGACAAGCCTCTCCAGGCTCAAACAGAGATAACAATGAAAAAGAGTTTAAGCTTTTAAACTACACAAGTTTGAAGCTCAAACCTATTACAATGTACAACTAAAAACTGAGGTATACTCAGGATATGAAAATACAAAGTGTACAAAGAATTTTATCAGAGTGATTTTCTTGAAGAAAAAATTGCAGTGTTTTGATTCTCTTTTTCTATATGTTCTTCTCTTTGATGATGGTCTTCATAAGGGGTATTTATACCCAGACTTTAATCCGTTGAAAAACCACCGTTTAGAGATAGCATTAAATGCTATAAAATCCGTTGTGAGACATACTTCTGAGCATCCTGACATTTCTGACACAGTACAAGGTTGCATCTGCCAAAAGGCTGCCTCAGGAATTGCTGCGTTTGCAGAGATTTCCTCAGTGGTGTATGAAATTCAAATGCACTAGGAAAGACCTCTGTGTTTGTTGCCATAAATGTGTTCCAAAACGTACGAGCAGCAGAGACTCAGAAAAGTCTTCACGCAAGGTTTCAGCAAAGATGCCACGTCATTACTAAGCTTCAGACGGCTTCCAATTTTCAGACGGGTTCCAATCTTCAGACGGGTTCCAGTCTTCAGACGGGTTCCAATCTTCAGACGGGCTTGGCTCTTCAGACAGCTTCAACACTTAAGACAGGTTGACCACTTCAGAAGGCCTGTTTCCCTCAGATGACTTGAAGCACTTCTTAAAGACTTATAAAGCGTATTGTGGCTTGCTGAAATCACAGATAAATAATTAAACACTTAAGAGTATCTGTGAAAATAAATAATGTAAATTTGTTAATCATTAAAACTTGGAAATATTGTTGTCTTAAAACATCATAAAATCTCTTATGATATTATTGAGACTCAACATTCTCCCCCTTTTTAATGATGACAAATTTATTTTAAAACTGTAAAATCTGAAAGGAGTATGTGAGAATAAAATAGCTTTTAATAATAACTCCCCCTCGGATAATGAACTTAATAGTTCTTCTTTGCTCCCCCTGAGTCCTGTAGCACTTCACATTTGAATCAGATTTTTGTTAGTTTTAGTACTCCCCCTTTTGTCATCAATCAAAAGGGAATCCAGAGCATAACAACAACAGAAATCAAAAGGATAATCATGAAGTATAAACTTAGAAAAATCATGCAGGGAACAATTGATATATTCATCATAAAAAGTTTCAGACAAGCATAGAAATTTAAACACATTGCCAGAGATAAAAACAAACATGGCTACATCATAGACTAGCCAGATTTCTTCAACAAAGCATCCTTCAGCAAAGACATGAGATCATCCCTTGTCTTGTCCAATTGAGAGAGAAGGGCAGACTTCATATCTTCTTGAGCATTTTTTATCTCTTGCTGTTCATGAAGAATCTGATCTTGCTTAGCTAAGAGTTCAGTCTTGTGCAAAGCCAGAGTCTGTTCTTGTTTGGCAAGAAGCTCAGCATTGGCTTTCTCCAACTTCTGTATCTTGAACCTCAGTCTTCTATTCTCTTCTTCATAGTCAGGTGCTGACTCATAAAACATAATTCGAATGTATCTGCACACAAACCTCAGCACATCAAATCCTGGAAGCAGTCCATATTTATGAGGATGATAGACTGGATGAAAGAAGGTTCCAATGGCGTTGATCATCTCTCATTCTTCATGAAAAGGTGCAGTCAAAGGTGGGAAGTGTTGTCTGATAAACATATACTGCACATTCATGGATCTCCCATAGTTAATGAGAGAGTCTTCATCAGGTCCAGTTGACCCAGATGAGGATCCAGCATCCTCTCTGATTTTCCAGTAAGAGCTCCAAACTCTGTCCCTGAGACTGTGATCCATGCCTCCACCTTGCTCTCTGACAATGGCTGGTAGATGCTTCCATTCTCTTGGTGACAAAGGTTTGAAGGGGGCTGTGTAAACCTTGGGTTCTTTAAACTTATCAGCAGAACCTTCCTTCAGAGGATACCTAGGAATGATCCTGTAAGATTGCACCAGAATTTTAGTGCTTGGCCTGATAGAAGCATTTCTAGGTGGCCTGTAACCTCTCATGCCAACCTAGTTCAGATGATCTCTTTGAAACAATTCTCCTTCTGTGCACAGCTTTCTGGCAAAACACCACTCATCAGTACTCATCTTCAGACAATCATCTTCAGAACAGGGATCAAGTGGAGCCCACTTGTGTTCAGGAACTACCACTCCCTTTCTGATCTTTTCAAGCTGTCCAGAGTATTGACCATCAAAGCTTCCAGTATACTTTCTCCTTTCAGCTTCAGCAGTGTGCAAGATAAGTCCTTGATGCATGTAGATGGGGGGTGTATCCTTGAAAAACATCAGCTCTTCATAAAGGTTAGGGAATTTTGGCACTCTTTCCCTTTCAAAGAAGGGTCCCTCATACCTTTTGTGGGGCACTTCAGCTTCTTCTGCATACTGAGAGTCGGTAAGAGGATAGGCATAAGGATCAAAAGTGGGTTCTGTGAAGAAATCCCTACTTTTGGGTCCAAGCCTAAGATGTTCAGGTAGCATGCTTCCTTTCCACACACATTGTTGGGTCTCCTCAGCAGAGTTTTCAGATTTGTATGATTCTGATGATGATGAGGAGGATGATGAAGATGGTGATGGTGATGGTGCTGGTTCTTCCTTTTCTTCAGACAAGATAGGTTGTTCATCAACCTTGTCTGAAACTCCCTCTTCTGAAACAACCTCTCTATGAACTTGTTCAAACTTTTCTTCTTCTTCCTTCTCTTCTGGCAACCCCTTTTCTGGTGGTGAAGGTGGTGAAGGTGTAACATTGTCAAACCTCACCCTTATTGGTTTGTAGGGTTCCTTTGGAGGTTCCTCTTTCTGAATTTTGATTTTCTTGACTTCCCTTTCTGCCTCCTCCCTTTCAGCTTGCTTTTCTTCTCTTCTCCTTTTGAAATAAAGATTGGCTTTGACAAACTTCTGATATTTATCTGCCATGTCTATAGAATCTTGTTTACTAGAAATACTCCTAGTGATTCTTGTGGTAATTTCAGGAGCACTAGTAAGGAACTTGCTTATTCTTTTCTTCCTCATGGCAGCACTAGATTTCTTTCTTTTCTGGTTCCTTCAGCCAAGGCAGCTAGCCTTTCTTTTCAGCTAAGGCAATCTGTGTAGATACTGCATAAGCATGATCAGCCTTCTCTTATTCTAACTTCTTCTCCAATTCTTGATTTTCAATCATAGTAGCAATTGCAGCTACCTTGATCAATTCAGGATCAGAGGGACAGGCAGCAACAAGTGGTGCAGCAATAGCATCAGCATCAGCAACAGGTTCCTCATGTGTCTTTCCTTCTAGATTAGAAGTAGGCTCAAGAGGTTTTGCTCCTTCAGACTTTTGACTCACAATTTCAGACGACTTTGTCGAAGTCTTCTGAACAGGTTCAACAGTCTTAAGGTGCAACTTAGGGTTTGCTAGTGCCACCTTTGCAGCACTCCTAACTGGTAGCTTCGACAGCTTAGGTTGAGGGGAGGGCTTGGATGCAACAAACTCATCCTTCCTTATGTCCCCTTGAAGTTCAAGCTCCAGAACTTCAAAAGCAGCTCCACTTCTAGATGCCTTCTCTAACAGTAAACTCTCCTTCATAGTAGGAGAAGAATGTCTTGGAATGAGAGGGTTCTTCAGCTTCATATTGGTAATATTGGCCTCACCAAAAAGAGCAGGTGCTTTGTGATCAAACTTAAGAGGTACTCTGAAATGCATCAGTACCTTGGTGATAAGTAAATTGTGAGTAAGGCTTCCAGCAGAATCCCTAATCTTCTTCTGAATGTGGAAAATAAGCATCTTTGGGAGATTCATCTTCTTCTTCAGCAAAAGGTTGATCAAGCAGAATCTCTCAAGTTCAGAGACATGGTTTCTGCTTCCACTCTTAGGGAAAATGCATTGCCCTAGAATGGCATGAAGAACTCTGACTTTATCCAGCATGTTCTTTGAGTCAGCTCTCTGAGGCTTCGCTGTTCCATACAACATCTTGGTGAACTTCTCAGAACCACCATTTCTTCCTTCCCATCCTGGAGAGAAGACCTCTCCTTCAGCTTGTACACCAGTCACCTTGGAAAGAATATCAGCATCTATGAAGATGGACTCTCCAAGAACTTCAGCTCGGATGCTTTCATATTCACCTTTGTTGTTTGGAATTCCTCTTGCTGAAAACCAGAAATCAATGATGCTCTGTTCATTCCAAGAGCAATCAGTTTTCTCAAAGAATGAAGTCCAACCAGCAGCATCAAATTCCCCAATAAGGTCCATGCCCAGATCACTGAGACCCTGAAGATCAACCACCTTTGGACTTGACAATCTTCCCTCCAGAGTTTGTCTTCTTTGGTGCCATTGCAGTTGCATACAAAAGCTTCGAGCAGAAAACTGTTGTGAGAGAGAAGATGAAGTTGAAGAGTGAGCAGAGAGAAATTGTGAGCCTTCTTCAATATGCAACCTCCTTTATTATATAGACACCCACGATGCAATGATGACATGTACTGGTTGCGCAGTCATTGGGTAACGTACAGAGTGGAAGAGACAAAATAAATGGCATTCAACCGTCTCAGATAGCCACGTCATCATTTTATTTCAGACAAGTGAATAATTTCAGACAACTAATGAAATTTCAGAAACCCTAAAATTTCAGACATGTCACAATTTCAGACATACTGAGATTTCAGATGTTCATTTCAGACAACATACAAAGTCAGTTAGAAAATGCATGTATGTTCAGATTATTACATATGAACTTAAATCTGACTTCAGTCAGAGGTTTTGTGAATATATCTGCCCATTGAAGCTCTGTTTCAATGAACTTTATATCAAAAACACCTCTCTGAACATAGTCTCTAATGAAATGATGCTTGATTTCTATATGCTTTGCTCTAGAATGTTGAATGGGGTTTTTAGACAGATTAATGGCACTTGTATTATCACACAAAACAGGTATAACGGATATAGGAATATTAAAATCCTCAAGCTGATACTTCACCCAAAGGAGTTGTGAACAACAACTTGCTGCTGAGATGTATTCAGCTTCAGCTGTTGATAATGCAATGGTGCTTTGCCTTTACTTGACCAGCTGATCATGTTGCCTCCAAAGAAGTGACAACCTCCATTGGTGCTTTTTCTTTCAATTCTGTCTCCAGCAAAGTCAGCACCACAATATCCTATTATCCTGCATTCTTTATCTTTCTTATAGCAAAGACCAAGATTAGTAGTACCTTTAAGATATCTAAAAATCCTCTTAACAGCTTTGTAATGAGTAATTCTTGGATCTGATTGAAATCTAGCACAAAGACACACACTGAACATAATGTCGGGTCTGCTTGCTGTTAGATACAATAAAGAACCAATCATTCCTCTATACAAAGTCTGATTCACTGGTTCTTCATTCTCATCTTTGCTTAAATATGCAGAAGGATGCATAAGAGTTGACATGGGCTTGCAATCATTTAAATTAAACTTCTTAAGCATTTCTTTTGTATATTTCTCTTGATGAATCCGTATACAATTAGAATCTTGCTTAATTTGAAGTCCTAAGAAAAATTTTAATTCACCCATTAGGCTCATTTCAAATTCAGATTGCATTAACTCAGAAAACTCCTTGCAAAGAGAAGAATCAGTGGAACCAAATATAATGTCATCAACATATATCTGGACTAGCATGAGACCTTTGTTAGACTGTTTTCTAAAAAGAGTTGTGTCAACTTTTCCTCTTTCAAAACCATTTTTGATAAGAAAATTGCTCAATCTGTCATACCAAGCTCTTGGGGCTTGTTTTAGACCATAGAGAGCCTTTTTCAATTTGAAAACATAATCTGGGAAAGTGACATCCTCAAAACCAGGGGGTTGTCTAACAAAGACTTCTTCTTCAATGAAACCATTGAGAAAAGCACTTTTAACGTCCATTTGATATAGCTTGATGCCATTATTTATAGCATAAGACAATAAAATTCTAATTGCTTCTAACCTGGCCACTGGGGCAAAGGTTTCTGTGAAATCAATTCCTTCTTGCTGAATGTATCCTTGAGCCACAAGCCTTGCCTTGTTTCTGACTACTTTGCCTTCTTCAGACAACTTGTTTCTGAACACCCATTTGGTTCCAATAATAGTTTTCCCATGGGGTTTAGGAACAAGGGTCCAGACATCACTCCTAGCAAATTGATTTAACTCTTCTTGCATGGCTAGGATCCACCCTTCATCATACAGAGCTTCATCAATATCTTTGGGTTCAACTTCAGACAGGAGAGCCAGTGAATTCAGATTCCTGAACTTTGATCTTGTCTTCACTCCTTCTGAAGTGCTCCCAATAATTTGCTCTTTAGGGTGATGTGACTTGTATCTCCAATCAGTTCTGTGAATGGGTACAGCATCTGTCTGAGACTCAACATCTATCTGAATAGGTTCAGTAACAGTAGGCACTTCAGACAACTGCTCATCTTTCAAGTTGCTTTTGTCATTTAGCTCCATTCCTGCAAAATCATCCTCTAGATCTGATAGTTCTCTATCAGTCTCTTTCTTGTCATTGAATTTAACATGGATTGATTCTTCTACAACTAGAATTCTAGAGTTATAAACTCTGTAAGCCTTAGATGTTTCAGAATAACCTATGAAAAATCCTTTGTCAGATTTTGCATCAAACTTTCCAAGATCATCCTTTGTGTTAAGTATAAAACACTCACAGCCAAATGGATGAAAGTAAGATATGTTGGGTTTTCTTCCTTTCCACAATTCATAAGGAGTTCTTTTAAGAATTGGTCTTACCAATATTCTGTTTTGAAGGTAGCAAGCTATGTTAATAGCTTCTGCCCAGAAGGATCTTGGTAGATTGCATGAGTTGAGCATGGTTCTTCCCATCTCTTGCAGACTTCTGTTCTTTCTCTCAACAACCCCATTTTGTTGAGGTGTTCTAGCCACAGAGAAATTGTGTGAGATCCCATTCTCATCACAGAACATTTCAAAGTTTGCATTTCAAACTCTCCACCATGATCACTTCTGATGACAGATATACAGAATCCTTTTTCATTCTGTACCTTCTTACAGAATATTGTGAAATTCTTAAAAGTTTCATCCTTGCTTTTAAGGAATATAACCCATGTGTATCTAGAATAGTCATCAACAATGACCAAACCATATTTCTTACCACTAATGCTTTCTGTTCTAATAGGACCAAACAAGTCAATATGCAATAGTTCTAGAGGTCTGCTAGTAGAAACAACATCTTTACTCTTAAATGAGTGTCTTGTTTGTTTCCCTTTCAGACAGCTTTCACATAAAATGTCAGATTTGTATGAAAGCTTGGGTAAGCCTTTAACCAGATTGTATTTTGCTAATCTTGAGATTAATCTCAAGCTGGCATGCCCAAGTCTTTGATGCCAAATCTGTTTTTCATCTTCAACAGAAATAAAACATTTAACATTTTGACTTGCTAGTTCCTCTAGATCAATTTTGTACACATTGCTGTGCCTTTTAGCAGTAAAAAGGATTTGATCAGAATAGTCTTTGACTATACAACCTTCCTTAGTGAAAGAGACCACATATCCACTGTCACATAATTGACTTATGCTCAGTAGGTTGTGTTGAAGTCCTTCCACTAGGAGAACATTTTTAATAAGGGATAAAGGTGACATACCTACAGTCCCTATTCCTTTGATCTTCCCTTGCTGGTTTCCACCAAAGGTGACCACACCTCCATTTCTTGGTCTAAGGTTTTGGAACAAAGACCTTTCTCCTGTCATGTGTCGCGAGCATCCACTGTCCAGGTACCATTTGTGGTGTCTCTTTTGTCCTGTTAAACACATCTGCAACAGGAATAATCAAGTTTTTAGGTACCCATATTCTTTTGGGTCCTCTTTTGTTAGACCTGGGTGTTGGTCTCTTTTTGTGTTTACACTGAGTCACATTGTGTCCAGCTTTTCCACAGTGAGAACACCCAGTAACCTTTCCCTTGCCTCTTTCAACATTAAAAATATGAGGTTCAGGCATGTTATAGTCCCAAAAGCCTAAGACACTTTTGTCAATGGAATGTCTTTGATCACCAAGTAATCTGTTCAAATTATCAGTTCCTTTGACAAACTTAGCTAAGTCTTTTGTCAGTTGCTCAACTTGCTTCTGAAGTTTTATATTTTCTTCAGACACATGTTGAGAACTACTGATTTCAGACACAAGGATCTTTTCCTTGAGCATAATAGTTTCTATTTCAAGGGCTTCATATTATTACACATTTCTGTGTGAGCCTTGGATAGATTCTTATACTCTTGAAATAGTTCCTTGGAGCTTTCCATCAGATCATCATACATTTCTTGAAGGGTTAAAGGAAATACCTCTTCTTCAAAGCTGTCTGATGATGGTAGACTGGCCATAAGACATAAGTTGGCCTCTTCTGAAGTATCTTCTTCTTCTTCAGAAGTAGATTCATCAAGGTCTTCCCATGTTGCCATTAGTCCCTTCTTCTTTTTGAAGAACTTCTTCTTTTTGAATGTGTTTTTCTTCAACTTAGGACACTCAGCCTTCATGTGACCTGGTTGTTTGCATTCAAATAAATAATTTTGTCATTTTGAAAATCTTTACCTGTCTTACCTCCTTTAGAAGTTGAAGGTTGATTCCTTCTGAACTTTCCTCTGTTTTGGAGCATTCTTTTGATCTTCCTACTTAAAAGAGCAAGATCATCATCTTCTGAGCTATCTTCAGAATCCTCATCTGTTTCTGAAGTTTCCTCAGCTTGCATAGCCTTCATCTTGCCATGCCTAGACTGACTGGTCTTGGAGTTTAGAGCCAGAGATTTCTTCTTGTTGTCATCCTCTCCAAGTTCAAGCTCATGAACCTTGAGAGATCCCAGAAGTTCCTCCATTCTAAGAGAGTTTAAGTCTCTTGCCTCTTGAATGGCAGTAACTTTGGGTCTCCAGGTCTTAGGCAAGCTTCTTAGAATCTTTCTGTTATTATCTCCAGATTCATAAGTTCTGCCCAAGGACCTGAGTCCATTTGTAATGGTCTGAAACATCCCAAACATCTGATCAATGGTTTCTGTTTCTTCCATTTTGAACATCTCATATTGATGTATGAGCATACTAATCTTGGATTGCTTGACAGTTTCAGTCCCTTCATGGGCTGCTGCAAGAGTATCCCAGATTTCCTTGGCAGATGTACAACCATGCACCTTCTCATATTCTGATTTGTTCAATGAGCATATCAGATAGAGTTTGACTTTGGCATTCATCTGAACTCTAGCCTTCTGCTCCAAGATCCAATCAGCCTTAGGTATAGGCACATTGTTTTGCATGGGCACATAGTATCCATCAGTAACTACATCCCAGACATCAATGTTGTTACTTTCAATGAACAGCTTCATACGATCTCTCCAGTAGTGATAGTCTACTCCATTGAATGCTGGGGGTCTTGTGATAGATGCACCCTCAGAGATGTATTGCCTGTTGTTGTTTGCAGCTTCCATCTGGATCTTTTAGTCCTCAACACTTGTTAGGTGCTCAACCCTGAGTTAAGCTCTGGTACCAACTGTAGAAACACAGGGAAACACTAGAAGGGGGGTTGAATAGTGTTTCTTTGTATTTTTGAAAGCTTTTTGAAAACAACAAGTTACAAACAGTTTCAGACAGATTTATGGGGGCTGTCTGAAGTTTTTGGATGGCTCCTGAAAATATATTTTAAAAAGTTTCTTTGCTTTTAAATATTTAGAATAGCTTTTCAACACCCTTGATATTAATATAAACGAATTGACAAGAGATAAGGGATAGAAAACTTAGCCAAGGATTTATCCTGGTTCACTCACTACCACTGTGAGCTACCTCTAGTCCCAATGCCAACAAGCACTTGGATTTTCTCTTAATCTTTCACAAAGATTACAAGTATTCTTTTACAGTCAAGCCTCTTCAGGCTTCTACAACCAAGTATTGTTTTACAGACAAGCCTCTCCAGGCTCAAACAGAGATAACAATGAAAAAGAGTTTAAGCTTTTAAACTACACAAGTTTGAAGCTCAAACCTATTACAATGTACAGCTAAAAACTGAGGTATACTCAGGATATGAAAATACAAAGTGTACAAAGAATTTTATCAGAGTGATTTTCTTGAAGAAAAAATTGCAGCGTTTTGATTCTCTTTTTCTATATGTTCTTCTCTTTGATGATGGTCTTCATAAGGGGTATTTATACCCAGACTTTAATCCGTTGAAAAACCACCGTTTAGAGATAGCATTAAATGCTATAAAATCCGTTGTGAGACATACTTCTGAGCATCCCTGACATTTCTGACACAGTACAAGGTTGCATCTGCCAAAAGGCTGCCTCAGGAATTGCTGCGTTGCTGCGTTTGCAGAGATTTCCTCAGTGGTGTATGAAATTCAAATGTACCAGGAAAGGCCTCTGTGTTTGTTGCCATAAATGTGTTCCAAAACGTACGAGCAGCAGAGACTCAGAAAAGTCTTCACGCAAGGTTTCAGCAAAGATGCCACGTCATTACTAAAGCTTCAGACGGCTTCCAATTTTCAGACGAGTTCCAATCTTCAGACGGGTTCCAGTCTTCATACGGGTTCCAGTCTTCAGACGGGCTTGGCTCTTCAGACAGCTTCAACACTTAAGACAGGTTGACCACTTCAGAAGGCCTGTTTCCCTCAGATGACTTGAAGCACTTCTTAAAGACTTATAAAGCGTACTGTGGCTTGCTGAAATCACAGATAAATAATTAAACACTTAAGAGTATCTGTGAAAATAAATAATGTAAATTTGTTAATCATTAAAACTTGGAAATATTGCTGTCTTAAAATATCATAAAATCTCTTATGATATTTTTGAGACTCAACATACAATCGATGCTTTCTAGCATACCTGGAAAACCACGTGCGTGCCTCTTCTAATTGAAGTAGACGTTGAATGTCATTGTTGTTTGGCGTCCTCAAGTATTCAGGCCCAAAAACGTCGTTGACACCTTTGACAAACCTCTCTAAACATTCCACTGCAATGAATTCCCCCATCCGGACATACTCATTGACACTATCAGCAGGAGATCCATATGCCAATATTCGAATGGCAACAGTGCATTTTTTAAGTGGTGAAAACCCATTCTACCAGTTGCATTAACTTTCATTTGAAAATAGTCATCGTGATTGCCAAGCGCTTCCACAATGCGGATGAATACATGCTTTTGCATTCGAAACCTTCTTCTAAATTGTGCATCTGTGTAGACTGGATTTTTAGAGAAGTAGTCGTTGAAGAATCGATTATGTCCCTCTTCACAGTTTTCGCTCTATGTGACTTCTACGTGAACGACTAGTAGAGTCGTGTCGCCTATGATATTCCTTGATCAATTCATTTTCTATGTCATCATTGATCAAATCTTCTATGATTTGCCACTCAAGCATTCATTCATAGATGGTGATCAATCGGATCCATTTGGTTGAATTGAAATTTGTTGGAGAAAAATAATGCACCAATAGCTAACAACGTGAATATTTGATGAATGGATTGCATATTTCTAACATATGTCACAATGACTAGTTTGACAAATGAAATTTGAAATTAAATAAAATTAAAATGAAATTGATTAAAAAAACTCAAATTTAAACGTAAGATATTAAAATTCTATTTCAATAAAATTAAAGTGAAATTAAATAAAATTAAAATGAAATTTACATAAAATTAAAATGAAATTGATTAAAAATCAAAGTTAAATGTAAGACATTAAAATTCTATTTCAATGAAATTAAAGTACAGAATTAATAAAAGTTACCAATAAAGAATGGATACATGCTACCTAATACTACATTCTACAAAGCACACAACTATTACATAAACATTTACGCAATTCCATATTTTTTCTTAATTTTTTCGCAATATCGTTCATGCATAGCGAGTTGTATTCCAGTCATCCCAATTGTGTACTTCAATAGAATCTCCATCTCTTTCGTTGTTAGTTCTTCCTCCTTGATCCGCACCAATTTGTCAATAACATTCGTTCTTACTTTAAATGCTCCTTCCATATCAAATGTGTTTGCATTCTCAGAAGAACATTCACCTACTTTTTCTTTTCCCTTCCCTTTTGCAGCCTTTCTACCAATTGGGCGAATGAGAGTAGGTGATGTTGGGTTATACTCAGAAGTCGGTGCATCCGAGTTTAACGAAGAGTACGCGCCTGAGGCAAAAATTTATGTTCTTTTTTATGAGCATTGACTTGCTTCAGTCGTCCATTTTGGTTCGTTCTTCATCAAACGTCATGCATACTCTAATTTAAAATTTTTACCTTCATCCTTCATGTACATTTCGTATGCACCCGCCATTATATTAGTTTCCGAAGAGCCACTTTGCTTCAAATTGCATGCTTGCTTGTAACATTCGGAAAACTTTTTGCACGATAGCATGCAGTTTTTGCCAACGAGATTTTAATTGTCCCTTTTTCATTTCTTCTTCGAGAGAACAACGATGCTCATTGTAAGTCTTAGTGATTCTCAACCAAAAACCATCTAATTTTGGTCGACTCCAACAACAACATCTTTGGAAATGTTGAGCCACGATTAGATAAGTATTTTATCCTCTTTATCGGTAAAGCCCACTCTTTTTTTTTCAACAACATCACCTTCCTCTCCATGTTGTGTTATTTTCCATACCCATTAGGATGGAAAATTGAGGGAGAGAATTTTGATTAGTTAGAGGTGGGTAATTTTGCATGTAACTAAAAAAAAAATTGAAATTGAATTGATTGAGATCCATGGAAAAATTAATCAAACAATGAATGAACAGTGCAAATGGAAGCTAGGCAAGAAGAAAGAAACAAGCTACAGGAATAAACACTGAATGAGACACGATTTGGTATGCGGAAGAGGTGAAGATGGAGTCAATGAACAATGCACCAATATTGCATAGTGTGAGATTATATAAGATCAATTTTCTAATCGTTGAGATTGTCCCGTTGTAAAATTCTAACCATTAAGATTTAACCGTTACACAATTCATTTTCCACCTTTCAATCTTCTCCACCCATCAGCACCGTCCATCTCACACAGATCACAATCATCACCATCCATTTGAATTTTACTTATTTTTTCCCTTTCCAAAAATCTGATCCCACCCCCCCCAAACACACACACGGGAAATCACTTCATTTTGCAACCACACACTCTTCTCTCTTCACACGACCAAAACTTTCTCTTCTCTTCCACACACAAAACTCTTTCTTTTTTTCTCCACCCACACACACACCTTCTCAAGCGCAAACTGTTGGGTTCTCTTATGCTTCCTGTCCGGAGAAGGACGAGGCCATCAGCCTGCAGATGAGATAGGGACATCGTCTCTGGACGAAGATCAGAGAAGAGGAAAGCAAAACGTCGTCTTCCTGCAGATCGGAGCCGCTCAACGCCTTCTGCTGCAATCAGAGTAGATCACGTCACCGTCGGAGCAGATCAGAGCTAATCGGAGCATATCGTTGAGAAGAACAATGGTTATTTGCCCTCGTTTTCTGATTTTTTTTCCTGTTCGTTCTTCCACTGGAAACTGCCTCTGTCCATGTTGATTTTCCCCTTTTTCTTCTCTCGGATTTGGTGGTTTTTGCTGATGATTATTACATTGGGACCTCATCTGTTCATCACAAAGCATCTCAACATTTTCTTAATTTTTCTCTTTCTTTTTTTCAGATTTCTAGTAATCAGATGGTACTGTAATTTCTGTTTATTGGTTCTGTTATTTTCACATTTATTTTTGTTTATTGGTTCTGTAATTTTCAGATTTCTTTCTATTTATTGGTTCTGTAATTTGTGTAATTTTTTCTGTAAATTGTTCTGTAATTTAATTAAATTTCTGTGTTCTATGTTCTTTAATTTAATTATATTCTTTCTATATTTTATTTTCTGTTCATGCACAAACCTATCAACTGTATGTTGTCATCAGCGCCATATTCAGTTGCATATCAATTTTTATATTTTGATGTAATATTAAGACCCGAAATTCACGGATACTTCCACAAGCATTCCAGAAAATGAAATTCTTAACAAGAACTCCAGGTGAATTTTCTCCAACGGTGCATCAATTGCTTCCCACGGTTCTTAAAAATAAGAACTTAATAAGCAACCCGCGTTGGAGTTGCTCTGATTGGAGAAACACTTGTATTTGTATAAATGTTCAGTCATATGAAAAAAAAATCAACTTATGTTGAAAATTATCAATATATATTATAATATTTACATAGATTTTATAATGCATTTATTACAATTATTACATTAAAAAAATTAAAGAATATCATAACTTTTGGTTGTAAATACACACGTATTGGTAGCTCACATGCTTTTAACAATGTTTATATCAACTGATGAATCTAATCGATACCTTTGAAAGCTATGGGAAGTAATTTTCGAATTATATAATATATTATAATCAGTAAAGATGTTTGTAATATAGATTATTTAGGATATTTAAATAAATAACATGAAATTCAAAAATCTTTTTTCAATAATTTTGATTTAATTATATAAAATTTAAAATAATTTGTTTTTTTAGTGAGTTAAAGGAATTGAAATGCCAACAAAAGACAACTATGTTTGGTTTGCATTTGCATTTCTTGTTTCTATTTTCTGTTTTCTGAAATTTTATAAAAAAAAACTAGAAATACTGAAAAAAATTTCTAGTGTTTCCAGTTTTTCCTTTATAAAATTTAAGAAAATAGAAAATAGAAAATAGAAATAGGAAATGAAAATACAAACCAAACAAACTTTCTCAAATAGAGAACCAAAAAAGTTAAAAACATAGGGGAACAAAAAAAGAGAGAGGTGTCTAATAAAAAAATCCTAAAGGTACAATTAGAACATAATCCATGTTTCGCCAAGCAATCTACAAACAACATTCGCCTCTTTGTATGTGCGGGTCCAAATTATACCATCTAAGTATTTTGACACTTATGTGCTCAATTAAGCCGAAACTGAGATTTGGGGCAACCATCATCCAGGAGGTGAACAACAATCAGAATCAGTTTCCAGAACCAAATATCAGGTCTCATTTTTACCATATTTATATTCATAATAAAAATATTTAATATAATTTGATTCTTTATAAATATCACACTTCATTATCTCATACATGAATAATGAAGATTATTATCACTAATAGTATTAACATGAATAAAGCATTATTTTTAGAGAAATAGTACTTGTAAAATTTTTGTGCAATAATATCATGCAACATTGAAGTTGAGTTTGGTAGCAGAGTACCTTAGAGTCAAGTTTGTCTCCATTTCTATAAGAAAATGGACATCTCCATTTCGTAGTATCTCCAAATGACACGTGGCATTAGAAAATCCAACGGCTATGCTTTCATGTGTCTGATTAAATTCAATTTGCTTGGCGTTGGTCTCTCTGAAAAGGATATTACAGAATATAGCCGCAACCAAAAGAGGGGCAGTCGTGTCGTGTTGTGTCGTTCGTGCCTCGCCTACCATAGCTGTCGCCCCACCGTTGTGCTACCGCCTTCCCCACCGTTGTACCGTCCCTATGCCATACCTCACCCCACTGCTGCGCCGCTGCTTCCTTTCCCACTTATCGCTGATCGCGCCACCATCCGCGGTGACAGTTGTGACCAAGCTATCTTTCGCCCAACTTCTTTCCATTGAATCTTGTAAGTTTCTATTTTCCCTTATTGATAGTTCAAAATTTGTAGGAATTAGTATGTTAAAGGAAAATCATATTGGTTTGCAAACAATATTGCCTTGAGTCGTTAAAGGAAAATCATATTGGTTTCTAAGACCATATTGCATTTACCAGAGGTGAATGAGTAGTATGTTTGGAGGGGGGAAGGGCGGCAACGGTCTCTAGGGTCGTCCTTCTCTATTCTGGATGTCGGTGCAACACGACGGCGGGCAGGAAAGATGGGCCGAGGAGGGGGAGCGACTAACGCGGGGCTGGGCGTTCCTCAGTCTGGCGCTTTGGAGAAGCAATATTTTCTTCTTTGCTTTTAGCTGTAGTCTTTATTTTTTTAAAAAAATTTAAATTGAATAAATAAATCAAATCTGAACCATTGATTATGGTTAAAGATACATGTCATGCGCGAGAGAGAGGAAATAGAGATCTCCATTTCCAATGGGAATGGAGAGGATCTGAACCCAACTGAAGACTATGGAGAAGAAATAGAGGAAAAAGAAATAAGTGTATGTGGTTAGTCTGCTAAAGTAATAGAAATATGTGAGAGAAAAAATCGTGGAATCTATGAATGATAATTTCTTTGCTAGAATGCGAAAAAAACAAAGAGAAATATTATATTGGTATGGGAGAGAATACACAAAATTATTTTGGACCAATGTGCCTTGCTGTGTAATGCTATTGTGCAACACAATGCCCCCTGGATGTGTATATACATCTATAATTACTCCAAGAGTACTTCACTTAATAACTTGTTATGAATGTTGATTTTCATCAATCCAACCGTTGAATTGAAAGTTATCATTATGTAGATCAAGTATACAAATTTTCATAAAATTTGAAAACCATTTGATACTTCATCAAATAATCTTTATTTAACGTATAATATACTTTTAAAAATATAAGTAAATGTTGACTATAAAATTGTATACCTATAAATGTCCAATTTATCTAAAATTTGGTTTGCATGATCATAATGTTAATATCACATTGTTCAACGGTTAGATTTGTGAAATTCCTTTTTTACAAAACGTTATTAAGCGGAGTAACTCTTAATGAGTTACTTTTGGAGTAACTTAATCCCCACCATAGTTTTTAATATATATATATATATATTAAATTTTAAGATTTTACATAATTTAGTTATATATATTATTTATAATGTTTAATAGTTTGATCTTATAAATTTTACTAAAAATATTTATTTATGGGTATTTTAGTCTTTATCAATTATATGTCTATTTCTTTTCGCTCTATTTCTTTTATATCAAACAACTTTAATTTCTTCTCTATTTTTCACATATTTCTTATCACTCATTTCTCTTTTATCTATTTCTCTTTACCTTATCAAACATGCGCTCAAAGAGAAGAGAGAGTGCATAACATGTGATAATTGATATAACATAGAGAGCATAAAAGTAAAAATGTGTTATATAAATTATTATATATATTAGTTGTATTCATAATATCTCAATTTTATATATGCTACCGCCTTCAAGTTAGCTTAAAGTGAATATTGATAATATCCATACTTGTTGGGTCCACTAATAAAAAAAAATATTTTTTCTTAAGTAATGTTTATCAATATTAAACTTATATATGTATCTAGAACTTATACTATCTAGAAATTATATTAGACTTTAATTCATTTGAGCCATGTCAAGTGATTTTATCGAAGAATTTTTCCATGTACAATACACGGATCTTGTTTAAGCATATACCACTTAAAATGATAGTTTCCTTTCGTTTAAGAGGACAATATATATATATATATATATATATATATATATATATATTTTTTTTTTTTTCATGATTTACATTAAGTAATATAAAAGGACAGAGTAAGAATGTAGAGTTAGTGTGTGTTTGGATTAGCATTTGCAAACTTGAGTTTGAATGAACGTGGATTTAGTAAACATGATTTATGATAACTTAAGTATGAGTAAACATGATTTCATGTTTGAATATTTTGCTGCAAACGTGAGTTTAAGAAAGTACATATTGAGGAAACTCAAGTTTCACATGCAGAAGCTACAAAAACCTGCGTTTTGCAAACTCAAGTTTAAGAACTCAAATGTACGTTTTGATCAATGGAGCTAAACAAAATAAAAAATATGAAACCTGAATTTGCTCTTAGTACTTGAATTTATCTCGGGACTTAGGTGCAATGGAAGCTTAAAAAGAATAATAACCGTAAAAAAAAAAATTAATAAATGCTACTATAAAAGAGAGAAGGACAAATTCCAATGTCGAAGCCTGATGATAAACACACCAGTAAAAGAAAAAGAAAATCTCAGGAGAGCGACAGAGCGGAGCCAAAATCCAAATTGCCACATAATAATCACTTGTTTCCTTTTTTAATTATATTTTTATCCACAATTTGTTTCTATTTATTTATTTCAATAATCAAAAGTTGGGTTGTTGCTTTGCTAGTCTCGAAAACCCAAAGACAATCAACCCCTTTTTTATTTGAGAGAGAGCAGCACTTTGGTAAAATTGGATTAGGGTTTCATCTCGCATTTCCTTCTTCACCCCACTGTCACTGCGCAAACCCAGTTCTCCCCTTACCCCCTATTCTCATCTTTCCCGCCATTTCCCGCATACTCACTGCACTTGATTTCTTATATTTTGAATACTAGCCGTTAGATCTGCCATTTTCATATATTATTATTTTTTGTTTGGTTTCCAAATAAACTTTTGACCGTTACTCTCGCCGGAGTGAACGGGAAATGTCTGCATCCGAAGCGGAGAAGAAGGTTGAGGAAGAGAAGGAGAACGAGGTTCTCAAAGGGGGCGAGCTCTTGTTCTGTGGTGCCACGTGTTGGGATACCGTTGGTCGTAAAAAAGGCTCCGTCGACGGTAACTTGGTCTCTCCTTCACGCCTCCGTCCTCTCGTCGGTGTTGATATTCGCTTCATTGCCTCTGGTTGCGGTAAGTTTCTCCGGAAGTTTTTTCGCCCTTTTCCTTTTTCCTTTCTTTTTTTGAAAAAAAACACATCTTTTTAATATTCACTTTTCATTATGGTGCGGTTTGCTCTGAGTCACGTTTTAATGTATGTTATCGTTGTTGTGCTCATCTTTTCTTTTTGCCCTACCGTGAATGCAGTATCTTGCCATTGCGTGGCGTTGGACGTGGAAGGGCGTTGCTATACATGGGGCCGTAATGAGGCATGGCTATGAAGTTCGAATATATATTTTAAATTTCATTTATGTTTTGCCTCTATTTCATGAGATTTGTTGTGTGTGCAGAAGGGACAACTGGGTCATGGAGATACCATTCAGCGTGATAGGCCAACTGTGGTGTCTGAACTTTCCAAGTGAGTTTATGTTTTGCTGCCGCCGATGCGATTGTTTCTCTGTCTTCTTTCTTTTTTGACTTTAAATATAATACTTCCTTCCTTATTTAGTATTTTTCTGTGTGTATAAGCATGAATATATGCTCAGTCTTCTCTTGCATTGCATATGGTATACGTCTGACTTCTGGGGTTGTTAATGGTTGTGTGGCAAATGCTGTGAGGGAATGCTCTGTGAAAGTTATAACTTTTTCTCTCTAATCTCATATCAAATGTTGAATTTGGTGTTTGTCTTACCCTTACCCATTTTCAGTTTGAAGGCATCTACTTGTTGTTTTCTTCTTGTGCTAAATTTTTTTGATATATGAATTGAAGATACAAAGTTGTCAAAGCTGGAGCTGGGAGGAACCATTCTGTAGTTGTTACAGAGGATGGAAATTCCCTAGCCTTTGGATGGAACAAACACGGACAGCTAGGTTCAGGTTCTGTGAGAAATGGTATGTTTGTTTTTTAGAGTATTCCATAAAATTGTGCCATTTCTGCTTATGCATTTTTAATGGATGCTATTGTTTGCTTGGATGTTAATGTGATCCATGTTTTTCTAAGGCTTGGTTTGGATATTTTATGGTTAATGGAATGAATGGTATATAATGCAATGGAGTGAAGTTCCTATACATTATTTGGATATATAATGAAAGAATGGAGAAGAGTTTCTCAGGGTTGTCAAATGTCAATCACTTGCTATAGTGGTGTGGCAGCTTGTTGCAGCTGATGGCCATTGACCACCACAAAATTAAGGTTATAGAGCATTTTCACACTACACATTTCACGCTGCAATTTGCAGCCAAATCAACTCCATTCATAAAACATTTGCCTTCAATTGTATCATGGAGGGGTAAATCCTCATTTGGTCTCATTGAAAGCAAGGTTGTTTTCACTGCTTGAAGACTGGATGAATTGACAAGGATGAGGAAGCGAGATGATAAAGAAGAGGAAGTTGATGGCAATACCATGGCAACAAGAAGAAACGGTCCAAGGACAAATATATAATTTTGAAAAAATAAAATATATTGGTTTCTCCATTTTCCCCACAATTTAGAGGGGAAGAAAAATGTGGTTGCAGAGTGGAAAGAGATGGAATAGAGGCCACCCTATTGCTTCCATTCTGTTCTATTTTTTCAAAACCCCAACAATGACACCTCTCACTATCCTATCAGCTTCTTTCCATTATCAATCCAAACAAACCCTTAATTACAGTATTCTTTGTTTACAGCATGTGGAGCATAAAAGTTGCACCATGTAAAACTATCTTATGTGCGTGTATGTATTTGCCCAGTTTCCTTCTACCAAAGTGAAAATGATAGTTGATGTAAAACTACACCAATATTTCAGTTCTAGTTGATTACATCATCTCATATAGAATGATCATTTGATTTAAATCCTTGCATTATCATGTGCAGAAATTGAGTCATCTCCTGTTCGTTGTCTTGTGTCTGATGTAAAATATACTGCTTGTGGTGGTGACTTCACTGTGTGGTTATCTTCCGTTGAAGGAGCTTCTATACTGTATGGTTTCTGAATAAAAAATTTCATTCAGTTTTCTTGATTCTCCATCTGTATACATAATGTTCTCACATTGGATGCAGTCATTGCTAAGTTTCAATTCTTTCTTTTGTTATGACTTCCAGGACTGCTGGGCTTCCACAGTATGGGCAGCTTGGGCATGGAACAGATAATGAGGTATGCTTGAGGAAGAGGTTTCATGGTCTTTGTTGTCCCAAGATGTGTGAGTGTCTTTATTTTAATTAAAACCCACGGGACGCAGGGAACTATTTTCAAGTGATTGTATATGATCTATTCCCTTCAGATTTAGAGGCCAGCTGATCGGATGCTGTGTGCTTGGGGCCATTTAGTTATCATTGAACCTATAATGGTTTTCAGGGTTTAACATCATCAATCTTATGATTACTGTGACTGGATTTTGACTTCTGTTTTCCCATTGCTGTGGCAAGGTTATGTTTTAACATAGTTTGTAGGATAGATATCTTTCCCTTGGCATTACTGCATCAATTTGATCACATATTTTAGTTTTCCTTAAAATAATTATTCCAATAGAGTTTGTTTAAGAAAAGTTTGTAAGTTTTCAGAAAATACTATTGGATTCAGTATGCATGCCCACAACAGACTAGATATTTATACTTGTTATTGGTTGTTTGGATTTTCTGAAATTTAAGGCTTTGATTCCTTAGTCTAAGTAAATAGTCTTCATATATCGTCTCTCTCACCCATGGTAATGACATGGTTTCCCTTTTTGTTTTGTCTCTTGCCAGTAAGGAAATATGGTTTATGTACTGGAGATTCTTTTGCTCTCTAAATAAGTAGAAACTTCATATAATTTCATATAAATTTGTTTATTTGCAAAAAGATTACAATTAGTCATGCCTAAAACTGTTGCATTTGCAAATTAAGAAACATGAAAGTGAATTATAGAATGATGGACAAGGAAGACTGAAACTAGTTAATAATTGTAAAATAAATAATCAGGTTGTGTGTTTGACATTTGCTAGTTTTATTTGTATTGTGAATCATGTCCCCCTTACTATGCAGTTACGATCTCTGGCTGTTGTTTTATTGAATCATCCAAGTGGATATCATGCACCATAAATATGCTAACATGAATTATGAGCATCATAAAATAGTCCAAATAATAATGGGTCACATGAATTATGAGCATCATAAAATAGTCCAAATAATAATGGGTCATTATTTTCTTAAAGAAACAGTTAATTTCAATATGATAATATGATTAAGTTATAACTCTCCACAATTAAACTTTGTTTCTATTTTCTTATCGCCATGTGAATCTGTTCATGGCTTCATGCTAACATACATTTGCATGCACAGTGCAGTAAAAAACAGAAAGCTTTACATAATGTTGCATGTGCTTGTAGTATAATTCCAAAGACGGCTCTGTGAGATTGGTTTATGAAGCCCAGCCACGACCTCGAGCAATTGCTACTCTTGCTGGGGAAACAATTGTCAAAGTGGCATGTGGAACAAATCACACAGGTAGTTGTTATTCCATGCTTGATCTCAGTTATTTGACCTTGTTTGTTACTTTCCCTTATTTATTTGTTTTGGATGTTTAGTGGCGGTGGATAAGAATGGTCATGTCTACACGTGAGTAATCCTTTAGTATCCTAGTTCAATATTTTACTTCCTCCTGTGTAAAATAAGTTGTAATTGTTTATTATCCATGTTTACAGGTGGGGTTTTGGTGGTTATGGAAGGTTGGTGTTTGGTTTTCATATCAGGCTGTCAATGTTTTGTGAATTCCCAAGCAACTACAAATACCAGATAATTCTTATTCAAAATTGGCTTTTTATATTTGGTCCCTACTCCTTTTCTGTTTAACTTTCCAACTAAGTTTATGAATTCTGTAGGCTAGGACATAGGGAGCAAAAGGATGAATGGGTCCCACGTCGTGTTGATGTTTTCCAGAATAGAAATGTTTTGCCTCCTGATGCAATTATTTCAGCTGGTTCTGTGAATTCTGCATGTACTGCAGGTGTGCATCTCTTTCTCTCACACACTATCTCTCAACGGCTCTGCTTTTGTAAAATAAAGTATTCACTCATTTAATGAACCTCCTTTGTGGCTGTAATTTGTGTTACTTATTTCGTTTCTGGTAATGTATCTATAATGAACTGATAATATTGATAAGCATGATGACTTGTTATCCAAGTGTCGAGCCCATCCTCTCTTGAGGAACTTGGTGCTCTCAATATCAACTTTGAAGATTTGTTAGTAATAACAGTACAGTGGGATGATTTGAGAGTAGAATCACATTGTTCACATCACAGTGCTTGTCTATTTTATGTTTACTCATGGCTGTATTGCATCCTATGAAATACATCTTATGTTCCCACTTCCCAATTTCCAGCAGTAAATAATCAAGAGTAAGTTTTTTTTTTTTTCTTTTAACGGGTACATGTGAAAATATTAAGTTGATACTTGTTTTGAAATTTCGTAGTGTTTACTTCATGATTTGTGTGTGCACTTGCAAGAATCTAAGCTCTCGAGTTTTCATCTTTATTGCCAAACCTCCCCCCGTCTTATATATCTAGATCTGCAGTTAATAATTTATTCCTCTATGCATGGGAATCACAATGGCTAGATAAATGTATGATACTGATTTTACTGATCAAGAAGAGAATATATAGTATCGGCAGTGGTAGCTTTTACCATATATAAGATTTGTGCTTTTTTCTTTTCCGTATAAACCCTTACTGGCCATTTTATTACTTTAAACAATACAACACCTTTATTTGTATCCATGAACTAAATTGTAACTTGTTTATGAGTTTAATAATCCATATTTAACTTACTATGATTTGGTTTGTTATTTTCCATAGAACGGCTTTTGGTTTATGTGCCAGTTTATTTTTCATTTCAGGTGGAGGGCAGCTGTACATGTGGGGCAAACTAAAGAACACTGGTGATGACTGGATGTATCCTAAGCCTCTAATGGATTTAAGGTTGTGCCTTATTCTCTGCTTTGAATAATAATTCTAAAAGTTTTCTAGATAAGTTTTCCCCGTCTTTTTAACTTATTGATTTTGATCTAAGTATTCCATATTTACTTTGGTAAACAGTGGTTGGAATATAAGATGCATGGATTCAGGCAATATGCACCATTTTGTTGGGGCTGATTCCTCGTGCATCAGTTGGGGTCATGCTCAGAATGGGGAGCTGGGATATGGACCTGCTGGACAGAAGTATGTGCATGCAAGATGCAACTGATTTTTAGGGTAACCTCATTATTTGATTCTTGATTTTCTTATTATATAATCCTGTTTGCACTTGTCCTTTAGGTCTTCAGCTGTACCGAAAAAGGTGGATATACTTGAGGGTATGCATGTAATGAGGTAGGTGGTGAGCATCAGTTAACTCCTTTTTATGGTTCTTGGCTTCTTTTCTGGATGTTGCATAATCTATTTCCACTCTGAAAGATGATTTTCTTCAGTCTCATAATTTGTTTTTGGTAGCCAAAATGTTAATATCACTAAGAATTTATTATTTGTGAAAGAAATTTCAGAATAAAACTAAAATTGTTTATAAGTATGTGTTTGGAAACACTCAAATTATGTGAAGTGATTGCCTTTTTTTTTCCATAAGCTCTCTTAGTTAACTGTCAAAATATGTGACTATTTCTCCAAAATAAGTTAATCCAAGCACAAGTTATACCTTTTATTTATAAATTAAGATTCTTAACTACATGAATAAATAAAAAATAAAATGAGAAATGATCTAAATGTTTTTTCTTATTGTCAAACAGTGTTGCTTGCGGAATGGGTCATTCCATGATTATTGTTGATAGGGCAAATGTTGCTGATAGACTTGATCAGGTATCTCTTAAATCTTGCCTATTATTATAGAAGTTCATTAGCTCATGATTACTTTAAGGAGTTCTCAAAGGATTACATGAGTTTTGTTATGTTTTAGGTTATATATTTATGCTACTTGTTTCAGGTATAGAAGTTCATTTTTATGCTACTTGATGATCACAATGTCTGGGGTCCGCATGAGCTATTTATGTTTTGATTGTAGCAGAAACCAGTACATTTGTTGTAATAGTAGTTTTGATTTTTCTTCATTCTTCTCATCAATTCCTATATCTGTTGAACATTGTGAATAGTTTGAGATGCGGTGAATTGTATTATATCAAGTCTTGTACATTGTTTGTCCTATATTATGTAGTTAAATTTTGTTTTTGCATTATATTTATAGCTGTTAACAAATGTTGTCCATCATATGTCCTCTACATTGCTAGTCCTATGTAGTTAAATATATGTTTTTGTATTGTTTTTTATGATATGAAATGTACAACTCCTAACTTCACTTTTTTTTTTCCTGCAGCTTGATGTATATGATGGCAAAGCTTTCAGTGAAGGTTTGCTACTTACTATAATTCAAATTAGTTCTAGGTGTACACTGTCTATCCATCCAAAACTCATTGGTTGATATAATTTTGTGGTCTCAATTGCATCGGAACGTGTCATGTTGTGGATGATTTGAGGGGTGGGAGGAATTCTGATTGCTGAGCTGGAGAAATTTTCCTGATCTACCTTTAGTTGGTTGTTTAGAAGGCGTTTAAGAGTCTGGTGGGGGTCTAAACTGGTACTAATTTCAATGTGTTCCTGCTACAGGTAATGAGCCCATAAACAACACTCCAGCGCCTAAGCAGGCTGCTAAAAAGGGTGCAAAGGGAGCTGCTGACAAGTCGAAGAAGAGGAAAAAATCAAAAGATTCATCTGACTCAGAAGAGGAAGAGGATGCTGAAGAAAGTGACAATAGTGAGGATCAAGTTAATGGTGAGGCTGAGATAAAAAGGTCACGTGGGGGGAAAAGTTCTGGTAAAGGTCGAGGTAAGGAATCATCCAAAAAATCAGGTGCTGAGGGAAAAGGTTCTGGTCGAGGGCGTGGTAGCACAACAGCAAATAAGAGCAATTCTAAATCCACCACTCAAGTGAAATCCGGTAAGAGAGGAAGACCCCGGAAGTCATCATGACTTAGTTTTCTGTTGGAAATTTTGTTCTCTATACCTTAGAGAATTGTAGTATGTAATTCATTGGCTGGTGATGATTGTACCTAGTCTTTCGGTGTTACTTACTAAAATCTGGGCCCCACTAACTATTTAATGCTATTTTTTTCAAAAACATGTTAAATTTGTAGACCGTTTTGGAATGCAGAGGCAAGAAGTGCCTGCTTGTTTTGAATCTAGTACACTCCTTCATTGCTTCAGTTTCCATCAGCCTTTGGAGGTGCCTCTTTTATTTCTAGTAGATCTTAATCTACTGGTCTGGCGACTAGATCTTAACATGAGGCTCATTGAGTTGTTTTAATTTTTAATCCATGATGTATTATATTCCTAATCTTATTTGTAGTCATATTGGCCATCCTTATTTTTGTTCTGTTTTTTTATTGTATTAATAAATGTGATATACCTAAAAACTAAACCTTAGGGAGCCTGCTCTTATATCCGGTTGATTATTTATAGCCTGTTCAAACCTACCTTTACGTCTCGTTTGCATTCTGACAGTTAGGTTTCCCAGCTAAACTCAGATAATTTTATAGAATATTTGAAAGTGAAATCAGAAGTTAGGGTGTTTGGTAGAGTAAAAAGAACAAGGTTGTGAGAAATAGGGAAGAGAAATAGATGATAAATAGTGAAGATTGGGTTGTTTGTAGAAGTGAAAGAGTAGAAATAGTGTTAATTTTCTCTCATGTTTGGTAGGGGAGAACCGGAGAAGTAAAAGAGAAATAGAATGTAAAAGAGGGGATTTCATGCGGTCAATTTTTTGTGAAGTTGGTGCAGTTCTAAAATCTGGCCGCCCGATCAAAGATCGGATGACTCAGATGTTAATATGTTTTTTTTAATACCGATTTAACATCTCAGTATCCGGGTCATCCGATCTTAACAAAATAATGGATGCATCAAATCCCAGTCCATTTCCACTCTTTCTTCTCTCTTGAGGAGAGATTCTTTTAGGAGGGACTCATTTAAATTTAAATTTATCTCCCCTTTATTTATCCTCTACCAAATAATAGAGGGTTAGATCCATTTTTAAATCAATTCGGAAAAGAAATATACCATTTCTAGAAAAACATCTTAGATACGTGACCAATATTATGAAAGTCTTGGATGAAATTTGCCGGATTTTATAACAAAAACACAAGTTATAATTGATTGGGTTTTTTTTGTATAAGACTACCTATATCCTCCATGGGAGGTAATCTTGTTCGAGCTGGATAGGACCTTTATGAACGTCAAAGCTCTCCCTATGAGTATTTAATATAATTGCATATTCAAGGACTTGATATCACTGATTAAGCTGGAACAGCTACTTACCAATTGATTCACATGTTCGGTCGTAATTGATCGAGATTTTGAGATAGCACAAATATAACATGTTACCGGTGCCATATCATAATAAAGAGTAAACCTCAATTTCTTCCTGAAGTATTACCATTTCTCCTAAATAGTCTTCGAAGTATGAAATATCTGTCACATTAATCTCTAACAATAGCCGGTTTAAAAGATTTTTCCAAAACTTTAAGGACTACTTAAGGGAGACGGTAATACTTCAGGGATGAAATTGAGGGTTTACTCTCATAATAAATTTTGCGGCGGTGAGGTGTTTGTCCATCTGAGTCAATTGATTGTAAAAAATGCTAAAAGATTTATATTTAAAATAATTGCCTTTTATGAGAGCAAAGCAACACAACATAATGCAGCGGTTGAGGAGTATTAGGTGATTTCCTTTTTTCGTCCCTTCACCAGCACTTCCATCCAGTCATTGACCATTACAATTTTGGATTTTTTTTTTTTACGAACTTAAGATATTGTTAGTCCATACCTTACAATGACAGTGGACACCCATAAATCAAAACAATAAAACATCGTGTATCCTTCCTTTTCAAGGGAATAGCAATTTTGATTTATTCCTTTCCTATGTCACACCTCCTTTTTTACTATACATACACCCATTATTAATTTTATATCATTTCTAAAATACTCTCCCCATTTTTCTCCCACTGGAGCAACTCCCGCTTCATTTTTCCTCTTTCTTCCTTCCCCTTTCCCATTGAAGCAACTACCTCCCTCCATTTTTCCTCCTTCCCATTCATTCACTAAAAAAAACCTGGAGTAACATCATCGTAGCCACGTCTGTCCATCATCTCTCTCTCCTTTTTTTGTTTTTTAACTTATTGAAAACTAAAAATAACAAAAGAGGACAGAGAAATTTAGCTACAACGATGTTTCTCCGGATTTGCTCTAATAGGGTAAGAGGAAGAACGGGAAAATGGAAGGGGGTGTTGCTTTGGTGGGGGAAGGAGAAGAGAAGAGAAGAATAATTCATAATAGATTGATAATGGATAATTGATTCAAAATACTATACACTGACGCTTATTTATATTGACCAATATAGACTAATAATTAGTAGAGCTGTCAAAACGAGTTACCCGTACTGAATTTGGTAGCGAGCTATTGTGGGCCGAGCTAAAATACCCGACAAAAATTTGGTCATGTGAAATTAGAGTCCGAGTCCGGCCCTATGTGAGTAGCGGGATTGTGCGGGTCGATCCGATTAAAACCTAATTTATTAAAAATTGTTGCCCGTTAAAAGTTGTAAATAATTACATTTTTAGAAAACTAAAAAAAATTACAATATAGTTTTTTTCTAAGTAAAAATGAATTATAAAAAATACAATGAGTACTCCAACCTATTTCAAAGTAACATTACATCAGAAATCACATAACAAAAAATAAACCCAAAAAGTGAAGTGTCCACCACATCATAGAAGACAAATTATATATCATGCCCACCCAAACTATACAGAAATTGGGAAAAAAGATGCTCCCTAGCTTGGATGATACATGACCCTGTTGCAACCGTAATTAGAAGAAAAATTGGAAGCCAATATAAGATAACACTTGGAAGCCAATATAAGATAACACCAACAATGTATAACCAAAACTTTGCACCAGTAAAAGCTTCTGCATCATGACTAGGAGAATAAATCCTAAGCCAATTAGCTTGAACCACCACCAAGTAAGATAACATTGAATTAATTCCAGCAGTTTACCACCCCCTTCTTTTTTTAAAAAATTAATTCAGGCTGCTTGTTATCCCGTCCGGGCAACCCGGTCCGACCCGAACCCAATTTTAGTCCATGTTTGTTCTTTCAGGCTAAAAATCCCGGCAAGAATATGGGCTTATAATTTAAGAGCCCAAGCCCTCCGATTTTACGGGTTCGGGCGGCCCGTCCCGGTCGGGATGACCCATTTTGCTGACTCTAATAATTAGGAACCAAATCATAATAACTATCTAGAAATATGAAAACTGATCCTAGGAGATATTATAGGATTAAACCTAATCTTAACAAATATTCTTAAGATATTAAATATATTATTCTAATATTCTAACACTCCCCCTCAAGCTAAAGCTTACTAAGCTTTAAGCTTGTTACAAATATACCCATAATAACAAAATTGAATATAATAAACTGTGGGCCTAGATAGATTGCATTGGGAAAGCCGTGAGGTCAGGTAGAGTACACTGGGAAAGTCGTGGGGCAGGTAGATTGCACTGGGAAAGCCACGAGGCCAGCTAGATAGCTCTAGGTAGCCGCAAGATACATCTATAGGTTCTGAAACGTGGTCTGGAACCACAACAGGCAAGAGTGAGAAAACAACCATTAGAGGAGAGAGAAACAAGCAAAACAGAGAGGACCATCAAGTACGAAACCCAGAAATATCAAAACTACCATATCTGGATAGATCACGACAAGGAGGAGATGAAGGCAGAACACACCAGTAAATGCACGGTGAATGGTTTAAAAGCATGTCGGAAAGATACACGACGAGGAGGTTGGAAATAAAAGAAGGGTATGAATATAGAGTGAGAGAGACAAACAAATAAAAGTTCAAAACTTTGGAACCCAACAACAGAATAGGGTCAGGATATATCACGGTGCATGGTACCGCGCTCTGATACCATGTTGAAGTTATATGGTTTTGGTCTTTGGATATAAAAAGGGATAATGGAGGAGAAGAATAATTCATAATAGATTGATAATGGATAATTGATTCAAAAGACTATACACTGAAACTTATTTATATTAAACAATATAGACTAGTAATTAGGAAACAAATCATAATAATTATTTATAAATATGGAAACTAATCCTAAGAGATATTATAGGATTAAACCTAATCTTACAAGATATTCTTAAGATACTAAATATATTATTATAATATTCTAATAGGAGAAAAAATGGGAGGAGTTACTTTGGTGAGGAAAAGGAAATGGGAAAGGGGATGAGAGGGAAAAAATAGGGAGAGTATTTTAGGAATGTTATTTACTTATTTTAGCCCATGTCCAAGGGGAAATAATTTTCCGGTTCTTGAAGTGATTTTTTTTTGTTAATTTTGCGGTTTTTTTTTTGTCAAGATTAATTTTGCGATTTGAGTAATGGGTATACTTGGATTTTCTTGAAGGGATATGAATGGTGATTTTTGAAGGAAAAATTGAGGTTTTGATCATCACATGGTCATCTTTTGATACCAGTATAGTTTTTAGTTTTTGCGCTACACTTTCAACAAGGTTGGTTTGATTGGGTGGAATCAAAATGGTGGAATTATTTAGTTGCTACAACTTCAATGATATAATTACAAGGTCTGGTATAACATAAGATTAGTGGTCTTCATTTTACTGAAAAGGGGAAAGTGAATAATCGAAAATTAGAATGCAGCAATTTCGGAAAGTAATTTGCAGAAGTAGACAGAAATTAAAATAAGTAATTTAGAAGTTTTGAAAAAAAATTATATAAATAGGGAGTAAGTTACTTAGAAGCTTTGAATAAAATTATGAAAAATGTTAATTGTACATGTACAACATAAAGAGTGAAAGAGATATAAAAAAAAAGTGAGATGTAATAGGTAATGCGATGAAAAAAGATAAAAGAGAAAAGTGTTATAAGAATTGTTGTGTGTTTATATATTGTATGAATTTGATATCTCTAAGATTATTAATGGTGGGAGTGAGATAGGGTGGTGTCCTAGTGAACAAGAGAAAAATAGATTTAGACATTTAATAAAAAAGATATTATGGAAAAAAAGTGTAAAAATCAATAATCATGTTGGAGGCTTCTTCAAGGCCCATTTTCGTGACGTAATGTTTTTGGGCCTTTGCTTTAATATCGATTGTTGGGCTTTTTTTCGTTATCGTACACAGAAGTAGCACATGCACTTTCCCACGCGCTTCTGGCTCTGTGTGCTCCATGCTCACGAGTCACTACTGATCACTAAAGTGCATGTGTTCTCTTCTCTCTCAGTCTCAAGTAACCAAAAGCTGTATGTAATTTAACCTGTTCTGTTTACCGAATGTTAATGATTAGCTGGGATTCATGAAGGTAGCATGTGAATCGTGTCAGGTCCATAACTTTTAAATCAGACAAGGCCATACACATGCAACACAACACAACCCAACCTAGCCTTTCATGATTTTTTTGACATGGAATTAATGGATCATATTCAATAAATTATTCTTCTCTTTATAATGAATGAGTTGAGAAGAAAATTTTGAAGGAAGAACATTTCTTTGGCTGGTTGCGTTGGATCCCATGTGATATTGGGCTCCACCATACTATTAATTAGTTGGCCAGTCATGTGCCGTTGTACCTAAACAAACGTCGCTTGATTAATTGTTGACATATATACATTCATTCATATTCATATGTAAATTAAATTAAATATAATATTCGTTTTCGTTCATTCATTTTCCACTCGGCATGGTTGGAACCGATTGCTGATAGCGATAAGCAATCTCGCATCGCATGCTTTCTTATGATTGAGACGCTTTGCATTCACTGAGATGTCTGTGCCACCAAAATTGGACCGTTTATAATATAGGATAACAGTCATATGGCATTAAACATGATTTGAAAAGTAAATTAATACTTAAATGCTATCGGATGACTTTATGACACTAACTCGAGATTTAAAAGTAAAAAAATATTAAAATAGTAGTACAACGCTTAATAATATTAAATGTTATAATTTTTCTAATAGTGTGTTTAGTAAAATTAGTTGAAATATTAGTTGAAAGTTAAAAAAATAATTGAAAGCTGAAAAACTAGTTGATTTGACTTAAGATATTTGGTAAAATTAGCTGAATGGTAAAATGTCATACAATGACATAATTAATTATTAAATAATGATGAGTGATGATGATTATTGGATAAATTTATAATAAATTTTAGCTAGTAACTGAAAATGTGAACTTTTTAAAAAATATCATCTTAAGTAGCTATCCAAAAAAGTTACTTTACCAAACACTAAAATGGTTTTCGCTATTAATTTCAGCTTTTAACTTCTTAAAATGACTTATCAAACACACTATTAACCAGAAAAAAAGTCATAATTTTTAATAAGCCTTTAATGGCATTTTTAATTTTCTTTATAATACCAAATATAGTATTTTCCAGTATGATGTCCATATATATCCAATAAAATCTAAGCCAATCGAATATAATATTTCTTATGAACTTTAAACTCCAAAATTTCCAACAGAAGTTTGCATCCTTAGCTTGTGTTTATAAATTAATCACTATTTCCCTCTGAAAATGAAAAACATTGAAAAAAGAAGGACTTGGAAATGAAAGTAGGTAGGGCGATCAATCACAGGTGCACTACTGTGTGGTTGTTAGTTGTTATGAAACTATGATTTCACTTTTGTTTTGTTTGTCCTCACGAGGATAAATAGGTAGGGGTCTTTGATGAGTTGATAGACTTATGCTAATAATGTATAATGAGCAACCAACATATATGTCATAAGATGACGTGATGTGAGATTTTGATATTGGAATAAAGTATGTGTGCATTTCGTACCCAAAGTTCCAAACGGTTATTACTCCCTCTTTTTGCTTTAGGTTTGTGAATGAATTTGGCGACAACGGTGCTATGTTTTGAGAGAGAGAAAGTGAAAGAGACAAAAAGATATACATGATTGATTGTTAATTAAACGATGAAAGAAAAATATAAAAAAATGATAATGAAGTTCATTTTATTATAAAAAAGATTAAATTGATCTTGTGGCATGGCGCCTTTTGTTATCCTTATCATTGATGGTGGTGTTTGGAAAAATATAATAGTTCTACACTACAAAAATAGTGTAAGAAGTGAGGGAAAAAAAGGAAATAAAGAAAAAAAAGGGAAAAATTGTGATAACTGATATAATGAAAATAAAGAGAGATATAAAATTTAGAAAATTTGATATGGAAAAATTATCATAATTTATGTTTACTTGATCAGATAATTACTTTTTTTATTAAATCAGATAATTATTTTGAACACAAATTGACAAAACTTGATATTTAGTGATTTAAGTTTCCTTTACACTTTGTTTGGTTGTGAGAAGAAAATGAGTGAAAAGTAAATAGGGAGAAGAGAAAATAAGATGAAAATGAGATGATTTTTTTATTTGTTTGGTTGGAAAAGGAAATGGAGAGAAAGAAAAGTTTAGAAATGATTTTAAATAAAAAGAAAGAAAATAAAATATTTTAAAATGTCTTGAATGCCCTTGTCTACTGTTAGACGTTGATTACATTTGGAATAGTTGGAGTTTTTGTCTCTTGTCAGTAGATCATTTTTCTTCTTTTTTGTCTATTTTCTTCGATCTTGAGTGAAGAAAATGTTTTTAGTGGGCCCATGCTTCCGTTTTCTTTGATTGTACTTTTCGGATCTGGATCCTCTGCAGCAGACATTAGCTACGAAACAGCTACAGAATAACTACGGAATTAAAATCCATAGCTAATCCGTAGCTATTCGGTAGCTAATGTCTGCTGCAGAGGCTACAGAGGATCCTTACACGTACTTTTCTTCTTACTACCCAAACCAATCAAAATACTATTTTCTCACACTTTTCTTTGCTTATATATATTCTTTCCTCTCAGTTTCAATGGTTCCAAATGAAGTGTTAAGTTTCCCTTCCGTCAAACAGCCATCTGATGGTATGGAGAATAAAACATACAAAACAAAAAGAACTCCAACCCTACTGCTTTTCCAGCTACACCAAGGAACCTTTAGGCTTTAGATGGGGCAGTACAAGGAACATAAATGGACTGTGAATGATCACATGAGCCTCAACATTGCATGTTGATATTTTTGCTCCAACCTACACCAGACTACTAGTGCTAGCTAGCCTTTTTAATCATTTTTTTAGTTAGAAAGCCTTATTAACTTATAAAATATTACATCTAATTAATAAAAAAAAACTTCTAAAATATTACATAGTCAAAGTAACAAAAAAAAATTAAGGTAATTCACTTTCAGAAAATATTTTTCACACTTTTCATATTTTAGTTTTAATTATAAATAATATTAACTTATTTTTTCATTATTTTAGAGTTTTGTATATAAAGGAAATAAAGAAATCAACACAAAGTTATTTTTACTATTTTCTATACAAAACTTTAAAAATGAGAAACAAAATGAAAATAGTGTGATGTTTTTGAAAATTTTACAATATACTTCTTTTCTTATCTAAATTGTAAAATTAGAATTAAAGTTTTAAATCAACTCTCTATAGATTGTAAAATTTGAAACCTTTGGAAATTGAGTTACCTTACTCTACTCTCTCTCTTTCAATTACTTTTAATTTTTTGTTTGTTCCCTCATTTCATGGCGAACTTCATGCATAACTTGTGAGAGTGGAATTCCGTCTCAATCCTTGATGCTAACCTTCTCTCCTTTTTTTTCTTTTCTTATTTAAATTTTTAAATACTATATTTTATATGTTAATAAATACTAATCCATAATATTTATTGTTATGATTTTAATTTATTTAATTATAATTTTTTTGTCAAATCATAATATAAATTATATTTTAATAGGAAAATATAATCTATTATTATAATTTAAACTTGAATGATTGTCTAAAATTTTCTTATTTTTTATTTTAGAAATACTAATTTATTATACATTTAATTTTAATTATATAAAAAATTAGCTTTACTCACATATTATGTGAGTTATTATATACTAGAGAGACAAGAGCTCACACGAGTAGGGATAATAATGGGTACCTTCAGAACAATTGCATTTTAAAAAAAGTTTATACCCATGCCCATATCAGAGTGGGTAGTCACTTGAATGCTCGTTCTCATACTATATACTTATACTCGTGTCTGTTACTCGCACTTTACTTAAGTGAAAAATTAGTAACTCAATAAAAAATATTAATTTAAGATAAATTAAATTACTCCAAAAATAATTCAAACATAACTATTTAGTATCAAAAACTTAACAAATTAATTAAATTAAATTAGTGTGTTAATGTTCTAAAACACAACACTTATTGTTCAAAAAAACTATTAAAAGTTATTATATACTTAATATCAAACCATTTTATAATTAAACTTGGACGTACTAGCGCTCTTTGGTAATATATATATATATATATATATATATATATATATAGATATTTTAATAAAATTAATAAATACATAAATATAAAAATTATTATTTATTAAATAGTTTAATTAATTAATATGTGCATGTGCGGATATAGGGTGGGTTGACCACTATAACGTTGGTACTCGCGTTCATCCCTATTAATTACAAAATGTGGGTTATTACTAGAGGTTTCAATATGGGTTTAATTAGCTCAATGACCCAACCCGGTTCACTAGTGGGTTGCGTTGATAGAAATTAGACTCACATTTTTGTGGGTCAACTCACTTAACCTGCGAGCTACAACAGGTTTGAGCCAGGTTTGGGTGGGTAACTCACTTTACTTTATTTTATTTTATTATTTTATATTTTTAAACTTATTTTTTATTTTTTTTCAAAGTTTTTGGATTTTTTTATTATTTTAATTACTTTTAAAATTAAATGAGTCAACCCACTTTACCTACCAACCCTTGGTGGGTCAAGCCGGGTTCATATGTTTAAGCTCACAAAAAAAGTGAGCAAACCATGCTCGACTAACGACTTACACTTTTAATCTAACTTCTGGTGAGCCAATGGCTCACTTTGGTACCTCTAATTATTATCCGTACTCGCGCTTATACTTGTTTAGCGGGATTTTACATTACCCATTGCTGATATAATTTTTGCATATAACTATTGGACTCGGGCTCAATTCTCATCCCTACACGTGAGTTATTTACAAACTTTTAATATCAAGTTTATAAAACTTGAATTTGGGTTATTTATATAAGAGTTAAATATGTTTTTTGTCATTGAAATACGGACGATATTTACATTTTGTCTCTATATTTTAAAATAGTTGATTTTGGTCCCTCAAAAATTGAAAACACACTAATTTAATCCTTATTATATAGTTTTCCTACAGATTTTCCTCTGAATTTTTATCGATAAGAACTAAAAAGTGACATTTTCACCTTTCAATAAAAAATCACAAGAATAATCATTGCAGGAAAACTATACAATAACGACTAAATTAGTGTATTTTTAATTTTTAAAAGACCAAAATCGCTATATTTTAAATTATAGAGAATAAAAGCAAATCCTCTATATTTTAGGATAAAAACATATTTAAACGTTTATGTATATAATTCAATCCTAGTCTTATTTGGTTGGTAAAATGGACGAGTTAGATTCAACATTTAATCTGACAGGTTTAAATAATAAAAAAACAACTCAAATTATTTTTCTTAAAACAATTTAATCATATTGATTATCTTTTTTCACTATATCAAATTATTATTATTCAAACATATTTAAGTTGAAACTTTATCAAGGGGATGTAGCTCAAATGGTAGAGCGCTCGCTTTGCATGCGAGAGGTACAGGGTTCGATCCCCTGCATCTCCATTTTATTTAATATATTTTATTTCCTTGAAATTAATGAAATACATTTTGGTCTATAATATAATTAAATAAATTTATGTCTCCTTCAAATTCAAACTAATGGTATAAATCTATGCTTCCTTTATAAAACCAGAAAATAATAAATAAAAAAAATTCTTAAGCTATTTGTGTGCTAAATAAATATTATATTTTTTAATAAAATATTTTATAATTTATTGATTTATTTTTTAACTACAATTATTTATCGATTTCTTAATTAGGATTTTTATTAGTAAAATATCTATTTTTAATTTCTTATAAAACTAATGACAATTTTTTTAAGACAAACATTATGGTATTGTTAAAAATTCAAATAAAAAATATATAACGGAAAAATATCACTATATTCAAAATATTTAATATTTAATTCCTTTTTTATAAAATATATTATATATTCTTTAAATAAAATTGTTAAAATAATCATTAACAAAATCTTTATTTGAGAAAAACAAATTCATAACTCCCTTGCTCCTTAAGTATTGTTATAACATAAACAAATTATATGTATTGTTATATAAAAATTATGTTTAACTCCTAATTCATAGCATATTTGATATCAAATATCAATTTTTGTTTTATTATTGATATTAGACTATAAGAATATTATAAAAAAAATAATCTACAACTAATATATATTATAAAAAAATTAATGAAATTCCTTAAACTAGTAACTTATAAAAAATTCCGGCCCCCCATTTAAATCATTCCTAGATCTATCCTTGTTATGAGTTCTAGCATAAACTTGTGTAATAGACAATGGTACACTATTGATGGGTTCTGGCACCCTGTTGTGGCTATGGACACTAATATAATTAAATAAATTTATGTTTCCTTTATAAAACCAGAAAATAATAAATAAAAAATTAATTTTCTTAAGTTATTCGTGTACTAATTAAATATTATATTTTTAATAAAATATTTTATTATTTATTAATTTATTTTTTTACTACAATTATTTATCGATTTCTTAATTAGGATTTTTATTAGTAAAATATCTATTTTAAATTCTTATAAAACTAATGACAGCTATTTTAAGACATACATTATCGAACTGTTAAAAATTCAAATAAAAAATATATAACGGAAAAATATCACTATATTCAAAAATCAAAATATTTAATATTTAATTCCATTTATATAAAATATATTATATATTCTTTAAATAAAATTGTTAAAATAATCATTAACAAACGCTTTACTTTGTAAAAAAAAAAAAAAACGCTTTACTTGAGAAAACCTATACAAATTACAAAATTATGAGAATTAGGTTAGAGAAATATGTGTCGCCTTATACAAATAACAAAATTATGAGAGTTAGGTTAGAGTTAGGTATAAGATAGGGGATATTTCTAAGAGATAAAAGAAAGAAGTATTGGATAACATGTCTATTTTATTAAAAATAGGAGTCTATTTGTAAGAAAAGAAAGTTATTTAAATTGAGAAATATATTTTTATAAGAAAATATTACTTTTAATTATTATCTATCAATAAATAATTAGTAAAAATTTTATTTTTAATGAGAAAAAATATTGATAATTAATAACATTTTTATATTTAATATAAATATTTTAATAATTTTAATAATAAGATGTATATTTTAAAAAAAGTTGAGACCTTATAATAGGGGAGGTTGGGGCGACTTTGGATGGGAAGTGAACTCCAACCAAAACTCATCACATCCTCCCTAAACCCTCACACATTCTCTCTCTCCCCCCCTCTCACCCCAATATGTTCTGTCATTTCCTTTTAGTCTCCTCTCTGATTCCCGATGGGTCAAGAAAAGATCGAGAAGGTGGAAGAATGAAGGCTTGACATGCAAAAGAAGTAGGGATGACAATAGGTAGAGTTTTGGTAGGGTACTATTGTGACACCCTTCTACCCCAAACTCTTATACAGTAAATAAATCGAAATATTGGAAGATAATATCCCACACTGGGTAAAAAGGTTCACAAATCCTCATCGTTTATACTTCAATCATATTCGTTTATATCGATTAAACTCAGCAAAAACAACAATCTTTACACAGATTATACAGTTAACCCATCAAAACCCCAAATCATCATACCCTTATTTACCATTTTCTCTATTTATATTATTTCATCCATTCCACTCAAGATTCATCAAGAATCATACAATCAATCATCAATCTACAGTCTTCATCATTCATACTCAATATATCAATTATTAATACGAATTTAAAGTCTTAGGTTACTACCCAAGCACCCCCCAAGCACCCCCACATGCACATATAAGCAGCACCCTCTCCCCCACCGTACCTTGAAGTGGAGATCGAACCGCAACAGTTCTTGATTCTCAATGCTTATTCTGCAGCAACCCCTTCTTGAGACGTCGTTTCTCCCCTCCTTAGCGTTTCGCTCTTTGACAATTTTACACATAAGGATTAAGGTGAACTGAGAACCCCGCATTAAATAAATACTTAATTGGGTTAGGCTCACTCTCAACCCACTTATTCTATTTATTATTCTTATTATTTATTAAATAACCTTAATTATTCATAAAATATACTAATCTTACTAATATTATTATTTATTTATTTCTATACTTTTATTAATTTTATTTTATTTAATAAAATTTGGGATGTTACAACTCTCCCCTCCTAAAAGAAAAATTCGTCCTCGAATTTTCCTGAGATGAACAACTCTGGAAAAGACTCCTCTCAACAGGTCGATCAAAGACAATTGCTTCACCAGAACAATCCAATAAGACATGGTTGGGAGATAACCAGTCTATACCAAGAATAATATCTAGTTGACTCAAAGGCAAACAGATCAAATTAACTAGGGGCTCTTTACCTTCAACACGAATAAAACAATTTAAGCACACATCAAAAGTAGAAACTGACCCACTAGCTGGCGTTTCCACACTCAACACAAAAGGCGAACAAGAAATAGGTAGTTTTAACTTAGACACGCAAGCATGTGATATGAAAGAGTGAGTCGCGCCAGAATTAAACAACACAATTCAATCAATCAATCATCACAATAACACCACGGAAGCACAACAAACGCATAACTCAAGGTCGATGAATCGACCAATCAAACAAACAGTTAACTCAAGCAATATAATTCACTCAATCAACACAACACATTAGCACCACAGAAGCATAGTAAACTCATAACTCAAGGCCGGTGAACCGACCTGCTCTGATACCACTTAATATGACACCCTTCTACCCCAAAGTCTTATACAATAAATAAATCGAAATATTGGAAGATAATATCCCACACTGGGTAAAAAGATTCACAAATCCTCATCGTTTATACTTCAAGCATATTCGTTTATATCGATTAAACTCAGCAAAAACAACAATCTTTACACAGATTATACAGTTAACCCATCAAAACCCAAAATCATCATACTCTTATTTACCCCTTTCTCTATTTATATTATTTCATTCATTCCACTCAAGATTCATCAAGAATCATACAATCAATCATCAATCTACAGTTCCATCATTCATTTTCAATTATAACATATATTCATACGAATTTGTAGTCTTAAATTACTACCCAAGCACCCCCACATGCACATACAAGCAGCACCCTCTCCCCCACCGTACCTTGAAGTGAAGATCGAACCGCAACAATTCTTGATTCTCAATGTTTATTCTGCAGCAACCCCTTCTTGAGACGTCGTTTCTCCCCTCCTTAGCGTTTCGCTCTCTGACGATTTTACGCATAAGGATTAGGGTGAACTGAGAACCCCTCCTTAAATAAATACTTAATTGGGCTAGGCCCACTCTCAACTCACTTATTCTATTTATTATTCTTATTATTTATTAAATAACCTTATTCATAACATATACTAATCTTACTAATATTATTATTTATTTATTTCTATACTTTTATTAATTTTATTTTATTTAATAAAATTTGGGATGTTACAACTATAGTACCCGTCCCCATACCCGTATTTTTTTAAATAAATACCCATACACTCCTAAGAAGCAATTCTAATACCCGTATTCTTACCTATTGCATACTGCTATGGACACTATTGATGAGTTCTGGCACCCTGTTGTGGCTATGGACACTAATATAATTAAATAAATTTATGTTTCCTTTATAAAACCAGAAAATAATAAATAAAAAATTAATTTTCTTAAGTTATTCGTGTACTAATTAAATATTATATTTTTAATAAAATATTTTATTATTTATTAATTTATTTTTTTACTACAATTATTTATCGATTTCTTAATTAGGATTTTTATTAGTAAAATATCTATTTTAAATTCTTATAAAACTAATGACAGCTATTTTAAGACATACATTATGGAACTGTTAAAAATTCAAATAAAAAATATATAACGGAAAAATATTACTATATTCAAAATCAAAATATTTAATATTTAATTCCATTTATATAAAATATATTATATATTCTTTAAATAAAATTGTTAAAATAATCATTAACAAACGCTTTACTTTGTAACCAAAAAAAAAAAAAAACGCTTTACTTGAGAAAACCTATACAAATTACAAAATTATGAGAATTAGGTTAGAGAAATATGTGTCGCCTTATACAAATTACAAAATTATGAGAGTTAGGTTAGAGAAATATGTGTCGCCTTATACAAATTATCATATTGTTGTAAGAACGATGATTATTATATACATCATTGTTGATGCACCATAGTCTAAGATGGCAGCAGGGCCGACCTATTATGTGTAGGCCTGAAGTAAATTATTTCTTCCGTCCCTATTTATAAGACCACTTTTAGAAGAATTGAGTGTCCCCTTAATATAAGACCCCTTTGCATATTTTTAGATAAATTAATTATTTTTTTCATATTTGCCCTTCATAATATTCAACTTTTTTTATTTCTAATATATTGATGAATGTGAATAATTAATGAAGTTTTACCCATATGTTCAACTACACCATTAGAAAGTGACTTTCGGAGTCTTCCACCATGTCACAATTAATGTCTTTAAAATATAGTGACTTTTAAATAGGGGTATATTTGGAATGCTATTATTTTTTTAAATACCAATACATTAACAATTTTTCTTAAACTGTGTGAAACAGTTGAAATGGTCTTATAATAACGGACGAAATAGGTATAAGATAAGGGATAAACAGAAACAGAAACCAATGTGGACAATAAATCCCATCCCAAAGCCACCATCAAAGCCTCTAAGAAGACCCCCACAGGATGCATCCGCTCTAGAGCCAATAACCGAACCATCCATATTTAATTTGAAAAACCCATTCGAAGGGAATTTGCAAGAAAATAATACCTCAACCCTATTTTGAGTAATGAGACCTGGATTCAATAGCCCCAATTCTCACATAATCACCTAACAATAACTCACTATATGGTCCAATAAGAATGTGTATATATATGAAGAGCTTTTATTTATGTCCTTACAAAGCAACCACAACTTTATAGGGAATAGAAAACAATAATTTGGTTATTGTCAATTACTAAAATTTCAGTGCCAAATTTGTTTCAAGCAAAGCTTCCAACCCCAAACTAAAAAAATATAGACCATTTTTCTTGTTGTATTAGTTGATTCCACACATCTTGGACTGGTTCACAACCACGCAGTGTGTGCATAATATAGACTCAAAGGCGATGAAACATCTCAAATAGGTAACTCATACGCCAAATGACGATGTCGTCTCATCTCATCTCATCTCATTAGTTAGAATCCTACCATGGGCCACTTACCACAAGAAACTCTAATGCATGGAGGTCCAGACCAACACCAAATTAGATGAGCCAAATCAGGGAAAAGCAAGAAGTATGATATCCCAAAGACAACGATGCAACGATCGATTTTAGAGAAAAGCGCCCATCAGAATTGTAGCACCAAAAAGGAGTATTAGGTGATCCATCAACTGAAGGTGTACAAACAACCAACAACTTCTGAATAATGGGTTGAGACAACATGCTTTGAAGCATAGTTTAATAAATGCCCTTCAATTACATAGAAAGATGTCGGATAGTTAACTTGATAATCAGGGGGATCAACCGCTTCCACCCCCACCAATGGACCCACATCTGAATAATAGTGTGTCCTGCCAAAAGCACGCACTATAGTTATCTCCTAGGTTCCATGAGGTGCTGAGCTGTACTAATATTTTCAATATAAATATTTGTTTTTATCTTTATAATTTTAATTTGTTTGTGTCTTATTATTAAATAATAATTTAAATTACCCAAAATAATAAGTAGTAAAATATAATCTACTATAATTATTCTATTGTTTTTTTAAATTTTAAAAATATTATTTTATTATAAATTTAGTTTTAATTAAATAAAAATATATCTTTATTCGCATATTATGCGGGATGGGGGTTAATATACTAGTTAATATACAAATTTAGAATTAGATAATACAAGCTCCATTACCCATGCATTACAAGAACATAGAGAGAAATGAGAGGCTAGACATGACTATCATTATTGTCAACTTGAAGAGGATATCAACTTTTATTAAGAATCAACATTGATAACATCTCTATATTAATTACATGAAATAAATTCTATAATGTTATTATTAATTTATTTTAAATTTTAAGTACGAGCAATATAAGTAATACCATCAATTTATCTATGTAAAAGAACAAATCAATGGGTCATATACTAGTTTACTATATAAGTGGAATCAATCTCCTCTCCGATACTTGAAGAATGTACCGGAAGAATCTGGTAAGAGAAAAAAAAAATAAAGGGTATATGTTGGACCCCACAACATCTGTGGGATATGTTGTGGGGTCTTCCTGTTTAATATATCCCTCCCGTAACCGGAGAGATTTGGACTAATATATATAAGTGGGGGAAAAATATGTTTTTCGTCCCTATAGTTTTGGTCAACTCTGGTCTTCGTCCCTGCATTTTAAATCCTTTGTTTTTTTCCGTTGAACTTTCTAAACTCCCAATCCATGGTCCCTAGCCATTAGTAAGATCGGTTAACATGATGAAGTGAGTAACAAAAGTTACTTGTTATCCTCAATGATAGGTCTTAAATAGCTGACTCATTTAAATAATATTTTTTTATTAATTTTTTAATTATTAAAATAACATAATTATGAAATTAGATTTTTTATCGGGTAAAATTGCTCAGGTGACCCTAATTTAGTAAGTAGAGTTATTTTAATAATTAAAAATTAATAAAAAAAGTTAATTATGATTTGTTAGTTATTTGGGACTCACTATTGACGCTAATATGTAACTTTTGTTAGCCAGCTCAACAGGTCAACAGATTTTACTAACGGACAGGACCATGATTTGAGGGTTTAGAAACAAAATTTAAAATAGAGGGACAGAAACTAAAGTTGACCGAAACTATATGAACGAAAAATATTTTTTTCCCAAGTGGTATTGCTGACAAAACATATCACACATGCAAAGATTATGACCGGCTGGGATAGCATATTCGTTAACTTAGGTCGAGCACCCATGTGCTCTTACGTGTTGTCCCAAAAGTCAAGCCACGTTGTAGGCCACGACAAAATAGCTATTATTAGATTGGTTGCTTGTTGATTAGATATTCAAGATTAGTGTCGACAGATGGAAATATAGAAGCAGAATGTCATATGATATACTATCTCCAACCTATTATTATCGGATAATGTTGTTTTTATACAAAATACTTACACTACTTTATATATTTTTTTAGATAACAAAAATAGAACGTTCATATTTTGTTATAAAATTTTGTAACCTTTTATTCCATTTTAAAGATATATAAAAAAATATGTAATAATTAGTATTATTTTGTGTATAAATAAGTTTACTCCCACACAATGATACATATTGTTGCCATATCAGAAATATTATTTACGGGTAAAATTTATGTGTATAATATCTATTTAATTTTCTGATCATATTTTTAAAATTGATTTATTTTAAAAATTAAAAAAAAATAAAAAATAAAAAATACAATAGAATAAAATGGGAGTGAAAAAATATTCCATTTTCATGGAGATATAAAAAATGGATAAAATATTACTAAAATACTTTCCTAACTTTTTTTTATATATATTTTTTTAAACAAACACACTCTAAAGTGTTAAGTCACCGCTTGTGAGCTTCACATCACATACAAGCACCACTTTCGACAGTGGGAAAATATAGTTTGTTGACATATCTAACAATTTCAAAGTGTGAGAGTGTAGAGAAGACAAAATGGAAAAAAAAAATAAAGAGAAAGTAAAAAAATGTAATAATTGATGTAAAAAAGGGAAAAAAAATGAATATAAAGAGAACGATAAAAAAGTGAGAGTGATAAAAATAAAAATCACAACTCTTCTACCATTAATTCTCTTTCCCGTTTAATTCAAATTATTTGTTGTAACGTTGCCTTCCTAGTTCTAAGGTGTTAAGTCACATTAGATCAAAACAAGGTATTAAGTCACCGCTTACATTATTTTAATCCCATGCACTTCACATCACATGCAAGCCCCACTTCTACCATTTCCTTTCTCGTTTAATTCAAATTATATGTTTTCCCATCAATTTTTCTCCGACGACCGTAACATTCTAACCAACGAGAAAAAGAATACGTACGTTAAACTGCAATTTAAAATATTCTCCATGTAGTTTTGGCAAGCATGGAATAAATAGTAAATACATGAACACGGGACGACAGTACATCTGGAGAGAAAAAAAGAAGAATAGATATTGCACGTAGGGATGTCAACCGGGCGGGGTGGGGTGAGTACCTATGTGGATAACGGGTATCCGCGAATATTCACGGGTATCCATTAATATTTAAGAATTTAAATATTATAAAAAAAGAGAGGAAATGTTACAAAATATATTATAATATCATACTATATATATAAATAATCATTATATAATATCAGTACGTGTTAATATATTAAGAATATCATCAAAAAATAATATAAAACAAATTAGATTTCATCATAAAATGATAAAAAATCTTAATATTGAAATATATTTAATAGAAAAATATGTTTTAATGAGTATGCGGGTACCTGCGGGGCGGGTAGTATAATATTAATTCGTCCCCACCCATTAATTATATAAATATGCGGGTACCCATTGCGGGTATATCCACGGTACGAGTTTTTTTTACATCCCTGCACGCAACATTTAAAGATTAAACAATTAATGACAAACCAAACCACCAAGCAAACAAAATCAAAATATGTTCCAGAATCTAAACAGAAAGATATATGGCAAATAGCTAAAACAGTATACAAGGATTAAGACTATTTTTAATGGAGCAACTTATTTAAGTTTTATTCTAAAATCGCCGATTTTAAATAATAGATACTAAAATCAAATCTTCACCATATTTTGGGGACTGAAAACACATTTAATTAACTCTTTATTATTTTAATATTTTTGGGTGGATCTTACACGTACACATCACATTTTTTTTTTGCTTTTTATAATTTAAATAACTCTTCACTTCAATGGATCAACTCATCAAGAACTCTTAAATGAACTCCATAATCTACCTCACATTTGTTATTTTAATATTTTCTCATATTAAAAAATACTATTTTAGAGTTAAATATGTTTTTAGTCCCTGAAATATAGTCAATATTTGTTTTTAGTCCCTGTAATTTAAAATTCACCTATTTGGTCCCTTTAAAAGTGAAAATAGTTGTTTTCAGACCTTGCCGATAAAAATTCATAGCTAATTTGTAGCAAAACTACGTAATAAGGACTAAATTGGTGTATTTTTCATTTTTGAAGGACCAAAACCACCAATTTTAAATTATGAAGACTAAAACCATATTTTAAATATATTTCATGGACTAAAAACATATTTAACCATATTATTTTATTATCTTTATTTAATTTCAACTTGACCACACTTTTTCATAGGAACCAATATATTGCTTATTAATTTAAGCAACTCATTTCTTCAAACTTAAACAATTGGATGCCACTCAGCCTTCTCCAATGGTTACCAAGGGTGTGTTTAATTGGTTATGTGTTGTTTTTTAGCTTTTTAAAACTGTTTTATAAAATAGTTTTTAGGAGCTATTTTTTTACAAATGAAATTATCTATTTACAGTATTTCTACCACAAAAACTAAAACTAAAAACAATTTTTCAAAACATCTTAAAGTAGTTTCAGAATTTTAGTTTTTAAAAACAAAAAAGAGTTATACCTTTCAAAATCATTTTTAAAAGTTGTCTATCAAACAAGTTTTTCAGTTTTTTATTTTTAAAAACAAGAAACGATTTTTAAAAATTGTAAACATACAAACCCTAACTTTTTTAAAAGAGTTCTTAATTTGAAGAATTCACTAAACATCTCCAATCTCCCATTGGAGATGGTCTAATGCACTCAACAACAATACAAGAATGAAGATATAGATGAAAATTAATAAGACAACACACTTAATGTAAAGGTATGGACTTTCAATAATGAATTCAAACTTGGAGAGCATGGCCCCAATGCACATATATCACATACAAACATTACAATTGAACTAATTCCAGAAAAGAGAAAAACTAAGGGATTGTTTGGGTTGCCCATTTCCTGTTGTCATTTCCATTGAAAATAAGAAATGGTCATGAAAATCTGTTTGATTGCATTTTTGGAAATATTTTATGAGTTTAATTAGTATACACTGACAGTGTACAATAATTTTATACGGTCATCCAATAATGTGATGCCACTTCATCATGTGTTATTAAATTCATTAAATGATGTGGCAATATATTATTGGATGTTTGTGTAAAATTTTGTTACACTGTCAGTGTATATTCATTAAATCCATATTTCATATAAAAACATTTTCAAAATATAGCCTAAAAATGAAAAAAAAAAAAGACGTTTCCATGGTTTTCACTCAAAATTTGGAAATGAAAAGCGGAAATAGCGAAAACGCGATGGCATAAACTATAATTGTCATGAACTTATGACTCAATCCTCTTTCTTTTTCTTTACGCGTTAGCATCGCTCTCGCTCATTTGTGTATGTGTTATTCTGCTGCTTCTTCAGTTACTGTTGTGTGCCCTAGGTATGCCCCTCACCCATCTCTTCTTCCTCCTTTACCTACTCATTTGTTTCATCCTTCTCTTTTCTCCTTCATCAACAATTTTTCTCTGAAACATGGTTTCAACAATTGAAAAGAGGCGCCCCCCAAATATTGGCTTTAAGGTTAGAATCAGTCCCTTTTTCTTTATACTCTTCTTCAATCGTTGCTGGTTTGTTCGATTTATGTATGATTGTTAATTTGTTGTGGGTCTATTCGATTTACTCCTTCAAACTTCAATGTTTTTTGACACATAAATTAAAGAATTAAACTCAAAGTAATATGCTTAACAGGTTTGATGAATCACAACAGCAAGCTGCCCTCTTCGATTTATGTATGATTTTAAGCTTAATTTTTATTTTGATTAAATTATTTTAGAATAAAATTATAAAGGATTTAATTTTTAAAAAATAACATGATTGTTATACTTGTCGTGATTATCTTACAATATTTACTTGACAAAAAGTTGCTCGGGATCCTGTACGTGATTGATGCTTGAACTTGAATATATTAATTAATATTTTTATTTTGATATGCTAACAGGAACATATTCTTTAATTCATGGGATTTTGCTTTAAACTTTAATTGGAATAGAAAAAAGAACTAGGAAAAAGAACTAGAGAATGTAGAAAATATATGAGATTAAAAAAAGAGAGTATTTGATTGAATAGCAAAATTAAAGAAAGTAAGGTTAGTTCATATGCTCAAACTCTTAGAGCACCGTAAGTCACTACAGATGATGTAAAAACTTAATTTTCAGAGATGTGAGTAATTTGTAAATTGATAGCCCAAATCACAATTTGTAGACTTATGCCCTCTATTGGAAAAATCTTAATTACTTGTCATATTTATGATAATTACAAAACTCATAAAGCATTTCACAACTCCTATATGTGTAAACCAGTTGAGATAATTATCTATAACAACCAGATTTTGTATAAAACTTTTTTTGTTATATTTAAATTTCAATTTTTAAAATTCAAATCTTGTATATATATTTGTATTCATGATCATCAATGGATTGATTAAGCCTTTTTCCTATCTCTTTTATTTCTCTAGATCTATATGGCATCGGAAGTCCATCTTGCTTAATTGCACAACGATCCCCAATTATGGCTTCCTCACATTCCTCTGAAATCTTCAATGATCCCACCCCACAACTAAACACAAACCTCTTGTAGAACTCAATACCACAACTCAACTTTTAATTAAACTCAATGCCTCTAATTACCCGGCATGGCATAAACAATTATGCTCTCTATTTGTTGCTCATGCTTTAGACGGTTTTCTTAATGGAACTTTCCCATGCCCTCCTTCTACCATTGGTGAAGGAGATCTGCAACTCAAATCAATCATGATCATATCCATTGGATTTGTTAGGATTAGGCATGACGATCAAATCCAAACCCGCGAATACCGCCCCGCCCCGCCCCAACTTTGATAGGGAAAATATGCTTTGACCGGGTTTAAGTAAAACCCGACCCCGAATCCACCCCGCCTTTAACGAGGACGGGGGAGTTTGGGTGTTCAAGAATCTGCCTGCCCCCGAACTCGTCTCGATATACTAATTAATTAATTTTAGTTATACTAATGGTTAAATAATAAAGGTTAACTTATATATTTTTCTTAAAATATAACATAGCTTTTAAGCTTCTTAACTTTTTAGGATTATTAATGTTTACACTTACATATTATTAGAATTAAAAGATTTACATATTATTACATATATTTAAGTTATAAAAAATAGAGAAAAAAAATGAAAAATAGAAAAGGTAAATTCCCCGCGGGTTTCCTCGAACCCGACGGGGCATGTAGGGATTGGGTTGAGTTTCAAAATGTTATACCCCGCTCTTTTTAAACCTGAACCCATCTTGACTTTTACGGGGCAGGGAACCCACCTCGCCCCGTTTCCATGCCTAGTTAGGATCAATTACTATATCTTGCTTTACTTGGATCTTGTGACACAGAGGCAAGGACTATCATGTCATTTGTTAACATCTCATCTGATGCTTGGAATCAATTGAAAAAGGTCCATGCCAATCGTTCACGCTCGCGTATCATGTCATTGAAAGAGCGTCTCAATTCCATCACCAAAGGAACATCACCTGTTAGTGACTATTTGCACTTTATTCGCTCTATTGCGAATGAGTTGGCCCTCATTGGTTACCCATTGAATGATATCGATCTTATAATTCATGCTCTCAATGGTTTTGGTCCATCCTATCGAGAGCTCACGACATCTATCCGCACTCGTGACTCGTCAATAATGTTTAATGATCTCTTAGACAATCTTGTGGACTTTGAAATCTATCTTCAACGCGAAGATCGTGTCAATAGCATTGGCTTTTCTGGTTCCAGCCGCTAACGTCCACACTCTTTTCACAATTCCTTAAAGAGGTCTCCATCTACCTCAACTCTTATTTGTCAATTTTGTGACAAGAAGGGCCACATGACAAAGACATGCTACAAACTCCATGGTTATCCACCTAAATGGGCTCCTCCCTCTACAAAATATAGCACAGAAATCTTAAAGCAATGACCTAACATGGATGCTTGATTCTGGCGCTTCTCATCACGTGACCGGTGATCTCAATAATCTTTCCATCAAATCACACTATTCTGGAGAAGGCAAACTCACCGTGGCCAATGGTAAGACTTTACCCATCACTCATACGGGTTCCACAAAACTTCTCACTCTCTCCCGCCCACTTCATTTTACCAACACCTTATGTGTTCCTTCTGTCACTAAAAGTCTTATTTCAGTTTCCTACTTTGTCAAACTAATCGTGTTTCCATTGAATTTTTTCCCTTATCATTTTGAGGTGAAGACATTGGACACAAGGGTGATGCTGTTACGCGGATCTAATGAGAATAATGTGTACAAGCTTCCAACCATCAACCTCCAAGCCCACACCACCTATGTCACCACCTCCCCATCACTTGACCTTTGGCACCTCCGACTTGGCCACCCAGCACGTCCACCCCTACTACATGCTCTCAATTCAAATAATATTTCCTTTTCTATTTCCAAGAATAAATGTAATGTCCGTCTATCCAATAAAAGTCTTAAAATTCCATTTTTTAGGTCTACCATTGTTAGTAGTCACCCCTTGGAATTTTTGTACTCTGATGTTTGGGGTTCCTCCCGTATTCAATCAATTGTCGGTTATTCTTATCATGTATTTTTTATTGACCATTTTTCAAAATATGTCTGACTACATCTGATTAAACTCAACACATTATTGTATCTGCTTTAGGAAACTTTCAGTAACTATTGTCTCCTTGCTTTCTCTGAGTTCTGCCTCAAGAATATTTCCGCTTAAACTATTCATCTACCTTTGAATCCTATTTTTTATGCAAGGGATTTGGCTAAGTGTTAAGCCCTACGTGTTGCCAATATTTGAAGCATGAATCCTTGCACTTATTTGTAACATAACCTTTTGAATGTTTTGTTTAGATTTCGAACTCTCGCACATTCTACTTTTTGACGCAACTTGCAAACTTTCTTGGAAATCTTGTTTTTACTTCAACATTATATTGATCTCTAACCTAAGTCTTAAATAAAAGAAACAAACTTTAACATTTTGAAATTGTGAATAACCCCAATACAATCACACAATCTCGAGATAAACTCACTCTTTAACGTTGCAAGACTTTCCAAGTTGAAATGATAAAAGAAATCAAATTTATGGTCCTTGTGAAGTAAAAGTAAATATAAATGCTTAGAGTGCATCAATTCATTGGATTTTATGTCTTTTGGAAAAGTTACAACTTTAAAGTAAAATTCTATCAAAAGAAACGTCATCACACTTTCCTTATAAGACTTGAACGGGTTGGCCCTTAGATGGCATTTGATAGACATGTCAAAACGGGACAAAACACGACATATAAGTTCCATTTTGTATTTGGTGTATTTTAAAAAAGGAATGATAGAGAATAAATGATTAAAAAGTGGTACATTTTAGTTTCCTAAAAGATGATGGAACCAAAGAGAATAAAGGAAAACATCTTATAATTTCTTATTCATAAACCTCTCCCAAGATTGTACGTAATTCTACATCATTATTATTGTCACTGCCACTATCGTCGACACCATCGTCAACATCTAGACCCCGTTACCACCTAACACTTTTTATTCCATTTTTCAATACTTAATATGCTAGTGATATATATATATAAATTAAACACATATAATCTTAATCTATTTTGTAGTTGTTGAGCATAATACACAAAATTGTTTAGTTCCATTTTAATTTGTTATATTCATTTACTAAACACTTTTCAATAGTAAAAATGGGAAGTCATGAAATTTCTTTAATAAGTTAATCATATTGCGTTTAAAATGTTTGATATTAACTTTTACAAAGTTAAATTGATATTAAAGTCAATGCAGATTAACTGATAAAAGATCAACAATTGTCACTCAAACAAATTGTAAATTGAAAATCCATTAGGGTCGGACTAGTGGTCGAGGATTTAGGTAGTTTAACATGAAGTTCTAGGTTCAAACCTCTTTACTTTCTTTATACATAAAAAAAATTATAAATTGTAAATTAAGAGTGTGTTTGACTTGCCATTTCAGCTAGCTGAAAAATGAAAATAGTAACTGAAACCATTTCAGCAATGTTTGAGAATGTAGTTTTTTAGTAGCTTTTTTGGTAGCTACAAGCTTTTCTTAAAAAGCTACTTGGGGTAGCTTTTCTAAAAAAGCTCCAAATTTCAGCTACTAGCTGAAAACTAATTACAAGATTAACCCCCAACCACCACCACTTATCATTAATTAATAATTAATGTTGTCCTTAAAATGCCATTTTATCATTTTTAAACTAGTTTTACCAAACACATTCAATAATTTTTTAGCTAACTTTAAACTTTCAGTGAGTTTTTCAACTTTTAGCTAACTTTTTAGCTAATTTTACCAAGCAAACTCTAAAATTACAAAGTGCCGAGTGGATAAGATTTGAAGATATTTGGAGTTGGGTAAAGTAACGAAAAAAAGAAAAAAAAATCAAAATTCACCTGTTAACCAAAAAGAAAGAAAGAAAGAAAATTCAAAACCTGACAGCGTCTTTTCTTTTATTTTTCCTTTTTAATTCTATCCTGCTACGTGAATGGCAACGGACATGAGCCAATATACGAACGGAACTCGGACTCCAAGGCAAAAATTATAAGGCAGATTTAAGGAATGTGTTGAGGTCCGTATGATTTAAACTAAACTAACCTCTGATTCAGTTTCCATTTCCAATACGGTAAACCGCAAACGTGGTCTTATTTTGTTTCTTGTTGATTTAGAAAGAGAGAAAAAAAGAGTGTCAAGTGTGGTGTGAGACTGAGACTAGCCATGGGGAAATCTACCTCCTGCTTCAGACTAATCACATGTGCCGGCGATTCGGCGGAGAATGATGATTTCCAAGTATCTGAGGTGAGTGAGATATCCGATTCCGAAATAGTACTTCAAAGCTTAACTTGACTTGAGACATACTCATGCTATTTCAAGCAACATCTAATGTGTGTGTGCATGCGATCCGAGGTAGTGTGTCTTCTTCGCATAAATTAACCAGCTAGGACTCTCTTCTACTTCCTTCCTTCATCAATTAGTATGTTCGTCTTGGATTTGGTTCTTCTATTTCAGATTCATGTCTTCTAGAATGGCTAATTGCTGTTTTTATTTTTAATTTGTTTTCCTTTTTTGCATAGCTTAAACATCAGAATAGGTTAGGAATGTAATGCAATTTTTCCATCTTGGTTCCGTTTCAAAAGAAGTGTTCTGTATTTTTTCCCACTCTTTTTCTTTCGAGTGATCCTTACTAGCAATGGATCTTCACGCGCTCTTGTTGATAATTATAGTATTCACCTTTTAAATATGGCATTCCTTTGTTTTCATGAAACTCATTACATTGTCAATGAGTGAAAACGATCCAGAATCTGACTAATATGAATTGTTGTTTTAACAGTAAATTACTAATTTTTGGAACAAGGTGTCTTGGAATTTCATTAGGATTATGACATTTAACGCTAGTTAGTAGTAAAACAATGTTGGACCGTGCTGTTTACTTTATGTCTACTTAATACGAAGTTATAAACAAATATCTGCAATTTTTTCAGATCTATGCTATTAGGTTGCACTGCATTTTGATCAGATAAAGTTCACGTGAACTCAAATAGTTGCACATTACACTCTAGTAAATTTCATTGGATGAGTGAAAGATTCATCGAAATGCCTTTGGCAAATGGCAAATAGTATTCTGAAAGGTCCAAGAGTGTTAGATGCATTGATCATATGACCATTGAAACATAATTCATTTAGGAATTATTTGTATTAGTTCATTGAATATTTGTTTCTAATTTTCTGTGGTGACTAATGAAATCTCTGCATAATGTGGAAAATTTTCCCTGTAATTTCTCTTTGTTTTCACTTTTCAAGTCAATGTTAAATTAATTCAAAGCTTGAATTAAAAAGAATACTGTAGAAACATGTTGGGTAGGAAGAATTTACTTTTTCCAAAATTGAAAGAGTAAGTGTTTGTTGTCTACATTATAAATGAAATGGTTCTAGTTTAGGTACATGGAATCGTGCTAGAATTAAAAAAAAATACTGTAAAAGCACGTTGTTAGCAAAATTTGCTTTTGCAAAATTTGAAGAGTTAGGTTGGCTGTATAGAACAGATTCTCTTTGGTTCCAATCGTTCTAGTGGAACCAAAACTTACCAATTTTTTACCTTATGTCCTATTTTGTTCTATTTTTAATATGCACTTAAGTCCAAACATAGAACATAACTCACATCTTCTGTTTTGTTCTATTTTAACTTGCCTACCAAATGCTACCTTAGTGTTTGGCTGCATTATGAGTGTGTTTCGTAAGACATTTCAGCTAGATGAAAGTTGAAATTGTTGTTAAAATAATTTCATCAGTGTTTGGTAAGATAACTTGTTTAGATAACTACTAGCTTTTTTTGAGAAGCTACTTGCGGAAGTTTTCTAAAAAAAGCTCCCCTTTTCAGCTACCATCTGAAAATGTTTTACAATTTTATCCCTCAACAACTCTCACTTATCATTATTTAATAATTAATGATGTTCTTATATGTTATTTTACCATTTTCAGCTAGTTCAACAGCTAGTTTTACCAAACACTTTCAATCAAACTAGCTAGTTTTTCAGCTTTAACTAACTTTTTCAATTAGTTTTACCAAACACACTCTATGAATGAAATGGTTCTTTTAGAATTGCAATGACATTCCATTTCATTCATACTTTGGGAAATCGAATCAATATAGAGATGATTTTTAGTTTTGGAAAAATGTGAATTAGAGGACATAAAGAAAATTGTACTTATTCTAGCCTGCCTAGAATCACCAATCCTACCCTTCAAATAGCATTGTTGATTCTACTGTGAAAAATCAAGGCCTGTAATGTGACTATCATCATTCTGAATCTCTTTGACTTTTATTACTAAACATGTGGTTCATGCTGAAATAAAAAAATGCTCTTCAAACATATTTATATTCATCATTGCTAGTTTCTAGCTATCTGTAAAAAGAAACTGAATTTATATATCCTCTCTAGAGAGCATACATATATGGTTTGAAGTTTGTTTTTCACTGATTTTTATTTTTCTAATATTATTCTAGATCAAGGATTCTAATGATAAACGTGGTTGGAGTTTCCGGAAGAAATCTGCAAGGCACCGTGTGCTTAGCAATACCGTCATAGCCGAGGCCCCATCTTCTGCTAATAATAAGGAGAGTTCAGAATGTGCAAATTTTAATTTTCAACCACTTCCTGAACCTAATGTTGTTGAGAAGATTTGCACAACAAATTTCTCTAATGAGAAGCCTCAGTTATCCTCCTTTGAAAGCTCACAAATTGCAGAAAGTAATGTCATTGAAACTGAGAGCAAGGTGGATGTGGATCCACCAGAGTCCGCTGTTATCATCATCCAGGCTGCAATCAGAGGGTTAATGGTATGTTTCCCTTTTGAGGATTGCTAGTCCAGAACCTCTCTAGAAAGAATAACTGTAATCACCTTTTTTATGTTTATCTTTTTCTCTTTTTGTTTCTTTCAGGCTCAGAGAGAACTACTACAGCTTAAGAATGTAGTGAAATTGCAAGCTGCTGTTCGCGGGCACTTGGTCAGGAGGCATGCTGTAGGAACCTTACGTTGTGTTCAAGCCATCGCGAAAATGCAGGTCCTTGTGCGAGCTCGTCGTGTTAAGCAGGCACATCTGGAAAATCATTTAAGTCACAAGGATGGAAATGATTCCTCAAAAGCTTTGGTAATTATGTAAAATTACTGATTAGTAGGTCCTTTGCTCACTGTCTAATATTACATGGTTCTAGCATGATAATAGTTACGCCGTTGAAGTCTGCATTTTAGGGGGGGGTGTATTATCATGACAATACCTCAGTAGATAGTCCAATGTCCATATGTTTGTTGAATAGAACTGTTAGTTTTGCTTAAGGTCTAGAAATATTAGTTTAGTCTTTTAGAGAATTTTCCTCTCCTTGATACTTTAAGCATTCATCCCCACCACTGAGCCTAGGATCTCTGTTTCAATGTTTAGTAGTTGTGGTTGTGGTTTATTGACTATTGCCTGAGATAATTTTTTTTCATTGGGAAGAGCATTGTAAGACATGCATTTTGTTCAATTATTATGCTGCAAACCCAGCTCTAAATGTGACCATTTATTTTTTACCTTGCCATAGGGGAATGAAAATCACGTGACCAAACCAAATATAATGTACACTTCCACTGAGAAGCTGCTTAGTAATAGGTTTGCTCGCCAGGTATGGTATATGTGTATTTTTTGTCCCATTTTTCAATTACATCATGTATCTTATATTTATGTTTTCCAACTACATCTCCTCCCCTCTTTTTTGTATATTAAAGCTGTTGGAGTCATCACCAAAGAACAAACCTATCCATGTCAAGTGTGATCCTTCTAAAGCTGATTCTGCTTGGAAATGGTTGGAGAGGTGGATGTCTGTAACATCAAAAGATGTTGCTGAGTTAAAAAAAACTAGCTCTTTGACAGATCAATCAGACAAAAACAAAGATAGCACTTCTATTTGTCAATTAGAAACAGGTATTCCGCCTGAAGTCTTTCTCCAGTCAGCTGACTCAAAGCCCACTGTTGAGGATTCACCTCTACTTTCTGAGGATGAAGAGAAGGTGATTACTTATGACGCCAGTAACTTAAAGTTGCATTCAAGCTGTCCCACATCATCTATTGTAAAAGAGGACCTGGAGCAGGTTCCTCCTGAAGAAATCATTACATATGATGCTAAAGTAGCCTCAGCAGAAACTGATTCCTTCCAAAATGAAATATCAGCATCAGATGCAAGTGCACCAGAGCTTAGTATTAATTCTCTTCATCAGAAGCCTGAAATTGATGGTGACCAGCAAAAACGATCTTTGAAAAGATTTGCCTCAGACCAACTAGAGGCTGAAGGAAAGAAACCTGTAAATGGATCAAGAAAGGTCAGTAATCCTGCATTTATTGCTGCACAGTCAAAATTTGAAGAGCTGAGTTCAATGGCTAATTCAGGTAGGACAAGCAGTGTGTCCTATCAAGATGCATCAGTTGAATCACAAGGAGATACCTCTTTAGTCGGCACAGATAATGCATATAGATCAAAAGATTTATCATCTGAAAATTCTGCTCCCTTTCTTTCAAGAGTTGGTGGTTCTGAATGTGGTACTGAACTTTCCATCTCTTCCACTCTTGATTCACCTGACGTGTCAGAGGTTGGTGCTACGGAAAATGAGCAGCATGATGCCAAAGATTTAGTAGAAGGGACTGGTAATCTTGAAAACAGGATAAACCATGATGATGAGGCCAATGTTCAATGTGCCATTCCAGCTTCTAACTTAGCTACCTCTGTTCTGGATCAGTCAGAGATTGTTGATGACATCAGTGGCAATATGGTTCACTCAGTAGTAGCTGTCAACTCTGAAGAGCCTACTACTAAGACTGAGATAAATACATCTGACCAGGAGAAAGAGCAGGCGGAGGCTATTGTGCAAGGTTCCAGATCATCTCCAGAAGCTTCACCTAGAAGCCATATAACTGTCCCTGAATCACAAGGAACACCTTCGAGTCAGGTATCTATAAAACCTAAAAAGGGCAAAATCAACAAGACAGGATCCAACAGTAAACACGGTACCCTCTCAGTGGGCAACAAATCACCTGCAAATGCAAATGATGATTCAGGTTCGAGAGGCAGTAGGGAGCAACTGCCTAAAGATCAGCGGAGTGGGAAGAGACGCAATTCCTTTGGCTTAGTAAAACCTGATCACATTGATCAAGAACCTAGAGATAGTAGTAGTAACAATAATTCTCTTCCCCATTTCATGCAAGCTACAGAATCTGCTAGGGCCAAGGTCAATGCTAATAACTCTCCTAGATCAAGTCCAGATGTGCATGAACGAGACATCCAAGTTAAGAAGAGACATTCCTTACCTGGTGCCACTGGTAGGCAGGTTTCTCCACGCATCCAACGATCAATGTCTCAGGCACAGCAGAGTGCAAAGGGAAACGGTGTACATCCTCCTCAAGGTAATTTCTAAAGTATAAGGAATCTTCTTTGCTAGGATTTGGAAGTATTATGCACAATGGGGCTTGAGTTCCTTTTTATTTTCTAACGTTAACTCTGTTGGTGTTTGCTATCAATTTAGTTCTTGTGTGTGTGTGTGTTTGCAAGGGTTGTTGGTGGTAAAATTATAACTAATTGACAAGTCCCTTGTCTTGGTTGTCCATATAGCATGTCTTCATTATTGTGATTATTCGACATGCCAGAAATGGAAACTCTTAATTTTATATGGGGCTGGAGGAGGGCAACTATTGACCAAGGCTATGTGATTCACAAGAATCCTAATGATATGTTTACAAACAATGTCTGGAATTTGGTTTGCCGCTAAGTAATAATATATTACTTAGAATGGCCATTATGGTTGTTTGGGGAAAAAAAGAAATACAATGTGAATGGCATATTTTCACCAGCTTGTTTTAGGATTGACTTTGTGCTTAAAAAATATCATTTTATGATCATCATACAAGGTAAAAAATAATGTTGGACATGCCACTCAAAGTGGGGTGGTAAGGGAAGGAGGGGATAGGTTTTTTTTTGGGGGGAGGGGGTGGGGGGTGGGGGCGGAGATTGCAACTATGCTTTCCATGTTCATATGATAAAACGTTGGAAACTTTCTCTGGACTGATATTTTATGTGTAATTTTTGTGAGAGACTGATATTTAATGCATAAATTTTGTAGTCCTTCGAGCATTAATATTTTCCAATTTGCTGCTTAACTTTCTTTTTAGGCCAGCATCATTGTCAATATATTAATGCTGCTCCACAATAAAAATGTTTTTTTTTTGGTATAGACAATAAAAATGTTTTATAATGAATAGTTGTGTTTGTTTGGTCTCGTATTTTGTCCGTCTCTCCTCCCTGTATAAATTCAGAATGGGGTTGGATGTTGGTTATCAACTCAAAAAACTGGCACACATACATGCATGTCCATTGTCCACATTTTCCAGAGGAAAACCTAAACTTAGTAATGAAGAAAAGACAATAATAGTTCTGCTTTATGAGTTGTATTACTTACCACTTCTTCTGCTTCTTCCAGAGAGAAAATGGCTGAGGTGAATTGACAGCTGAAGTGTGCTGACATGCTTCAACAATAGTTGATGATCAACCGTGGAGTGGCAATTTGGAATTTATGATTACATTTGTTAATTCTCTTTGAAGGATGGCAGCTCTGGTTATATATGCCATTTTTTTCTTTTAAATTTCTTGACTCTTTGTATTCTTTGCCACCTTCTCTGTTTACCCACATTTAAAGGCAGTTTGGTTGTGACAGTAGGATTCGTCTGAGAACATGCATATGTAAAATTGAGTGAGGCATATATGTACGTGATTGCTCTCGTCATTGTTATTAGTGTCATACCCAGTGGGGCACGCACGATCTGTAAGTTTCAGAGTTCAGACTATATAAAGTGGCCATGAGATAATGTTTGTTAAGATATAGTACTTTGCGTAATTAATATTTGAGACAACCACGGGTTTTATATAGTCATTGCCCAGCTTTATTGTAATATAAGCTGAAAATAAGGTGAATATTTTTATCTTCAATAATGTTTTTATTTTGACATCAGCACTATTTTACAAAAAAAAAAGAAGCTAAAGCATAATTGTTATCAGCAAAGATTTGTGTGATAAAATATTGTTAGAGGCATTGAAGTCATTGACATTGGCTGTCTGTCTGATTAAGAAAACTAGCTTATAGGTGAAAATTGATAAGCTGGTTGATTAAATTAGAATGTTTAGTAAAATTATTTGTTAAACTAGATAAAAAAATGTAAAATGATATATAAAAACATATTCGTATGGTTTCTCATATAAAAGTCTTTTATTGATAAAAATATATAGTTTTAGGTTCTTTTATTGATTTCGAAATTTTATCATTTTTTATTTAAAGTAAAAATATTTTATTAAAAAAGGGAAAAAATAGTATAATGATTAAAATAAATGGTATGATATTGAAAAAATAACCCAAAATAAAGAGCGAAAATAGAATAAAGGAAAGGTAATGGACTAGGTCCCTTAAGCATCTTGACATGGGTTTGATCCCTGGTGGTGTGTATGGAAAAAACTTTGTTGGGAGAGATAACCCACTGCAGTGATCTCTACGCCTCAAAGGGATTAGTCTCTAGCTATCGGTTGGGGGATACCTTCGGTTTCACACAAAAAAAATTTTAATGTATACAAAGATAGGTAATACTAGATCTATTTGTTATAAAAGGATAAACTAACTAAAAAAGGGTTAATAAATCCTTTAACAACATAAGTAAAGATGAAAAAAATGTCAGATTGCTAATTGGGACCTACAGCCTTAGGCTTCACCTATTTAATAAAAAGCCTTAGGCCAAGCTTTTTGAATAAACTCATTTTAATTATATAAGTCAGGTTTAGGTGTTTCGAAAAGCCTATTAAGCCTAATAGGTCAACTTAATATAAATAATATCACTTTAAATAAAAATAAATATATATATAATTTTTTAATTTCTGTCATTGACCTATTTAGAGATGGGTCCATTGAACTATTTAAATGCTTATGTCAGTAACTTACTTATATAATTAAATAGCAGACCTATTAGTCTGTGAGCTTATATTGAGTATCAACTTATTTATAGATAGGTCTATTGGCTTATCTTAATGTTTTAATATGAAATGAGCTTTAAAATATGCTAATAGGCCAAATCAGGATTTTAAATAGGTCACGTCAAGCATAAAAAAAATGTTTATGAAAGGTAATAGGTTAGACTTGGGCCACAAACCACAACATGATAAAGTAGGCTAGACTTGAGACTTACTAACCCTATGTTTGGTTTAAAAAGAGAAATAGGAGAGAGAGAAATGGTGAAGAGAGAAAGTAATGAGAAATGAGATAGATTTAGAGGTTGTTTGGTATAAGAAAAAATAGGAGAGAAATAGAAGGGAGAGAGAATTTATTATTTTACTTGACAAAAATACCCTTAAAATAACACACACACAAGGCACACAACAAAGAAGACAAAAGTAAGGGTATATTAGTCAAAGTTCACTCATTCTCATCTCTCTTGGATTTCTCTCGTCAATAGAGAAGATTTAATTCTCTCATGGGACCCACCAACTTTCCAATCTCTCTTGCACCAAACAAGGTGGAGATAAACTCTCCCCTCCATCTCTCTCTTTCGCCTCTCTCTCGCTGCCATTTCTCTAAAAACAAACAGAGTGTAAGTCTAATTTGACTTGGCCTATTTCCATCCTTAAGCATAAGAAACAAAAAGAGAGTACACATGCTTAGAGTGTGTTTCATAAGACATTTCAGTTAGATAAAAAATGAAGTTGGTAGCTGAAATTATTTCATCAATTTTTGGTAAGGTAGCTTTTTACTAGTTTTTTTGTGAAGCTACTTAAGGTAGTTTTTTTTTTTAAAAAAGAAACTCCTTTTTTCAGCTACCAAGTGGATTTTTTTTTACAATTTTATTACTCAATAACTCTCACTCATCATTATTAATAATTAATGATGTCATTTTATGTCATTTTACCATATTCAGTTAGTTCAACAATTAGTTTTGGTAGTTTTACAAAACATTTTCAATCAAATCAGCTAGCTTTTTAGCTTTCAACTTTTATCTAGCTTTTCATCTAGTTTTACCAAACACACTCTTATATTATGTTAGGTAAATGGAGCCATTAAGTTTTATTGGAAAGTGATGGGAACTAAGTGATTGTATTAAGTTCCACAAGAGATTTCTGAGTGGTGGTAAAGGGTGCTTTAGAATCATTTAAAGTTACAAAAGAAGGTGAGGAGACCATGATTAAGGATCTTAATGTTGTTTTTTTTCGGTGTACAAAGGAAAGCAATGAGATTTGAACCTAGAACCTCATGTTAAACTACCCAAACCCCCAACCACTAGGCCGACCCTGATCTTAATGTTGTTTAACAATATAGATTGTTTTATAGAAAAAGAGACTAAAGAGTAAAATTTCATCCATTCATAAATGTACACTGTTTACAAATATACACATGAGATTGATTTCAAAAATTCAAAATTAAAGATCTCAAAAATAGATAATACAAATGTACTTGTTGTTACAAGAGGATAAAAATAAAAAAGGTAGGTCAATAGGTTTACCATAGAAAGGGGCTAATGAAAAATGAGAGTGAGAGGGTGAATGAGTAAGTCCTGAGAAAAATAAGAAAAAAAATGAAGGTTTTTTTAGTGTGTTTGGAAAAAAAAACTTTATTAAGTGTTTATTAAATAAGTGCTTATTACATGAGAGCCTATGTCACAAGTGCTTAAGGGGAGCAAATGAGAATCAAAGGGGGAGACTCGACGCTAAAACTCCAAATAACCTATTTCATAATCTTTTATGAGCATGTTATAAGTTATTTTTATAAGTTTATTCAAATACTTACATAATTATTTATGTCATAAAATAAACTCAAATAAGTTTTTCCCATCATCTAAGTGCTATATTGATCCAAGTTTTTGTATTTTGATAAGTTATTTTTAATTGATTACATTATCTTGACAATGGTTTATATGTAACGTATAAAGCAAGTGATATATTGAAAGATAGAGGTGTCAATTCGGGCTACTCGACCCGGCCCGCCTTGATGTGAGTAGCAGGCTTTATTGGATTGGGTTAAAAACTAGGAAGTTATTCGGGCTTCTAAAATAGGTGCCTGAGCCCTACCCTTTTGCGGGTAGCCCGGTTTTTTGGCAGGTATTTGCGGGCTACCCGGCCTTTTTGCGGGTAACGGGCTGTACTAAAAAGCCCGGGAGTTATTCAGACTTCTAAAATAGGTGTCCGAGCCCTACATTTTTGTGGGCTTTTGCGGGCCGGCCCATTTTGCCGGCTCTATTGATAGAGATGTCTTTGATAGTAAGATTTTGTGGAAATATTGTCAATTGTTCATGCTTTTATAAGGTAATCACTAGAAATGTTTTCAAGGTAAGTTTTGTGGTTTTTACACCTAACAAATGTGCAAATTTATGTGCACTATTATTCTTTGGTATTGCTATGTAGGGGTGTAATCGGGTCGGGTTGGTTCGAGTTTGGGGTAAAACAGTGTCCGAACCAATCAAAACACATCGGTTTGGGTTGGTTCGATTTTGCAATTTTTCACTGTTCAACCCGAACCGAACCAACCCGATCTCTAACGATTTGGTTCGGGTCGGGCCTCGGGTTCTAAATAAAATAATAATATTTTTTTCAAATCAGCAAGAAAACGTGAAAAAATCTTAAAAATAAAATAAAAAATCTGAAAAAATTGATTCATTATTTTTCAATATAAATAAGCAAATAAGGAGGAAATCACCTACAAGTTTTTTGTCACAATGTCCCAAACATAATAAATAAAAGTATAATCAAGCTTATGAAAATGAGCTTATATCAGTAAGCTTATAACTGCAGTTTTTTATCATAATTGTCCCAAACAACATAATTAATAAAAGTACATAGATTAGACAATTATATATACGTGACATAGACGACTAATCGTGTGAAAATTGGTACTCGAGTGTCTTCGTCTCCTCTTCCCATCCTTTTCACCTTCTCATCTATTCAGTTGCAATTATTAACCAGATACATAAGTAACTTGGATATTATATCCAAAATAAGAGGCATATAATTTGGTAAAAGAATATATTGGAATGTGCTTTTATTAGTTACCTTTGCCCGACCTAGAGCCAAAGTGAGTATGCAGTAAAGGACATGAAAAACAGCTAGCATGAAGATATATACGTGGAGTTGATGGATACCCTCTGATGAGACAAACGAACTTTACCCTGAAAATTTATGTGAATAAAAAACACTTACAACCCAGCTACGTTACGTTTGCTAGTGATAAATAGTAGTTAATGATCATATTAACTACATGTAATATTTAGAATTTGATTAATAATTGAAAAGTATATATAAACAAAATACAAATAGATACAGAGTGTCAAATAGTTCCTAACTAGATTTCAAGCTCTTAAGGCTATTGACAATGATGCACAGAAACAAAATATAAACAATAATGCTATTTTAGTCCCCTACTAATATTTTATTCTTAACTTTACTTCCAACTCTGTTGCCTTATTACATATTGCTGCACCAATATCTTTAGCATTAAGCAAAAATTGGATATACCCGAAGTATCTTCAACCCTTACTTAGATTAATATAGCTAGCCATTAAGTATAACAAGTTGTATTTCTCATGTATAGCAGTATTAAACTAACCAAGAATGAAACAACCAATCTATTATGCAGTTATCACATCAGTACATCTATATATCAAGCATTTGTTTACTTAAAATTTGAACAGACTACACCTAATGGGAAAATGAATCATACAAAGAATGAGTCACCTTCTTCCAATTTTGTGCCCTGCTCCCAATAACAACACTCTTCCTATTGCATCACTCTGAACACCCAAATCCAGAGTAACAGAAACATTATGAAGCCAAACCCTACACTAAAAAAAATTCTGGAAAAAATTACAAAAAAATTAGAACAAAAAACATTTCCAAATGACACAACACAGTCACGAAGGGTCTAAACGAGAGTTATATTCAACATAAGTCATAATAGAAAGGCTGTAACTACTACTCCTGCTAAAATCGGTGAACCTCATAACCAAAACAGTGGTTCTACACAAATTAAAGAAAACAAATTAATCAAAACGCTGGTTCTATACACAAAACCAGTCTAGATCACAATGGTTTAGGTTCTATACACATAACAAGAACAATGGTTCCAACCCTCAAATCCTTGATGGAACCTCACCTTCAACCATAGTTGAACACAAATGCAAATAGAGACAACGAATCAGAGCAGAGAAGGAGAGAGTGTACCTGGGATGAAGCAGATCCGAGCGGAGAAGAGGGAATCGCGCAAAAATGATCGGAGAAGATGAAGATAGGTTGCAAAAACAATCGACCTTGAGGAAGGTAACGACGCCGGTGACGGAGGCGGCCACGATCGACGACGGCAAGGGCATGGAGAGAAGGTGAGGCGGCGAGAGCCTAGGGCTAGGGTAACAAAACAAAAGAAATTGAAAAGTGAAACTGAAATGAAAACACAGACCCCTGCCCAAAAAGTGAAAAACGCACACGTTCTGGTACCCCGGTTCGGGTATCGGGTAGCTCGGTTTTTAAAAACATAGACCCGATACCCGAACCAATTAAGGTCGGGTTTTCCTAAAAAAGGACCCGAACCGACCCAATCCAATCTGTTTTTATGGTTTGGTTCGGTTCGGGTCGACCGTGTTGGCGGGTCAACCCGAACCCGCTTACACCCCTATTGCTATGTGCTTACATATTGTTTTCATAGGTTCGGTAATATGTTACAAAGTACTAGTGTCATTGTAAAGTCGATTCTTATAGTTGGTAATAGAGAAATCGTATTTGTATATCCAAGATATACAATAAACCATACAACAATGAGAGAGAAGAGAAATGTGAAATGTGATGGAGAGAAATAAAGAGAAAAAATGTGTTGTATGAAAAACAATTTTCTTAACATTATCATTTATGGAATATGAGGTGTCAATCTAGAGCCGGCAAAATGGGTTGGCCCGACCGGGCTAGCCCGCAAAAATGTAGGGCTTGGGCACCTAATTTAGAAGCCCGAATAACTCCTGGGCCTTTTGGCCCAACTCAATAAAGGCCGCTACTCGGAAAAACCCACAAAAATGCCGGGTAGCCCGTAAAAACCCGCAAAAATATCGGGCTACTCGCCAAAAATCCCACTAAAGGATAGGGCTCGGGAACCTATTTTAGAAGCCCGAATAATTTCCGGGTTTTTTTAGCCCAGCCCGATAAATCCCGCTACCCGCATCAAGCCGGGCTGGGCCGGGTAGCCCGAATTGATAACTCTATGTCAATCCACCAATGTCTCATATAGGAAAATCATTATTTTTTCAGGTTACATTGTAGTTATTTTATTTTTCACATATAATAAGCTATTAATATCTACATCTAATATTGCACATTGTATATTTCAAAGTGTGATTATAGACGAAACAAAAGTACCACTTATTATATGGTAAATTCTTACCACTAACCATTATTGTGATACACTATAGCAATACTTGTTTTTGGGCTTTTTTTATTTGTCTTTGATCGGGAATCCCCACATCATAGTTGTGGATTTAACCCTCAGGCTGGGGGCGGTGGTTAGGTAAAACCCTCCTAAGAGTGACGACTCCAAGATTCAAACTCCCTGACCTTGCAGGTAAAGTCCGCCTGGATTGCGGTCAACTTTCATTGCGACCAAGCACTATTTGGTGTTTTCGGGCTCTATAGTTATGAATTTGGTAAATAAAATTAATAGCGATATATTAGAACCAAATATATTACAGATTAGGAGTAGATTTGATAAAGATATATTGGCAACAAATATAATATAGATGAGGAGTAGATTTGATTAAATACTGTTAATAAGGATATACGGAAAGTCAATCCTTTTATATTTTCTTAGCTAATCTCTTGATTGATAGTTTTCCTTTATTTACTACAACTATTAATATTTGTTACAGGAATCTTGTTGATTTGTTCCAAGATTACCTCACCGTTTCTTTGTATATATTTGATACCAAATCAATGAATAATCACAAGCCATTTTACCATAATTCAATATGGTATTAGAGCCAATCCTAGATCCGTTGTTATTGGGCCCTCACCCATGTATGTGTCCACGCTCCAGATGTCCAGCCCTGGGCGTGACGGGGTGTGTTGGAAAGTTCCACACTGACTAGTGATAAGGCCAAATAAAAGTATATAGGTCTTGGGCAGTCCTCACCCTACAAGCTCTGATACCATATTAGATTTTAGTATTGGGCCTAACTCAACCCCACCAGGTCCAAAATTTAAGATGGTATTAGAGCCTATACTAGATGATCTGTTGTTATTGGGCCGCCACCTGTATAGTTATCCACGCTCCAGATGTCCAGCCCTGCGTGAGAGTGGTGTGTTAGAGTCCCATATTGCTCAGGGATAAGGCCAATTAAAAATATATAAGTCTCGGGCAATCCTCACTCTAGAAGCTAGCTTTTGGGGTTGAATTAGACCCAAGTCCAAAAGCTAAGAACTGCAGATTTTTCCATGACATGTTGTCCAAGTTGGGTGTTAAGGATCTTCACTTCCCAACTTGAGGGAGAGTAATAGCGATATATTAGCAACAAATATATTACAAAATAAGAGTAGATTTGATATAGATATATTAGCAGCAAATATATTACATATTAGGAGTAGATTCGATTAAATATTGTTAATAAGGATATTATACAGAAAGTCAATCCTTTTATATTTTCTCAGCTAATCTCTTGATTGATAGCTTTCCTTTATTTACTACGGCTATCAATATTTGTTACAGGAATCTTGTTGTTTTGTTGCAATCCTTTATTTACTACGGCTATCAATATTTGTTACAGGAATATTGTTGTTTTGTTGCAAAATTACCTCATTGTTTCTTTGTTTAGATTTGATACCAAATCAATGAATAATCACATGCAATTTTACCATAATTCAATAAAAATATTTGGGATGTTGACTTTCTCTTGAGTCCTGGACTTTAAGCCCCTGTTTGGTTGAACTGAAATAGGATAGAAGAGAAATGAGATGGGTGGAAGTGGAGATAAATAAACCTCCTGTGCTTGTTTGGTTGCTGAGTAGAAATGTGAGGAAATGCCATTTATTGATGGGACCCACGCAAAAACCATTTCTCTGCTAATTAGCCGAGAAATGCAGAGAATTGGGTGGGGGCATTACTTCCCAACAGACAAAAAAACTCCCTTCTTCTCTCTACACACAAACCTTCTTCCTTGATTCCGTCTTCTTCTCTGCGAACACTCCATCGAACCATTCTTCATCTCCTCGAACCCTCTTTCTTCTCTGTACACTTGGACGAGGTCGCGACAATGGAGGAAGGCCACCGCTTTTGACGAGCTGAAGACGATCTCGTCGTTATTCTGATCGGTGAAGACGATCTCGACGGCGGAGCTCTGCTACAACGAAGAGTTCGACGGCGGTTGACGACAGATCCTTCCAAAGCAACGGTGAAACGTCCGATCTACAAAGCCAGGTAAGTCTGAACCCTATTTAGTTGATCTTTGTGATTGGAAACTTGCGATTGGAAGCATGAGTTGCGATTTTGCTAAGATTGGAAACTTGAGATGCTATTACAAACACTGATTTACATTTGTGGCATTATGGTTTGTAGTTAGTGGTAACACTGATTCAACGGGTTTCCTTGAATCACTATGAAAGGGGGTTTCCATGTCACAAATTTGTGATGTATAGGAAGGTATGTAGTTAGTGGTAACTTAGCTATTGAGATTGTGTTCATGGTTGTGTTAAATCTTAGGGGTATGAAAGATTTGATTTGGCATTTGCCATGGAAAGGCAATTGATATCTTGGTTGTTGCAACCAAGATTGATTTTATTGGGTTTAGTTAAGCACAATAATTAGGCAATTTTGATTCCTGTCACAACCATCAAATTCTTGATTTTATTGGGTTCACCTAAATTGGGATTGAATTTGTTCCCCACAACCATGAAATAATAAAGTTGCTTATTGTCATTATTTTGCTTTACTTTTGATTCAGCAAAGTTGGTTTTATGATGGCATCTTAGTGAGTTTTTTCATCATGAAGCCCCTGTTTGGTTGAGATTGTGTGCATGGTTGTGTGTCTTAAATCTTAGGGGTATGAAAGATTTGATTTGGCATTTGCCATTGAAAGGCAATTGATTACTTGGTTGTTGCAACCAAGATTGATTTCAGTCTCCTACTATGTGGAATTTATGGGATTTGGCATGTTGTTTAGAGCATCCATACAAAAACAAGGATGGATGTGTCATGTTATGTATTGAAATTGAATCATAAAGGCATAAATCATTTAGATTTACACATGTTTCCTTTTGTTTTTTGGGCGGTAAATTTTTCATTATTATGTTATTTCCTATACCTCCATCTCCCCTGTTTTGTTCATATTGGTGAAAGTTTGAGACCAATGTCATAATAGATGTCTTGAGTTAAAAAATAAAAAGATAGAGTTTGTTCCTAAAATAAAGAAATTGAGATGTATTTGCTCTGTTTTCTAATGAATTTAAGAACAATACATTCTTATGGTCTTTACAATAAAGGGATTAATTAGAAAGGGAAAAAAGTTTGTATATCGATTGAATATCTTGTGACCAATCTCTTGTGACCCAACTGAAATGGTATTTATTAATGATACTGAAATAATGAGCTACTAGGTTTGTTCACTGATAGGTTACTGGGTTTGATTGGAAAAATTAGCTACTTGAGTAGCTCATTTTGTTAAAGTCTATGTGCTACAAACTAGAAAAGTTATGAAGCAAGATTGAATAGAATAAGCAATTCACTTCTTTGCTTGCTTTATTTTGATTTTGGGATACGTATTTAATATTTGGAATTGATTGTGCTTGCTGACATTACTATAGTACTATTTGTGTCTTTGTGTTTTGATCTATTCCCCATTTTGTTGTGAAAGGATAATCGTTTGTTTAAGGGAGCTATGGATAATGTGGTGAATTCAGATAGTGTTGAAGAAGGAAATTGTGATGATCCTATGGAATGTATGGACCATATTGATTTAGAGGAAGATCAATATGATACTTCTGGGTTGTCATTGGATATGGCAATTTTAAATCATGCTCGAGGAGAATTGGAAATAAGGCAACAAGTCGGATCCCTTATTCTTCTGTGTTTGGTTGCACATGCTCTGTATTTGCTTCAGTTATTACCTACATGTCTGCGTAGAGGTGTCACTGAATTGACTCCGAACAGAGAGGAAAGACGCCGTCAATTAATGAGCTATTTAGTTCAAACAGAAAGGTGTCGAGACATTATACGTATGGGGCCTGAAGCTTTTATTGAATTGTGTCAAAGATTACGGGGAACTAGTATTGTCAAGGATAACCTGAATTCTACAGTGGAAGAGCAAGTGACTAAGTTTTTGCACATCATAGGACACAACGTGAAAAATCGAACTGTTTCTTTCTTTTTTCACCGCTTTGGAGAGACTGTTAGTCGTCACTTTCATCAAGTGTTGCATGCAATTATTTCATTAGAGGGAGAATTTTTAGTTCAACCATCTGGTAGAGAGGTCCCACCTCACATTCATAACAATAGTAGATTCTATCCTTTCTTTAAGGTAAATGTATACATTGTTAAGTTGTCAATAATTGATCCCCTTTGTTTTTTTTTTGGATAACTAACTTGGTACCTCCTTTGTGTCCCAAGGATTGTGTTGGAGCTATTGATGGTACACATGTACGTGTCAAGGTTCCAAGAGCAGAGGCCCCTCGTTATCGTGGAAGGAAAGATGTTCCCACTCAAAATGTCTTTGCTGCTTGTAATTTTGACATGAAATTCACATATGTCCTAGCTGGGTGGGAAGGGACTGCGTCAGATTCTAGAATCTTGAAAGACGCTTTAAGTAGAGAAGATCCCCTAATAATACCTGAAGGTTAGTGAAACACAAGAATCATAAAGTAGTCCAACTTGTTTGCTGTAAACAATCATTTCTAGAGTTGAATAGTAATGTGTCTATAATTTTTTGTAGGAAAGTATTATCTGGGGGATGCGGGATTTATTCTTAAACGCCTATTGCTTACACCATATAGGGGGTGCGTTATAACTTGAAGGAATATTCTGCTCGTGGACCACAAAACGCTAGAGAGTTATTCAACCTTCGTCATTCATCATTAAGAAATGTCATAGAACGAACCTTTGGTGTGTTGAAAAAGAGATTTCCAATAATAGCTAGTGGCACAAAACCTCATTATTCTTTCGAAACACAAAGTAATATAACGATTGCTTGTTGTATACTCCACAATTATTTGATGGGCGTTGACATTGATGATTCGTTAATGGATGAGGTGGACCGTGAATTGCTTCAACGCGATGTAGACAGATCTCAAACACAACAACGTGAAGTTGACTATAGAGAAGGGGCTGCATTAAGGGATAATATTGCTAATGAGCTTTGGACTGCATATTAAGCTTATGTTGTTTCACATATCTAAATTTCTGGTGTTTCTTTTTATTTCATTGTATTACATATGTAGTCTATATTATTGTTTAGTCATGACTGAGTTTGTGATAAATTTTCCTTTGAATGTATTCTAAACTGGTGTACGTTTTAAATATCAATAATGAAATTGTGTTAGGTGCAGCCAATTAAGTTTATCCAATGATAGTTATTTGCTCGTTCTTGTGTCCTATGTCTACACTCCCTTTAAATTCATAGGTTGCAGAATGACTAAGGGCAAAGGTCAATCATCTAATCCTCCACAGGCAGTGAGGGAGATGTGGAGGTGGACAGAAGAGATGGATCATGTTATGTTATCTCAATTCACGGAAGAACAAAACAAGGGACATAGGGTTGGTGGTTCGTGGTTACCGGTGGCTTATGCTAACGTTGTTAACGCTTTAAGGTCTGCTGGTGTGTCGGATGTTACGAAGCAACACATAAAAAATAGAATGAAAACATGCAACGCAAAGTTTGCTGAGGCGTATGACTTGTTCAACAGTCTATATGGCTTTGCCTGAAATCAATTGACAAGGATGTTTGAGGCAAAAGAGGAGGATTGGGAAGATTTTATAAGGGTGAGTTATATGCATATGTGTAATATAAAATATCAATGTGAAGTTTCTTTAATACTTTATGATGTCTTTTGCTTAAAGGATAAACCCCAAGCTGCAAAATGGAAGACTCTGCAAATCAGACACTACGACCTTCTGAGGGGTCTTTTTGGTTCTGATCGTGCAGCTAGGAGGAAGGCTGCTACTGGTAGGCAAGCACATTCGTCATTAGACAAAGAAACCATTGATTTGAATGATGTTGGAGAAGATACTTTTATGAATGAGCAAGGTGACACCCATGTTGATGATCACCAAAATTCCACTCCCAATGTAGAATCTTATAGTCCAGCAAATGCACCCACCTCTCAATCCACTGGGACATCTGGCTCTAGGGGAACTAAAAGAAAGGCTCCAATGATCGACTTGGTAGAGACACAGATGAAAAAACTGATTGCTGGTATAGGTCTTGTTGCTGATGCTTTGAGCAATGGAAATGTAATTTCTGAAAAATTACACAATGTGGCTGAGCGTCAAGTAACAATGGCAGAACGACAAGTTGTGGCAATGGAGAAGCGTAATGAACTCTATCATGATCAACTAACTGTATTGAGGCATTGCAGACCCCACATCTATACTGAAGCAGATGTTTGGGGTCTATTGACTGAGATCAATGTTATGGAACCCTACCAAATGCAATGTTATGGAACCCTACCGAATGCAATGTTATGAGTATTTATGGAACCCTACCGAATCCTTCCTACCCCGCATCTAGTGTTTATTTTTGGGCTTTGGGGATAGGTATTAGAACATGTATTAATGTATATTTTGTTGACAACAGGCCATGTATGCCTTTAACTATTTGGTTTTAGGGTTAGTTTGTGTTTGGTGTGTATGAAATGGTACTTATGATAATATTATATGTGCTAATTACCTAATTTCACTTTCTTTATTCACATGTAATACATGTACATTTCTTATAAATTGATTACAGGTTATATCAGATGGCTGGGAGTTCTAGATCAAAGAGGGGAGCTTCGAAGGTGTCAAAGGATTGTACCAATGAATCGAGCAAGGCAAAATGTAAGAAATCTAAGCACACCCCATATCAGTCAGAGCTAAAAGGCAGCTTAGATTACACTAGATTTTTCACAAACGATAAGCAAATGGATACTTATCTCACTGGATTCCAGGGGAGAAATTTGGTGGAGCCAAGGTTTATGAGTGTTGACTTCATTAGAAGCAAAGGATTCCAATTTCAAGAGTTGCTAGAGTATCAGGGTCTAAACCACTTTGTTTCAATTCAGTGTCCATATCTGCAAGAGTTGGTGAATGTTTTTTACTGCAACCTCACAATCTCAAATGGAGATTTATGCTCAGAGGTGAAAGGAGTTAAAATTTGAGTGAGACCTTGTGACTGGTTATCTCTTGCAGGATTGAAGTTTGAGGGTGAAAATATTGAACTGACCAACATACGCTCTTGGGAGAATTACGATCGAACTGAAGCCGTGAAAGGGGTGATAAAACAAGGATTGCAACCACCAAACAAGGTCAATGCAGGTAGTTTGAATGTTGAGGACCGTTTGTTGCACTATACCTTTGCACGCATCTTGATTCCCTGTGGAAGCAACTATGCTGAACTGACAGAGGAGGACATCTTTGTGTTGTCGGCCATGAAGAAGCGTATATTAATTAACTGGCCCTTATATATTGGCCAACATATGCACAAAGTGAAGGCCAGGAAAATGACAGATCTCCCATATGCTATGCTCATAACCAAAATGTTTGACCACTATGGTGTAGACACTGGCAAGGAGGGTGAGGGCATTTGTTGGTCACATAGGTTTGACCAGGCAATACTAAACAAGATGAAAATCAGACAAGTTGAAGGGGTTTGGCAGTATGCGAATGAAATTGGGTTTGAAAGAGATAACTAACCAGAGGATGAAACTGAAGCACCTATTACAAGCACAACTAATGTTACTCATGACCAGCCTTTCGACAATAACTTGTAACAAATCATGAATGCCATTCAAGGTCTATAGTTATCCATGACTGACCATCACAAGAAGGTTGAGAAGATGATGGAAGAGTTGGTCAATCACGTCCATGTTATTGAGGATCGCCTCCCACCGCCAACATCTGGATAGTTTCTTTACTCATATGACCACATTAGTGAAACTGATTAAGAATATTTGGTGTTTTTTGTATGTGGTTTCTTTTGACAATTCCTATCACTATTAGGCTTGTGTTTATTTAGGTTCTTTCACTTACATTCTGACATTATGTTTTCTGCTACTAAATTTGACAATGGTTGTTTAGCATCCCTGTTAAATGCAAAGACCTATTTGTTCATGTCAAATGGAATTGATTAAACATTCGATCTCGGTATATGATAATCTATTTAAATGTAGAAATATTAATAATTACTCACTTCTTACTTTAATAAAATGAATTTCATTTCAAAAATAATGGATTACATGGTCAAATAATCAATTTCCTACTCAAGCAAATCGATTAATTGAGTGATTTACACTTTCTGACTAGTGAATAATCGATTACCATTACCAGGGAATCGATTTTTTTGAGGTAAGAAGCACCCTCGTAGTCACTGACAGCCCCAGTAATCGATTATTGGGGGAAGATAATCGATTATTTTCATGATAAAATTCATCCCAACAAATCTGACTCCCGGATAATCGATTTCCTTCTCATGGAAATCGATTATTTAAACCAAGAAAATCCTTCCTAAACTTTCTGTCTTAAGTGACAATCGATTAACGCTTAATAAGAATCGATTATTTTTAATGAAGGAACAGAGAATACCTCCTCTGACCCACTAATAGTCGATTTCCTTAATATGGAAATCGATTATTTAAACCATTTAAACCAATGAAAACCTTCTGTTTTGACGGAAAATCGATTATTTTATGCCCACAATCGATTATAACTTCTGCAGGATGAGGGAAAACCACATCTGACCCACCAATAATCGATTTCTAATTCCTAAAAATCGATTATTGGCTTCACAAATACGATTCCAATATTCACCACTCCAGACAATCGATTATTTGGTTAGCAAAATCGCTTTTCATACTTGTTTGGCGCCAAATATTGTAAAAAATATTAAAAAATTACTATTTCTCTCATTTTCCATCTATCACACCAAACAACCAACCATTACATTTTTCTTCTATTCCTCATCCATTTCACTCACACCAAACAACCTCTATTTCTCATCTATTTCTCCACTATTTCTCTTTCCTCTCACTTCTCTTCTACCCATTTCTCTTCTCCCCATTTCTACAATGTTACCAAACAAAGGCTAAAATACTTCACAATCATGTTCAAATAATTTAAATTTGTCTAGGATATTAATCATACATTCAAGTTATATTAGGTAATTCTGCATGTAAAAGCTCTTAACAATTTTCACTCATGTATATTACTTTTTATCCATATATACAAGAATTGTGTTAAATACATGTCCATTGACCGGTATCATAAAAAGTTCAAACCAAACAATTATTTTTGTATTAAAGAAAATTTAGCTTTTTTTGTTACTCATTTATAAAAGATAAGAATTTAATATATATACACTGTCAGTCTAAAGAAAATTAACATAAACATCCAATGATGTCGGTGTAAAATTTAGTGTTTTTAGGAAATTAAGTTACTACTCTAATCTCGAATATAAACAAATTTAAATTTATATTTAATGGTCCTAAATATAAGAAAATTTATAATTTTATCCTATTAAATGAAATTATTTCCAATGATTTCATTTTGTCTTTTCTATAATAAATATTAGGAAGGATAGTTTAAAAAATGAGGTTCACTTTTTACCTTGATTGAGTAAATTTAATGAGGCTAATTAATGTTTTTAACTAACGTTATTTACTTTTTATTTATATATGACACGAGAGAAAAATTAGTTAAAAAATTGAAAGCGAAATTTTTATTAAAAAATATAATAGTTAATGTTATTAATATATTAAATTACGTGATTTATAATGAAAATTGATTAATAAGACCGTTTATAAAAAATTAAAGATAATTTCTACAATGACGTCATAATTTTTTTTATTGATGATAAATATATAAATTATAAAAACCGGAATGAATGACGATAATTTTAGCTCGAGTCCAATTCGCGATTTGTCATTTTTCAGAAATTTCCTAAAAGTGACGATAATATTGGGTTGAGAACTTCAAGAGGGACACTCTCTCCAAAGGGCAACCTGGGAAACATCGTATAGTTGGATTCGAAGCATGTGAACAGCGAAGAACTGCGATTAGATAGGGGTGTGAGTGTGCGTGACGGTGCGGGTAATTTAAGTTATAAATACCTCTCTGACTAGGGTTTACTCTTCTTTCGCCACTCTTCAATCTTATTCTTGAGTGAAGGAAGACGTTAAACGATTCATTTTTTAAATATGCGTGGATCGCAAAAATCAAAAAGAGTTTCATGGGCCTCCGATTTAGATCTTTGTCAGGTAAAAATTATCTTTCACTTGCCAAATCCCAATCGATCAAATCATTCCACTGATTAACATCCATTAATCTGAACCCTAATTGTTTATTTATCTATCGATTAAACCCTCTTTGCTTGTTTTGTGTTTCACCCCTATCTTCTGTCTGTAATTTTGAGGACCTTCTCATGTTCGATACTCCATCGTCTTCTGGGCAAGTTTTCCTGAATACCGTTACAATCTGATCGCCTTTTTTCGGCTTTGCATGTGAATTGAGGTTTTTACCTTCAAAAAAGTTCTTATTTCAAAGTTGGTGTTAATACGGATGCAATTTAATGCTGATAAGGGACAGAATGGCCCTAATTGAAATTATGAATTCTTGAGGACTTCCTAACATGTTTTGGATGAAAGTTTGAAATAGCAAACTGATTATTGAGTGTAGATTGAGATGCCTATAAATTAGGCTTTGAATGATGAAAAAAAAAGGAAGAAGAGTTAGCCAGGTGTTGGTCCAAAATATAAAGGAACTAACACAGTTAGATGTATTTGACATTGGTGATAGAATTTTGGGTGACAATTTTGTTCTGGCAATTAAAACTACTGATAAGCTCATGGGCTATCATCCTTAATCATTCTTGGCAACTGCATTTGAAGTTACTAGTAAGGTCGTCAACCAACACAAAATTGAAAATTTCAATTGTGTCACAGCTTGCATTCAGAACTGTTGATATGAAACTATTGAGAGGCCATCTTTGGGCAACGCTGAAAATTGCAATGCTGTAGCCTAAAGGAGAATGACATGCAAGAAAAATTGATTGCCAATCAATTTTGCATGAAGAACTCTTAATAGAAATCCTAAAGAAGGTGATAATGAAACAGGGCAAAATATGTTTATATAAAAGCATATGTCCCTACAGTCATTTCTTTTTTGCACCAAGATAACTACAAATTCCAGTAACTCGATGACTAATTTAAATTTGTGAACTGATATATATATATAAATGAAATGTTTTGTGTGATATATATAGAGAGTACTGATCAATGTAATGCTTCACTTTTATGGAAGCACAGGCATTATCCCCTGGTGTTGCTGTTTGTTATGATATGATTAGAAACAACCCGTATTAGCTATTGCAGTCTTTAATTAAATGCAAAGTTACATGTTAAATGGAAGATGTTATATGCTGGGCGAAGAAATTCCAGCAACTTGAAGATAATACATATGTACATCCTACTTTTATGATATGAAAAAGAATTTATTAGGGTAGAATGGATGGTCTTGTGTCAGCTGGTCAGTTATGTTTTATTTTTTGTATCCCTTCCTGTATAATTTTTTGTAGACATGATTTTCATCGTGTATTACCATCTATGTTTCATATAAAAATAAATCCTTTTGACCTGGGGCTCTTGAAGAGAAGGGCATTGGTAGCCCTACTTTTCCAAGATGTTGCTATTATCCTGTGATCATGCCTTTCTGCTTTCCACATGTTTTGGATGGCTTTGGAAAAGGAAAATTTTCCTTAATTGGATTAGATCTTAAATGGTTTAGTGGTTTGAACATATGTTCTATTTGTATGCAACACTGCTCTTGCAGATTATCTTTCAAGAAATTGTTGAAATAATTTTGCCTTTAGTCTAAAAGTTTTTGGCATGCAGAAGTGTTGGTATTAGATTACACCTTTTAGAGGGGTGTATTTTCTGAAATAGTTTCTAATGCTCATCCCAAACTTATGCCAAGTTTCTATTTGAGAAAGTTACTTCTGAAACTTGTTACATCCATTTTGTTGACCTTTTGTGATTGGACATTATCGAAATGAGGGACCATCATTCCCAGTATTTGCTATTTCTCCATGCTGTGTCCTTGTGGTTGTTAACTAGTCAGCTTATGCCATATGACTGTACATATGGATAAATTGATTCACCTGACCTTTTTTGTTCAAGTAGTTGCCTATAGTTTTCTTATTTGCAATATTTTTATTAAAAATTAACATTAGTTTTGAAGTCATCACATGCATTACGCGCCCTGTCCACCTTAAGTTGCATTTTCTCTCTATTAGATTTTCTGTTGCTGTTTTTTTTTTTTGAAAAAAACTTCTGCTGAACCCTAATGCCTGTAGTTTTCACTTTCTTGTTTATACTGATATTAGTGTAGTTGCTAGTGTGTCCATGAGTGAAGTGTTAAAAAAGTCAAGTGACTTTTTGTTTTCACTGCTAGTCTGCTACTACTAATAGTAAGGGTTTTTTTACTGTGTCCAAGCTGTATCGGGAGAGTTCTACAGCTTAGAAGTCTTTGCTGTCTTCCACTCTAAAATTTTGTTCTTTTTTCTGTTTGAAAGGATTCTAGATGCAAGACCTCAGCCACTTCCAACATGGGAGGGCCAAGTCATAGTGATATTTTCTGGAGATGTACTGCTGGTGCATGCAGAAGTATTGGAGGAAAAGGTGACAAAAATTCTTGGTTGGCCAGCCTATTAACAGTTAACACAGATAACACCTTTCAGAGTGTAACTGAATATAAGTTGTAAGATGTCTTTGTTGTCTGAAACTGGGATGAAGAGGTGGAGGTGGCAGGATCTGATTGGAGACATTCTGAAACAACATGCTATTTGGATTTAAGTATCTGTTAAGACTTCTGATCAGGGATCTTAACCTGGTGTTACCCCATGTTTCTATGCAGAGTCATTGAGAATTGAAATAAGGGCAGTCTTACTTGTGGTTGTGGGCAAATCTTCCACTATATGTCCAGTTTTACTGAGAGGCATCAGTTTCATGCTTAGTAGCTTGGTAGGATTGTAAGTTTTGTTTTTCATTGAGTAGTGTTTCCATCTAGGTTGGGGAGATTCTGGACGCAATTGTTCTTTGAGTCCTACTCTAGGCTGTGAAAATCTGAGAAAATGTTGAGGAGTAGAAGATAGTAAGGTACTGTTGCATGGTCTTTTAAGTACCTATTAGATGAAACTTATGGATGGAAATTTGAGTACCTTTAAGTCCTTTATTCTGATTACCCCTAAAATCTGAATGAGAAAGGGCTTATAATATGATATGAAATCTCTCTAAAGTCTGAATGCTTTTGTATCTATTGTTTTAAGTGTTGTGAATTCATTCATCAGAGATTATACATGGATGTAATCTATCACGAATTGTTTAATTGTGTTTTGTGTTTTATCCTGAGTAATATTGTACCATCACAAAATGAAGGTGATCACAAATTAGAGTCTGAGAATGTGCATTCATTTTGTGCACCATATCTTATATTGGTATCATATTTTATGAGTGGTATTTGATTTTTTTCCCTTTGTATTTGAGGTTTTTAATCAATAAGTTTGTTTTATGTGTGTTTGTGTGTATGGATATATATCCCCTTCAGGGATAAGATGATTATCTTTGTTCTTCAAGTATTTGCATACTGATAAGCATCATGCAGATACTTGAGGATGTATGGAGTAGACAGAATCAATAATTTGTCATTTAAGAAGATGCTGCGTAGATGTTGCTTATGAATAAATGTTAGTAGAGAACTAAATGACAAAAGACTTTTACTTTTTTTGCTGATCAGGTTAGGTTATTCTTATCTGAGGAATCTCCTTCACAAGTTGGGTTAAATTCTCAAGATCACCTCCAAGCAAAGATATCATTGCAGCATCCAGGAGGAGCAGGTTCTGATGACATTCTGCCTCCTGGATTTGAAGGAACTCATGCTTCAAGTCAGTTTGAGATAAAGCCATCCCAAATACCTGTTATTAGGTGGATTAATCCACCAAAGGTAGTTTTGTTTTAGTTCTATGTCAAAAATTGTCCTTGGTTATTTTCAGTATTTCAAAATGGAAGAAAGTGAGAAAAAAAGAAGATGAAATGCATGAGTTTGGCTTCAATATTGTATAATTCTTTATCAATTTGTGATTCTCTCAGATTGTGCTGAATCTCGCATGGCAAGTGGTGGCCGGGGAAGAAAGCAAAGAGGTAGAAGATCAACATCAAAGGGAGAGGAGAGTACTTGAAGCTATTTATCCTCGCATATCTTCCATTCCTCCAAAGTATGAGTCTTCTCTTGCCTTGTACAATATTTTTTCTTGGTTTCCTTGCCTTTTGTCGTATATAAGGATATTTTTTATTTTATTCCTGCATACAGCCCTGCTGTTTCAATGGATGTTGAAAATTCCCATTACATTGATGGTCAAACTACTTTGATACCAATTACACCTATTGAAGATGAAGATGCGGCAGCAGATATAGTATCTGATTCCTTGGAACGACAGTCTGTCGAATTACCTCCTGGTATATTGAAGGGTTCAAATTCTGCTACAAGTATCCAGTTAGCTCATGGTCTAGTGTCTGATGTAGCTGCTGCATCGGTTGCTTTAACTAACATAGTGAAGAGCAATGAGCATGGAAATTTGATTGACCATGAATTACTAAAAAATATTCTCAACAATCCAGAAGTAATTGAGAAGTTGGTTAGAGATTATGGAGTTACTAATAATTCACAGCATGTACATAATGTGGGATCATCTTCAGTAGCTTTTTCACATCCTCCTATTCCTATTAATCAAGGAGAAACCACTACACCTTCGTCAGTTGCTTTTTCAGCCACTTCTTCCTATAATCACCCAACTGGAGGTCAGGTGGCAACTGTTTCTAGCCAATGGCATACTAGGCCTGCAGTGAGTTCAGCTACTGTTTCTTCTTCTGCTGAGGTCCCTTCAACTAAAGATGTAAACTACTATAAGAGCTTAATTCAACAACATGGAGGAGACAAACAAGAAACACTTCCATACTCCAGTAATCGTCAGATCCAGCAGCCAGTAACAAACTACGAGACACCATACAATATTAGAACAAAAGGGTCAAAACCAAAGATAATGAAGCCTTGTATCTTTTTTAACAGTTCTAGAGGATGTCGGAATGGTGCTAACTGTGCATACCAGCATGATGCATCATTTCAGCCACGAGGCAATAATGTATCTGGGATACAAAGTTCAAAGAGAATGAAAATGGATAATGAGATTAGCAGTTAATTGAACCCTCAATTGGCTGGTGGTGTTGGAATACAGGCTCTATATCATACACATTTGATGTGGTCAAGTTAGTATTTTATTTGATGAGTGATCGTGAGCCTAGTTCGCTGCTAGTTTCCAATCTCACAGTTATCATTCTTGAATGGGAAGCTCCTCTTCGTTTTCTTCCCTTGATTGAGAATCTGCCGAAGCTGCTGCTTTTATCGGTCATTCATCCATGGTTGTATTTCGGGATGAGCCTTGATTTTTGATTGAAGGTACCACCAGCTGGGTGCTGTATTGATTTTCTTTTAACATTCTGACAATATAGTTTGCATTTTGTGCATTTTAATATGCTTTGATGTTAATATTTGCAAAAATGGGAAGAAAACGATAAAATTTTGCTCATTCTCGGTCATTCTCGCTCACTCACTCACTTAGCTCATACGCGTTTAGGATACTCATTGATCCAGTGGTACCAGTCATAAGAACTCATGACTGATGACTGGAACCAGGATGAACCAGTCATATTATTCTACTTATGAATGTTCTCTATTTTAAACTAAAGTAAATGACTTTTTTTTTCTAACTACTTTGAAAAACGTTCAGATTCTGTTTTTGATAAATGATCTTGCAGCTCAAAAAGCTTAAAAAATACTAAGATAAGAATTAAAGAGTTACACTAGAGTGAGTCCCAATTTGGTTTGGTTTGCTGCTGCGCTAGGTAAAGGAGACTTGGCATATGATTGGATCGAAGCGTATCTGAGCCATTATTGCCAAAGGTATAAGAGCATTTGAAGATGAACAAATGCAGAGAAATCACAATGAACATGGTCAGGAAAATAGAGTTATGCTATTTGATGTGGATGGATTATTGTTGAATTGATATGGATGCATGGATGGATTGTGATTTTATTTTTTAAAATAAATAAAAATTAAAACAAGAGATAATTAAGGAGGAGAGGAGAGGAGGGAGAGATAGAGGGAGGAGAGAGAAGCAAGAGAGAGAGAGGGGGAGAGAGATGAGAGCGAGAGTGGGGAGTGGAGAGGGAGAGACGAGAGGAGAGAGGATAGATGGGGAGAGGAGAGAGGATAGATGGGGAAGAAAAAATTGTATCATATCTTATCACTCCTTAACCCAACTCCCCCCCTTAAGATAAGAATTACACAAATAATAGGATAAACCATATGGTAGAGTTATCATATTCCATCGGTGTTACAACTAACACATGATAGGTGATAAGATAGGATAATGTAGTATTTTTCAATAAAAGTTTTCTATTTATTCCTTAATAAGTCTCATTAGAAATTTATTAGGTGGACCCTTGGTAATAAACAATGAGTAAACTAGCACATCAATCCCTGACTCTTGGGGGACCATGTAGTTTCGTCCCTGACTTTTCTAAAATAACACTTTAGTCCATACTTTATTAAAAACTATGCACTTTAGTCCTTATTTTATTAAAAACATGCACTTTAGTCCTTCACTTTATTAAAAAAAACATGCACTTTAGGGACTAAAGTGCATGCTTTAGAGCATGTTTGGATTAGCATTGAAACGTGATAAACTCACGTTTCCAACGCTAGAAATAATTGCGTTGGGGAATCTAAACTGGAGTTTGGTCAGTTTCAACGCGAAACCAAACACACACTTAATAAAGTCAGGGACTAAAGTGTTATTTTGAAAAAGTTAGGGACGAAACTGCATGGTCCCCCAAGAGTCAGGGACCAATGTGCTAGTTTACTCAATAAACAATTTGTAACTTATTGGAATTGAAATTTAGATACATAATCAAATTAATACTAATTGCGTTCCTTTTTTGATAAAATATAGATGACCTTATTAAATAACTATTATGTGATTAAATGATATTATTATTAATTTTTTATTTTTCAATCAATTAATATTAAATAAAATGAGATATTTACAAATTATTATTAAATTATTTTTTCACCAATAAAATTAATACTTTTAATTTCTTAAAATTAAATTTTTCTACTATTTTATATTTTAATTTATGCACTACTATGTATTAAATTTGTATCCTCATTGTTATGGATCAAGTTTCAATCAGACTTAAAGTACGCCTTGACGAAATACGCCTAGCCATGACACCTTACTCCAACACGCACAACACTTTACCATTCTGATACTCCAGTTTGGACGCCTAACGTCTCTGCTGACACACGTGCAAAGCTTTGCTTGGCTTCCAAGGCCGCCTTTTTCAAATTGACAGCAACAGTCTGCCACCTGTTGTTCTTGACTGATACACAACGACATCAACAATCTGTCACCAGTCTTTTTCCCCAATGTGTCCTTGATGTCATTGTCGCCCAAAAAAATCTTTGATTCACTTTAAAACCTATATATCAGTCCATTTCGTATGAAAACCACCGGACACCATGAAAATGAAGAAGATGTCTGACTTGGAATAGATGGTGTATTCTATAAATCACCTCATCCTTTATGAAGAACCAGGGTGGCCATTCACCATAAAATCTCAAGAACCAAAGTCTCCCATCCACTTTCTCTCACACCTCTCAAGCATGCGAATCCTATTATCTTTTTCTTTGTATTCGTCTTCTATTATTTTTCACTTTATAATGATCAAACCCCTAATAATATTGATGTATATGATTTGAAATCCATACTGAAACACTCACTCTTATTCTTAGATCACATAAAATCATATTAAGCTCTTTCTCGCGAAGTAAGGTGTCTTTTTCTCAATTTTTAATCATTGCATGGATTTCTCCGATTAATCAATGTTAAGTAAAATGAGATATTTACAAGTTATAATTAAATTATTTTTTAGCTATCATATTGTTTTTTATTTCAAATATTTTATATATTTCACAAACTATGCATATAGTGCATAGTATACTTATTAATAATTATTTATTTGTTAAAATGATTATTTGATATTTTAAAAAAATTAAAAGGTAGTTAATTATTTTTTATATAAATAAAAATAGAGTCCTCATTTTATGGGAATAAAGGTATTTTTCTATAAAAAAACGACCCTAAAATTATTTATCACCTTCTTTTAGTTTTTTTAAAATATCAATTATCAATTTATTTAACTTTTTATATTAATTTTTTTCAGTTTTATTTTTTAACTGTTCACACTTTAAAAATATTTATTTATATATTTTTACTTTTATATTGTTTTTTAATTTTCATCTGATTATAGGTGGCTTCTACGGTACATAAGACCAATAGGTCATGTACAGGTACCCGTCACATTTCACCTCCTATTTCAAGTATCATTACCGGATGTGAGTAGAATTTAAAATTACACAAAATGCCCAGAATTTAAAATAATCATATTTCATGGCCTGCGACACAATGAAGCTAAGCTAGAGCTGCCACGTTCACAACTTTCCTACCTTGGTCTTGCACACACTCCAAAAACAAAAAAAGTCTCTCTCTGAGCTATAACAAAACATAGTTTAAACATTAATATATTTAACGCTAATAATATAACAAAACGAAGTGCATTTTCTAAAATTTTAATGCTAATAATATATTTAACGCTAATCACCTGCACCAATAAAATTTATTACTAACTAGTGTCCGACCCATGCGATGTATGGGTATTATTATTCAAATAAATTGTTTATATTGAATACTATAATATATTTAATTTAATTAATATAAATATGTAAATTTTAAAAAATGATAATGATTAGTGTTTTTTTTCATATTAAAATTTATACTTATTTATATAAAAAAAATTAAAAAAATTAAAACATAGAAAATTTATTTGAAACATTAATAAATATAAATGTAAAAGATACCAATGATAAAATATTTTTTGTGCATAAAATATTTTTCACTATTAAAATAATTATCAGTGATTTTTCATTGTTTTTTATAAAATAATTCATGAAAAATGCATTTGTTGGAACAAAATCACAAAAATTGATATTTTAGGACTTCATGGTTCCCCAAAGGTATGTACCAACCCACGCTTCAATTCAACACCAACAACCATGGCGATCAACTCCTCCTACTGTTTCGCGTGTTGACAACATAGACTAATCAATATTCTTCTGCAAGACTTGTTATCCCAACAAGGTTCTCAAATGCTAACAGTTTCCAGCCATCATGGGAGAATCACCCATCACTAATCCCATCAAAAGGTAGACTAAAATAATTTTTCCCAAATTTTTTCACAATTAAAATAATTATTAGTGATTTTCATTGTTTTTTACAAAATAGATCACGAAAAATACATTTGTTGGAGAAAAATCACCAAAATTGATATTTTAGGACTTCATGGTTCCCCAAAAGTTAGTACATTGGTTTAGGGTTCTTGTCTCACACTCACAAGTGTTCAAAAGGCCGAAAATCGAACTTTTGAATTTCGTCACAAAAACTCTCCACGTGGTTTCTAATGGTTATGAGCCATCAAAAACAAAATTTCGTAATTTTTCACTAATGATTGCTATTTTTAATTATTTTTCTCATGTTTTTAGCTATTTAATTCACATTAATTACAAAACCCTTAAAAAATCATGAAAATTCACCATGTGGGTCCTCTCACGTCACCCTTACTGCGTGCAAAATTTTAAATAAAAATTCAAACCACAAGTATGCATGTATGAGGCCTTTCCCCAAAGTTAGCACAATGGTGTTTTTTCAACGTGTGATGTAATTATTATGATTTTTTATGTTATAAAATGGTTAAAAATCATTTATAAATATTTGGTGTGTTGAAAAATTATGGAAAAATCATGGTAACACACTTATGGGGTGTACCTAACAGTGGTGCACTCCTTTCATGGAGATCAAAACATGTCCATGTTGAATTACACTTCTTTATGTCAAGTATTATTCACCAAAAACATGAACCCATATCAGTGGGCTAATCTTGGAATTTTCCTCTATAATTCATAACTTAAACTTGGGACACCACCAATAGCCTTCCAAAAATTTTTGGTGATTTTTCAATGTGTGATGTAATTATTATGATTTTTTATCTTACAAAATGGTTAAAAAATCATTTAAAAATATTGGGTGTGTTAAACAATTATGGAAAAATCAAGGTAACACAGTTTTTTGGTGTCCCTAATAGTGGTTCATTCCTTGCATGAATATTAAAACATGTCCACGTTGGATCCTTGTGGAATAGCAAAAGTAGGAGTAAAGTTTTCTTAACCCTAACTCTTACCCTTACAGAATCCAATATGAGATCCATCTTAGTGGCTTAATGTTGGCAAATCACTCTATGAGTGCAAACATGTTATTGTGACTACGCCAATAGTCTATCGGAAAATTTTTGTGATTTTTCAATGTATGATGTAATTATTATTAATTTTAATGTCTAAAATAGGTTAAAAATCACTTAAAATTAGATGCTTTGTTAAAAAATTATGGAAAAATCATGGTAACACACTTATGGGGTGTACCTAACAGTGGTGCACTCCTTGCATGGAGGTCAAATCATTTCCATGTTGAATCACACTTCTTTATATTAAGTATTATTCACCAAAAACATGAACTCATATCAGTGGGCTAATCTTGGAATTTTCCTCTATAATTCATAACTTATACTTGGGACACCACCAATAGCCTCCCAAAAACTTTTGGTGATTTTTCAACGTGTTATGTAATTATTATGATTTTTTATGTTATAAAATGGTTAAAAATAATTTATAAATATTTGGTGTGTTAAAAAATTATGGGAAAATCATAGTAACACACTTATGGGGTGTACCTAACAGTGGTGCACTCCTTTCATGGAGATCAAAACATGTCCATGTTGAATTACACTTCTTTATGTCAAGTATTATTCACCAAAAACATGAACCCATATCAGTGGGCTAATCTTGGAATTTTCCTCTATAATTCATAACTTATACTTGGGACACCACTAATAGCCTCCCAAAAAATTTTGGTGATTTTTCAACGTGTGATGTAATTATTGTGAATTTCTATATTACAAAAAGGTTTAAAAATAATTTAAAATAGCAAATGAAGGTAAACAATTATGAAATTTGGTTTTTGATGGCTCATAAACATTAGAAATCATTTGGAGAGTTTTCGTGAAGAAACTCAAAAGTGCGATTTTCGGCCTCTTGGACACTTGTGAGTGTGAGGTAAGAACCCTAATCCAATGTACTAACTTTGGGGAGAGACCTCATGCATGCATGCTTGTGGTTTGAGTTTTTATGTGAAATTTTGCATGCAGTAAAGGTGACGTGAGTGGACCCACGTGGTGAGTTTTCATGATTTTTTGAAGTGTTTTTTAATTATTGTGAATTAAATAGGTAAAAACAAGGGAAAAATGATTTAAAATAGCAAATGATGGTAAGAAATTACGAAATTTGGTTTTTGATGGCTCCTAACCATTAGAAATCATATGAAGAGTTTTCGTGAAGAAATTCAAAGTGCGATATGTAATTCTGTGCGACTTAACTGACTTTAGTTCACCTGTTTTAGAGTTTGCCAAATTAGAACTTTTCCATATGTATATGTTCCCTTTTTGTAATGGATTTAATTAGTATACACTGTCAGTGTAAAGAAGTTTTACACAAACATCCAATTGTGTGCCACCATATCATTTAATGAATATGACACCTCATGTGTTATTAAATTCAGTAAATGATGTGGCAGCACATCATTGGATGTCTGTGTAAAATTTCTTTACACTGACAGTGTATATATATTAAACTCTTTTGTAATTCTGTTAGATATTTCTAACGCTGGAAAACAGGGGCGGAGCCAGGACATAAGGTTAGAGGGGGCCAAATATGAATACAAATTTTTTGGTATATAAAATTTATTATTATATAAAAAATTGTTATAAAAATAAGATAACAGTAGGATAAATTATATTCAAAGAAAAAATAGATAAGTTGGAAGTAATTAAATTGTATGATAAAATTTTGCTCTAACAAAATATATTACTATTATATAAGTGTTTTATGTTTCTTCATATCACACTATGCTAAAAAAATTTGACAATTTCTCTTCCAATAAAAACTAATGAGACATCTCTAATTAATTTTAGTTAAACAATATATCTTTCTCTAACTAGGCTTCCACTATACTCCGATCCGAACTTGAATGAGTTTAACCAACTTTCTTAATACGTGTGAATTTAGTTATTTTTGCTTATATTCAAGTCCAGAGTAGTATAATTTTATTCAAATATATGAGAAAATGTATTTGTACAATCAAATTATACAATAATAATCTTTATAATAATGAGAGAATAAAAGAAAAAAATATGAGAAATATGATAAGTATTTTAATAGAATTTGATAAAAAAAATTATTATATATAGTAGTTTTTTTGGATAATAATCTTTATAATAATGAGAGAACAAAAGAAAAAATATGAAAAATATGATAAGTATTTTAATAGAATTTGATAAAAAAAATTATTATATATAGTAGTTTTTTTGGTAGATTATATATATATATATATATATATATATATAACATTATGTTTTTATTAAATTAAGCACTAACAATAGGTTTTTTTTTCATATGTATATGTTTCCTTTTATTTTTGTCTAACAGTAGGTTTGTATTAAATTAAGTGCTAATTTGTGTGCTTCTTTTAATATTTTTTAAATGTTTATTATCTAAATTTGAACTCAATAATTATAAATTTATGTCAACATCATGAACTTATGTTAAAAATCATGAAATTAACTTATGTGTTAAATTAAATAATATTAATTATATTCAGCCCAACTAAAAATACTGGGCTCTACCTGAAAGAATTATTTTCGGACCAAAAGAACAAAAAATTACTATGGGCCACTTAATATTTTGCCAGTACTGGTGCCTGGGCCTTTAATCCAAGAATGTTTGTTTCCAAAAAAAAATGATGTCAGCGGGGTTAAAATAGAATTACTAATAATTGTGGGGGAAGAAACAAAAACAACCAGACTTGCCAAAAGAAACGGTAACAGGTAAGGCATCTGGACCGTTGATTAAAAAACCATTAAATCTGATGGCTGATAAAGGGATTGGTATTGGTACACAACCCATGCGGTAAAGTACCGTAGACACCGCCCTGATTATATATTGTTTTATAATTAGTTTATTTATGTAAAATTTTAAATTATAATTTTAAAATCTTTATTTTAATTATTTTAAAATTTAATCTAAATTTAAAAATTCCACTTCTTTCTGTAGAGAGAATTTTTATTATGTAATATCAGAGATTTTCCACCTCTTGCCAAAAATTGGCTCAGAGAAAAGAAACTGTGAAAAACGAAACCCTAAACCCATTTTCCCCAAGAACTTGCTGGCTTTCTAATTTCTTCAGCACCACTTCTTCTGATTGATTAACCCTTTCTGGATTCTCCCACGCTTTGATTTGACTGTGATTACATTAACCCTTCCGCTTCCGCTTCCGCGTGAGCGAGAGAGAGAGAGAGAGAGTGAAAATGTTGAAGTTCCTATCAAAAGTGAGAATCGAGTTCAACGCGCTGGACCCGCGAATGGCGTCGTGTATGGAGTTTCTGGCACAATGCAACTCGCGAAAGGCGAAAGAATCAAATCCGGCTTGCGAAGTAGAGGTGAAGCGTGGAAATGTGGATCACCCGCCGCAGATCACGGTGACGTTCGTGAATGGTGTGGAACAAGCGTTCGATGCAACATCCACGCCAGCTCACAACATAAGGAACATGATTCTCGAGAAAGGTCAGCTTCTTGAGACAGAGCAGATGTTCCGTGAGGCAGGGGAGTCCTGGCCTGTTATCATCCCCGACGAGGAGCTCTCACAATCCGCACCTGGCACCAAGGTTCGCTTTCCTTATACATAATTCCCTTTATTGCTTTGCTTCTGTATGTTTGTGGAGTTGTTTTGATATTGAGTTCCATTTTAGTTGCATTGTCCTTTGTAAATTTCATATCTATTGACATGGCACATGGCAATTTGTTTGCGAATCAAAGTTGAATTGCAGATGTGGCATTTAATCAATTCATTACATGCTGTTGGATCTTAGTTTGCATGATACCTGCATTGTGCACTCCTAGGAAGTGGAAACAGCAAGAGTATGGTGGTTTTGCCAATAAGGATTGCTTGTTATTTTACTTTGCTCACCTAGCTGTATTTTTATATATTGTGTACTTTTGAAAATCAGTTCATGTCTTTATTCTCGTATAAAAGGGAAGGGGAAGAGGAGTGATAATTTTAAGATAGGGTGAGATTTAGAAGCTTGTGTTTAGATAGAGTAATTTGAAATTACTAGATTTCATATGTTAGAATAGTAAAAGAAAGAATTTCAAGTGACAAATAGGAGGAATTTCAAATGATTCATATGAGAGAAAATTTCAACATTTCTCGGTTATGTTTAACTCTTTAGATTATCATTTACAATTCCCTTAATACTTACAATTTACTCAACATTCTTTATCACAATTTTGATAATTCTAAAATTCTCCATTCAAACACACACTTAGAGTGTTTGATTTGACATTTTTTCACGTTGGAAAACCACATCCAAAGTCAAATAAACGCAGAAGCTACAAATATGTGTGTTAGATGAAACATGTGTCTGGCCTGCGGAATGTTTGCCAAACCAGCACTTAGTAGTTTTGATTATGGGTGCATCATAAGTTGCAGGGTCTAGTAAGAAGAACACTAGCCATAGTGATATACTATATGTTCTTGTAGCTGGATGATTTTTTTTTTTGTGGGAGTCCCAGGTTTCACTATAAGGCAGTGCGTGGTATTGGTATGTGTGCAAGTGAATGGTAATATAGTGGACATAATTTCTCACCATGCTATTATATGTGGTTACATATACTTGTACAGCTGCAATGCATCTGCATGGTCTTACAATTTCTGTTTCAAACCTTCAATAACTCAGTTGTATTGTTTTGCGTTGAGTATGGCTTCTATTAACTGTCTATAATAACATGCTTTTTATTTGTGAATATGGCCAATGGCCTGTAGTTCTTGCAGTTTTAATTAATTTTTCGTGCGTCCTATGTGCTCCTTCTTTCAGCCAAGGAAAGCAGAAGAGAAGAAGCAATAGCTAAAAATTGTGGAGCGCATTAGCTGCTGGGAAATGTTCTCAGTTTGTTCTTTTTTTCTTGTTTCTTTGTGGCATCTGATCACTGCTGCTGCATGCCTTGCTGTATTTTAAGACTGAATTATTGAGTACATAACTACATATGATTTGCACAATAATCATTGCCTGAGTAGCAGAATTTTGAAACTGTAATCTTGTCATGCTTAAATTTGTTTTCTTTTGGTTGATGTCTACAAAGTTCTGTGTGAATGTTATAGCTGTTTTAACTTCATAATGTCTTGCACAAAGCTGTCAAATGATATCAGATTATTGTGGTTCAAAAGCACAACTCACAGGAGGGTCAAGCCTTGGAAGTTTGGTTTGCAATGATCTTGTATTTCAGAGGGTAATCACTGTTGGCATACAATGCTTGTGTGCATTCTTTCTTTGATAGGGTTTCCTTACTGTACCAGTACTGCAATTTTTATACATTTCTCACTGTTGTAGCTGCTACTGCCAAGCAGCTACATGGTGATACTGTGGCGTGAGAGCCCTGTTTAAAATATGGGTCCTGCACTAACACTGGTTAAAGAATTCATATATAGTAGGTTTTTATTAGAAATTATGACATTGATTATGTTTATAGTATTAAATATTGCATAATCCAATAGAACTTTTTAATTTTGGATACTTAAAGGACACTGATTAGCATTTTCCTTAAAATATTGACTTAAGGACGAGTGAAACCAAAAATCCAAAACGGATGGATTGGAGAGAACACTTTTGGGAATGAAAACTTTTGCCCATTGAACAAATTTTCAGTACTCCAGGAGCACCCACTTCTTAGTATTCCCCCTTCATTATTTGACAGTTTTTTTTTCTTTTTTTAACTTCCTTTTTTTAAATTAAAATTGGGGATGCATAACTAATCATGCAAAGTGTTGGATTTTAAATGGAAGGAGTGCCTACTCCGGAGGATTGTAAATTTTTTGCTTATTCAGGCTTTTTGATCATATAGCGTTTCCTTTTTTTCTTAATCAAACTTTAAATTCTCAATATATTGATCCCTTCATCTTACTAATGAACGTAAATGATGCGTGAATTAAACTTGATGGAAGGACTAAAAAATAGCGGATTTGAACTTCGAGTATCAAACGATGAAATGGATAAGCAAGAGACTAAATTGATTAAAATGGGATTTTTTTTTTCCCGTAATAAGAATGGTGCTTTTGTCTTCCTTTTGCGGGCTGGGATAATATTCCCCTTGCTCAGTTTTGATCGTTCAGCATTTTCCTTTATTGCGTTTAACTATTTCGAATTTTGGTGGAAGGAGCTTGGATAGAGGATTGAGAAATTGTGAAGGATTGGGAGGTTTGCAATGGTTGATAGACACCCAGGAACTATGCAATACTAGAATATAATATTTACCAATAATGGGTGGTGTGTCAATCCAGTGATCATGGCTATAAACCTGGCCTTAAAGGTGTTTATCATTGAGTATGTTACAGGATAACTTTTGTTTATGGCATTTCTTTACTTTTCATTTTTTATTCAAAATTTTAGAACAATGCTCAGCAAGTGCAATTGCTCCCTCATGGATCAGCTGATTTAAACTAGCTGTTTTTTTTTTTTTTTTGACTTCAGATTTTTTTGGTACTTGACCAGGGTATCCACCGCCGACAGCAGTGACTAATCCCCTCGCTGCCCAAGGCGGGATTCAAACCCCCGACCTTGGTTAAGCTTGGATCAACCCCCTCCGCTGAACCAACCCCAGGGTTTTTTGACTTCAGATTTAAACGACTATGTAAATTTGTAATGTATGAAACATCTCACACAACACCTGGGAAACTGTGTAATGGGCCTAATCCCCAGCCTCATGACACAGGCCCGGTAATAAGGTCCATCGTTTTCTTCGGGGATAATAGATCACGCAGAAACTGTGCATTGGTTTCACTTTTCAGTCATCGGAAGCAAAGCAATGACGGCACCAGGCCCTTACTATGGCAAAAGCACTCTTACTCTTGTATGATATTACAGTGCAAGCAAATGCAATCAATCACACATTTCATGTCATGTGTGGAATCTAACCTAACGCTATTCAATTTTCTGGTCCCCACAGGTAGCTCGTGCATCGGCTTTCACTTTCGGCCTTGTCTATGGCACCGTCAAGCTTAAGATCCTCAAGGTTTTTTACTCTATTTTTGTCCTACTCCTATTATATAGTATATATATTTTGAATCCTAGTTGTATTTCACAATTTTATTATATAACCAGTCGTGGAATCACATTGATCGCTATCACGAGGGCATCTACGCATTGTTTTATTTGGAACCTAATTCTCGTGCAAATTCTATGTCTTAAATGTATTCATCAAAATTTCACATTGGAAATCTGAATCAAAGTTTGTATGCACTGTCTTCTAGAAAACAGAACCGTTCCTCCTAATTGCAAATATCACTAGTATAGATTAGAAACTGAAGGATTTATTTGGTTTTGATTTATCATTCATGTTCATGGCTACATATTGAAATTCAACTTGGATTTATTCATATACATTTATTATGATTCTCAGTGAATTTATCTTTCTTTGTGGTTAACAGGCAAAGGCAAAGTCTCATAAGAAAGCTGTAGCTAAGGCTCATCACTAATGACATCCGTTGGCGATTACATTTTGTGATTAGTCCGCAAGGATAGTTTAGGTGCTTGTTTCCATCATCTTAATTTAATTTAATTTAATCAAATGAGTACCAAATTGTGCTTTTTTTAGCCTGCTGATGCAAAAGCTATTTGCGGTGGTATTCTAGCTGATGAATGGTTTTTGAATGCCACATATTGATATTCTGATGAAATGTGCTTCGTTATTGTCATCCGCAATCTGTTTGGGTTACCAGTTGTGTTAATTTGCTGTGCCACATCAAGCAAGCGTTTGTCATGTTCCTTTTGGTTTTACGTTTTTTAAATAAATTAAAATGAACCATTTTTTTAAGTAAATTACGGTTCTCTCCCTGATAAAATTAAAAATCTATTACACTTTAATATAGATAATTTTTTTATGAATATTGTTTTCTCTAATTTCAAAAGTCATAAAATTAATAATTAAGTGTTGAAAATTACTTGTTAATGATATTGAAAATTATAAAAAGAAAATTGTTAGGAGGCTTATAAGTTACTCGTTATTATTAAATGGTTTAGAGTGTGATTGGCAATGACAATAAGTTAGCTATTAGCTTATTTGACTAGCTTATAAGCTAGTTTAACCAACATAAAAGTGTTTGGTAACGTACTTCAAAGTAGCGTATTAGGAGCTCCTAGCTTATAAGTTACAAGCTACTTCACCTAGCTTGTAGCTTATTTAATTTTCTTCCATCACTATCTCTTATATTTTAATACACTTCCCTTATTACCCTTAATTTATTTTTACCTATTATTACCTATTTTCAATTTTAATGATAAAAACCTTTCAATTTTTTTAACTATTATTATCTATATTATAAGTAATTTAAAAAATTATAAATTAATTAAATTGCTATTTTCTTTCCACTATTTTATGGATTTTTTTTTTTATATTATGCTATTTATTTTATCAATTTCATTATTTATTTTAATTTTTAATTAAATATTTTATCACTAAAAGGTTTAACAGGAATTTAATTATTTTTATAAAAATATAAAATTATAATTAAATAATAATATATTTTTGTCTAGAAAACACAAATAGAATTTATATAATAAACTTACGTAATTATGTCCTTTTATGTCATTTTATATTTATCAACTAGCTTATCAGCTAGTTTTACCAAACACTTCTAATTAATAAACTAGCTTATCAACTCGTTATAAGCTAGGAGCTTATCAGCTACCAGCTAGCTTATCAGCTAGTTTTACCAAACACACCCTTATTTATATTAAAATGAATTAAAGTGTGCTACATATTTGTTTTATGTTTTAGGAGAGAGAATTGTAATTTATGTTTTTTCTCCCCCCCTAATTTACTTTTTTCTATTTTGTTATGATGGTTTTTAATTACTCGATGATAACCCGGTAACGACGGGATGCATTTTGATACAGATTGGTAGGAAAATGGCAAAACGGTTAGTGTGGGCAACCAAAAAGATTTGGCAATGAATATAGCTGCCAAAAACACCTTGGACAATATTGGTCACTGCCAGGAAAGTTTGGATAGGGACTTTCTTGTCTTCGAGAAGGAGGTTAAGGAGTAAGAATATGGTGAATTCTACCGTGAAGAATCTAAATAGGTAGTTCACCGTGTAGCACCGCGAAAATAGGAATCTCGCTAGAATATTTTTTATTAAAGAAGTAGGTACTTAAAATTTGCATGCAAATCCTTGAAATAGGTACTTAAATTTTTAATTAGGTCCTTCACATTAATGATAATTAAGCAATTGTCTTTCTATTTTTTTAAGGTAGTATTCTATGAAAAGAAACCAGCTGTTACCGGAGGTGGAGCACCGGCCATTTACTCCAGAGGAGGAAAACACCATCATCATAGCCCACGTCAAGTTCGACAACAAACTTATTGCGAGGAGCAGAACGGTGATTCCCTGTACACCTCTAATCAAAACTGCATCTTCGACAACCGATTCACCCACGTTGCTCGCTTCCTGGGTTTGAATCCTCCAACAACTAGTCCGGGTCCAATCCTTCAAAAATTTCTTCACGCATTTCACCCCTAATTTCTCTCCGACTCTCGATTTCTATCATATCATATGAGTAAACTAGCAAATCAGTCCGTGATTTTTTTTGAATTATGCAATTTAGTTCTTAAAAAATAGAAAACCTTGATATAGTTTCTGACTTCTTATTTTTTCCGTCACTATAGTCCAATGTGTGTTTCCCGTTATTTTTTTTTATGTGTCAAGTTTACTGACACTCTGTCACACTTTTTGTCACTAGAATGTCCATTGTGGCACAAAAATGATGTGATTTTGACAAATTTATAGCTTAAAAGGTTTCAACTCCAACCGTCATGTGCTTCCCTATTCTCACTTTTTCTCTCTTCTCCCCCTTCTTCATTGAAAGGTCTCAACCTCATTGACGTTATTTTTGTATTCCGGTGACAACTAGTGTAACACAGTGTCACAAAACATGATATTTCATAAAAAAAATTAACAGAAAACACACAGTTGGACTATAATGACAGAAAAAAGCAAGAAGTTGGAGACTATTTAGAGTTTTCTATTTCTTAGGGACTAAACTGCGTGACACTACAGAAGTCAGGGACCGGTTTTCTAGTTTACTCCATATCATATTATATGAATAAGGGTTAAATATGTTTTTGATCCCTCAAAATATAACGAAATTTAATTTTGGTCCGTCATTTATTTTTTCATTGATTTTGATCCTCAATTTTTTTTTAATCATATGATTTTAATCCTCATTGTTAGTTATATTCCGCTAAGTAATAACATGGCAATATTTATTGTAGATTTTTCTATGGATTTTCCTTTAAAATTTTATGCGGATTTTAAAATTCAAATGAAATTTTGTTCAAATTCTTAAATTTGTGGAAAATTCACATAGATTTTCCTATAATAAAGCAAGAAAATTTAATAGCGGTATTTTAATGTAAAAAATTTGTGATTTTTTAGAAATGATTTATAGATGACTTTTATTGAGTAAAAAATCGCGAGAAATTTCTTATAAAATTTTATCCAGAAAAAGTCGTAACGGATCTGTGAAAGTGATTTAATGTGTATTTAAAAAAAATTAAAAATATGTGATTTTAAAAAAAGGAACACCATCAAAATTAATAAAAGAAAATTAATGAGGTACTAAAATCAAATCAAATTAAAAATACATATTCAAACCACCATTTGACTAATCAGTAATCACACTTGTGACTTGTATCTTTTGATTCTTTCTCATTCTTCTCCCACGTTGAGTTTAGACTAGACAGCCCAGTCTTGTCCACATATCATTATTCTAGTTGAAATTAGTAAATTTTGTTTCTGAAACGTACTTCAATGCAGATTTAATATCCAACTAAAGAAGGATGCACTGCGCTCTTCTCTGTATTCAGCATTCACTAAATTGAGGTACTGACAACAACGGAATAAAGGCTCACATGGAACAACCGCAACCGACAACGTTTCCATTTCGCGTGATGTTTGAAACTCCACTCACTCACTGATCAATCTATCTTGTGTTGTGTTGTTCTTCCTCCCAAGACCAAGAGTTTCTGTTTTGTGAGAGAGTACCAAAATGGGCTCTGTTTCTTTGAAAATAGGGGATGGAACAGCCAGATTCAAGAGAACAACTCTGTGTTCTTCAGCAGTTAACACTCTCATGATCTTCTGTGTTATCATCACCAACCTTTTCGCCATTTATGCTTTCACTTCTTCCCCCAAAAACGATCACACCGAGCTACTTCACCAAGCCCACAAGAATTTCTCTCTCATCTCTGAACAGGTCTCGCTTATACTGAGAGAGATTGATATATCTCAGAAGAAACTGGCCCAGATGGAGAAAGAGCTTCTTGGCTATCAAAGCATTGATCTTTCAAGACCCAACATTGCAAATGAACTCAAACTCTTTCTCCAGCGCCACCAACTCCCTCTGGGCAAAGATTCCAAAACCGGAATCACTGAAATGGTGCCCTCTGTTGGCCATTCCTGTGAGAAATCTTCAGACTTGTTGTCTCAGTACATGAATTACAAAGTGTTTGGACCCTGCCCAGATGATTGGAGTGTCGCACAGAAACTGATCTTGCGAGGATGTGAGCCTTTACCTAGAAGGAGGTGTTTTGCTAAGTCTGTTTCTAAGGTAGGTCTTCATCCTTTTCCAGCTTCACTTTGGAAACCTGTTGGTAATAAAACTGTTAACTGGAGTGGTCTCAGTTGTAAGAATTTTGAATGTTTGAATGGTAAGAAGTTGAGCAGAGATTGCATTAGTTGCTTTGATTTGGTTAATGGGTATGAGAATCAGAGGTTTATAAAGTCTAGGAGTAAGAATGATTTTCTCATTGATGATGTGTTAGCCCTTGGAAGTGGTGGAATTAGAATTGGGCTTGATGTGGGAGGTGGGTCTGGATCCTTTGCTGCTACAATGGCTGATAGGAATGTTACAGTGATTACTAACACTCTGAATATTGATGCTCCATTCAGTGAATTCATTGCTGCAAGAGGACTTTTTCCTCTTTACTTAAGCTTAGACCATAGGTTCCCATTTTATGACAATGTGTTTGATTTGGTTCATGTTGCAAGTGCTTTGGATGTTGGAGGGAAGGCAGAGAAGTTGGAGTTTTTAATGTTTGACGTTGATCGTATCTTACGGGTTGGTGGGTTGTTTTGGCTGGATAACTTGTATTGTGCTAATGAAGAGAAGAAAAAAGCATTAACTCGGTTGATTGAAAGGTTTGGATATAAAAAGTTGAAATGGGTTGTGGGAGAGAAAGTTGATAGTCTTGGATCAGGCAAATCTGAAGTAGTCTTATCTGCTGTCCTTCAAAAGCCTATAAGGGTGTAAAGCTTTATACAGCAAAGGCAAAAGGTAAGAATAATTTTGGATCTGCTAGCTCTCCTTCACACCCAATTTGTGTGAATGGATTGATTGCTTCTAACACCATCAGATCCCATCAGAAGTGGAGTAAGTGCATGAATGACTGTATTTTTAAGTAATGTTTTATATCTTATTCAGGTACTAGGTATCTTGTAGTTGATAACTTTATAGAAAACAAAAAATTAATTACAGTTTTTGAAGTTATAGATTTGTCTTGTGTATATTGTGAAGCCAATATGCATGCCCTATCTTAGTTTCTCACAATTTAAGATATTAAAAACTGAGGCCTGAATCTGATGAGCATTTTTGTCAAAATCTTTGATGAGTTGCTCAATTGCTGAAACTGGCATGGGTAATCCTGAGCTTAGATATATAATGTCTAGTAGGATTTTGATATTACATGAAATTGTCTGTCTCCTTTCACTAGCTTGTAATTCAAACTTAGAAGGAGGAGTGGGTGATAACTGATAATCTATGATAAATGGATGAAAATGAACCAGGAAATTCAAACGCACAATTTTGTATGCAGCATTCACTTCTCATTCATTATTTCCTTGTTTACCTTTCACCAAGCCCAATCGGTTGCTTCTTGGTTGATAACAGAACATAAAATTTTGCTTCTTGGTATATTTTATAGCAGGTGGCTATCTTCTGAATTTTCGAATATGTGGTCGTGCTATTTAGTCATAACATAACACAAGGCCACATCAGCTGAAGTTTTCTCGCTAGTAAGATAACATGTAAAAGCGTGTTTCTTTGCAATAACATTGATCTGGATCCACTTCAAACATGATTTAAATGAAAATCAAACACGTACTTATGTGTGACCTATTGGATTTCTTCTCGTGTAACTTAAAATCTCTAATACTCTCTCTATAAATCAAATAGTGATTGGTCGCACGGAAAGTAGATTGTGACCCTAGGTCAATTTTACCTAAAGTGGAAGTAGGCTGTGACCCTAGACGGACTTTATCAGAAAGAAGGTTTGAATCCTGACATTGCTACTTTGAAGAGGGCTTTACCTAATCACCACCATCATCCCGATCGGAGAGTTAAACCCACACCCATGTTTAGGAGAACTCCCGGTCAAAAGACAAAAAAAAAAAAATACTCTTTTCATAATCATTTCACAGTCACAATTTAAGGCCCTCTTTTTTTCCCCTTTTGTGGCCATAACTGAAAACGTCTAATTTGAGGCACGCCATCAATGTTCTCTAGAAGCAAATTCACGCCAGCCTGGAGTCAAGTCTAGTCAATTGTGAAAGATGATCACTTAAAAAAGTCAAGTCCTTTTTTTTTCCGGTGTTAATTAAAAATATCCCTTGGTAGCAGGGTAATTATGTCCCAGCTTAGTCACAGTTAAACACATCATTCATTTCTAATAATGTGTTTAATAGGGATTGAATTTGGAGCTCTTTCCACAATGTCATTAGCGTTCTCAACTAAACCATAACTCTTTGGCAGTATATTCTGATATTATTTTGGGTTAAATATGTTTTTAGTTCCTGAAATATAGTCGAGATTTGGTTTTAGTCCCTGCAATTTAAAACCGGTGGTTTTGTTCCTTTAAAAATTGAAAATACACCAATATAATTCCTATTGTATAGTTTTGTTACAGATTTTTCTACCGACTAGCTACGAATTTTTATCGATAAGGATTAAATTGGTATATTTTCAATTTTTGAAAGAACCGCCGGTTTAAAATTGTAAGGGCTAAAACCAAATCTCGATTATAATTCAGGGACTGAAACATATTTAACCCTTTTATCATTATCAAACAAACCTATAAAATTTCCTAGTCTATGCGTTGATGAGTTGACTCGATTTGGTGGTATGAATTATGAAACAGGTTCAGGAAATGGGATTGTTAAATGTTCATCTAAGGATAAATGCAATTTATTAATCAACTTTCTAAATACAATTTGAGATTTCACCAATGATATCAAACAGGGCCGGCGCAACGTTTCTTTAGGCTTAAAGCGAATTTGATCACGGGGCCTTTTTAAATGAATAAAAAAATTTTAGAATCAATAACAATATAACACATACCGAAGAAAAAAGTCGCAAAAAAAAGACATAAAGTGGGTAATGAGAATAATATTTAGAATCTATTAATAATTATTATTTATAAGAAGAGAGAGCCTAATAAAATGAGGCATTTTTTTCAAAAAAAAATTACTCCTAATAATTAAATAATTTTTCTAGGGCCTAAATAAATAGTATTTTTTGGGGGCCTAAAGCGGCGGCCTTACCTGCCTTGTGGTTGGGCCGGCCCTGATATGAAAATCGAACCAACCGATCAGTTCGACTGGTACGACCGAGAACTAGCCTGGTGATCGGTCCTTTCAACCTTGAAAACAGAATGATCTCATAACAGGTTAGAACCGATCGAACCAATAAAAAACGGTAAGAAATCAGTGTCAGAAGATCGATTGAACTGATTTTTTTAATTTATTTAATCTAAAATATTTTTAAAATAAATAAAGACATATAATTAAGAATTACACATAGATGTCTATTATTTTATTAATTATTATTAATTTTTTTATCTTATAAACCTTATAATAAGGTTATTTATACTGATTTACAACTTTATATATCTTAATTTCTTATAATTTTATGTTATTTTATTAATTAAAATGTTTTATAATATTAAAAATATATTTAATTAAAACCGGTTCGACAACAGTTGAACCATTGAACCGTGTGAACCAGTGCCTTCACCGGTTCGATTTTTAAAACATTGGATTTCACCATGAAGGGCGAGACTTTGGGCTTTTACTTTTCAAAAGTATTTTTTTATTTCTATTTCTAATTTTTTTTAATTTTAATTACAGAAAAAATACAATGTTATTTTTATTGTTTATCGTACAAAATTTTAAAGACAAAATAAATAAAAATAGTGTGATATTTTTATGGCAATAACAGAAACTGGGAACATCTAACTTATATGTAATGAGTAAACTAGCAAATTGGTCCCTGACTTTTTCAGGGTCATGCAGTTTAGTCCCTAAGAAATAAACTCCAATATAGTCCCTAACTTCTTGTTTTTTCTTTCACTATAGTCCAACGGTGTGTTTCCCGTTAATTTTTTTACGACGTGTCACGTTTAGTGGCACTCTGTCTTACTGTTTGTCATTATTGTATCCACTATGGCACAAAAATGATGTAGTTTTGTCAAATTTATAGCTTGAAAGACTTTAACTCTATGTGTTTTCCTATTTTCCCTTTTTCTCTCTTTTCCTCCTTTTTCATCGGAAGGTCTCAACTCCAATGACGTTATTTTTGTGCCCGATGACAGATAGTATGATACAATGTCATGAAACGTGACACATCATAAAAAAATTAACGGGAAACACACAATTGGACTATATTGAAAGAAAAAAAAAGAAGTCAGGGACTATATTGAGGTTTTTAATTTCTTAGGGACTAAACTGCATGACCGTGAAAAAGTCAGGACCAATTTACTAGTTTACTCTATATGTAACCTTAAAAGTTTTGGTCCATCTCTAATCTAGCCAACCACCGAGCACGTGGATCAGCTGGTAAGGGGCTGTTCCAGCTTAACCAGTGGTCTCGAGTTCGAGCCCACGGAGAGAGAACTTTGCCGCCTATAGAGATACCCGACTTGAACAGAATTGCCTCGCGTGGAGGATATGTATTGCACCAAAAAAATATCTAATCTAGCCAAATGAATCCGTGATTTAATTCACGCATTATAGTGCAAGCAACTCTGTAATAACATGCGAATAAACGGCATTTCCAGCCAAAAATTGTCTCTGTTTCGTGAGATTGTGGGATAGATAAAATCAGTTAAGACTACTATTGCAATAAATCTAAATCTACCAAAAAAAAAAGAAGGATTAACAATTTCAACTAGAGCCACCTGATATGCAACCATTGATCCCTTGAAAAGCACCACTATTTAGAAGCTTCATCCCCTCTTCACTCATCTGCTGAACTTCTGTTGGTGACAAAATTCTGATGCACCTTACGCAACCCACAAATTCCCTACAGAGACAACAAAAGAAAGGATGATATTGTATCTATTAACTAGGCAACAAGGAAATGGAATAAGCTACTAAAGTTGAGCATTGTAACAGAAGTGAGAAACTTACTCCCAAGGATCATCCCCCACAAGCAGAACATCATTCTCATAATCCACATACACCAATTTCCATCCTGAACCTCTAGTGTCATTCAGCAGACCCTCCAGTCCAAACATGCATTCAATTGCTCGGACCAGTTCCTCATAGTTTCTGAAAGTAGTCACATCAATTGATCTTCCTACAGAACCTGCCCTTTGCACCTGTCACATCATATACACAAAAACAACATACATATTAATGCTGTCTTTTGTTTTGGTTGAAACCACCAAAAACTCCCATGCCAAGAACCAAAATCAAGTTTGGCTATATACTTGATTCCAATTCCTCAAAAGTTTGATGAGTAAAATCAAACTTTTATGTTTAGATCCTCAGTTCAATCAAAATCATGTTTTAATCAAAGTTAATTTTGCAAACTCTAATACATAAAGTCATAAACTCTGGAAAAATAATTTCATACCAATATTTACATTACAAGAACATCCTTAGTGTTACAAGAATATTCTTAGTGTCACTTTGGAGATATCATTAGTGCGAAGTGTGAATGCAAATTTGGAAAGTATGTTCCCCTACAAACCTTTGTGTAGGTACGCCTACGTGCAGGCTGCGCAGCTACTTGCGGCATGAATTATTCTGCAGAATGCTGCTTTCATCAAAATCAACATGGCTTGAAGATGCACCAACTGAGTTGTCAGGAATGTCCTGCACTGAAAAGGCATGTGACTCTACTAAACTTGTGGATGTTATCTGAGACTGGACATCTTGGCTAGTACTTAAGTTGCTCAGCATGCAATCTGATGAGTTCTTGAAGTTCCTTTCCTTAAAATTGCAAAACTCGTCCAAAATAGCACTTGAAGTAGAAGGATTACCATTGTAGCACTTACACTTTTATTACCATCAACATTAGTGAAGCTGTTGTAAATTTCACTTTGATTGTTGCTCTCAGCTGAGAGATCCCTCAAATTGTTTGAACTAGTAGATATACAACTGAGGCTATGCTGCTGAGAGATGGAAGTTAGCTGGTCTGATTGAGGTAAAAGCTTCAAATTTTTCACAGGACCCCACATGTCTTGGCTTACAGAAGGTAAAGGGAGATTAGCTTCTTGGGAGAGAAGCACAGATTGTTCTTGCAAAGCTGCTAGAGGTCCAGTTGATCCATTTTGCCCAACAAGAGTTTGCCAAGAAGAATACATCATCCATTCATCAATGTCTAGATGAGGAATATCACCCACCAATGGAGTCTGGTTTTGATTAAGGAATGTCAATTGGTCTGTAAGGCTATGGGGGCTAACAAGATTTAATGCCATTTTTTCAATGTTGCAGCCTTCCAAGGAAGGGTAGTCAAATATACCATCACTAGACACCTCAGATTCTACTTTTGGCTTATCAGTAACTGTTCCAGAAGGCAAAGGATTATCAATTTTGGCCGGAGGATACAATTTTTCAAGTTGATCACTTTTAAAATGTGGATGCAAGTTCAAGGTGTTAGATTGGTGTGGTTCAGATTGAAAATGTGGATTTTGTTGTGGTAAGCTCACTGAACTTGCAAGATGAGCTTGTTGATAACCTATTGGCAGTGTGATATTCACCTCTTCTAAGGGACCTCTCTTAGCAGAAGATTCTTGTTGTCTGACCCAAAAAGAGTTTCCAGCATTGTTAACAAGTTGGGGTTTAAAAAGAAGCTTGGACATTTGTTCTGAGTACAGATTTGGCATGGTGTTTGAGAGCTCCACAATTCCATTTTCAGGAACTCGCATAAAAGGTCTTCTTGAAAAGTGTTCCACCCGTTTTCTGCACCTATCAACATAACTAGTCATAAAAAAAGAGACTTATCCACAGATTAGGAACAAAAAACTAAGAAACAAACCCAGTAATCCAGATTGCAATGGCCGTTTAAGACTTGAAGTCAAAGACTGAAAGATGAAAAGACTTTCAGGAATCTCAATGTCCCATGAACTAACTCTATTCTGCTTATCACTACACCCTGGCTCATCCCACTCCACCTGTTTACCAGAAAATACAACAAGATTAAATTGTGCTAGTTCATGCAGCATGCCTTAATAGAAATAGATGACTGTACAATACTGTAAATTTGAATCAAAAAATAGAAAATATCAAATCATCAATGTTAATGGTAAAACTTTTAATGTGGATAAGGAGTAACTGAATCCACCTGAATATTTCTCCACTTAGAACCAGGCCACCTTAGAGGATCCAAATCACTTATGCTGATAATTTTACCCATATATCTGCAGAAAGATTAAGCATATGTCAACTTCTTCCTGCATGTTAAAGATTTTTACACACATCATCAATAGTAGAAAGCAGGCATATCAGGCATCTCTATCTAACCATAGAAAGGATGATGCTACATGACATAGCATAAGTCAAGCTTTCAGAAAATTACCTGCGCTTACCTGATTCCTCTGTCTCAAACATCATACCAAATCTCAAGCCAACTGAGAGCTGAGTCTCATATACGGCTTTCCGGTATTTAGCTAGTTGAATAACAAATGCTGAAGGGCATGCTCTACAAATTAGTAGAAAAAATATATCATACTCAAAGGAAGTATCCCCAAAAGTTGAATTTGTTTTAATATTATTACAATTACAAATTTGGGTTGGGAGAGGCTAAGAACGAGTTAAATATACCTTGGATTGTAGAAAATATTGAATGGACTTCGATTAGCAGCAGCATGAGCTGCAGCAGCAAGCACACCAATGTGCATACTATCAGCAGAAAGCACTGATGATGGAAGTGATGTCTGTTGGCGATTAGCACGCCTAACACCAATTAGCAATTGCGAATTCTCATCCCTTGAAACAATTGACATGCCATTTTAAGTACAAACAAAGCCATGTAAAAACTAATACTTACAAGGATGAAAATCTATAGCATATTTAGCTAGCAGCAATACATGTCATAAAAAAGGTTACAACTTTGTGGCCACTAATTACCTGATAAAAAGAACAGAATCACCTGCTTTAAGCCTTTCAAGCCTACAAACAAACTCCATCCAGTTGTGAGAAGGTGTCTCTTTGGCTGACCTACACATGAAAGGTGATGAGTCTACGTGTCAATAAGGAGCTAAAAAGCCATACAAAATAGAAGCATGCTGTCCCAAAAGGACCAAAAACAGAACAGGGAAGGGATATAAAATGATAAATTATCATAAAACTTAATATCCTATTTCTTGTTCATTTTTTCTAAATATCATGTAACTCACTAATTCAAAAAGAAAAAGTTTACCCTCCTTTCTCCTTGCTTCCAAAATCCTCAATCCAAAAGAGCATGCTTGGTTTAACGTTGAAACGTCGTAAACTCACGTTTCCAACGCTAGAAATAGTCGCGTTCTGGAACCCGGGAACCCAAACTTGAGTTTGGCAAGTTTGAACGCTAAACCAAACATACACTTAATGTCATTGAATCCACAGTAACAAGACATTCCCATTCCCATTTTATATAACTAAAGCAATAGGGTTGAGAGCAAAAATCATCCTCACCGCGGGGTATATATGTCGAAATGTCCAGGTATTATCATGCAAATCTCTGACAACAAGTTCTTGGGTTGGTGGTTGAGTCGTGTAATCCTGAAATGTATGTCTATTAATCAAAAGGAACCATAAAGGGAAATTTCAAGCAGCTGGTGTTATGTTATGGCTGTACCAATGGAGGAAAGAGCTTTTCTGCAGCCCTGCGTGGTACAGAAAAGCCACCATGTGTGCTCGTGTCACTAGCAGTTAAAGTCTTGCAGAAATACTCACTGGGATGCTTGCTGTGTTTTAGCCCAAACTCAGATATGGGAAACATGTCTTTTTCCTGTCACATACATTTATTAACTCAGAAGAATCTCCAATACTAGTTGTGAATTTCTTTTACTGTTAAAGAATTACAATAATTATTTTCAAGCTTACGGAATCCAGTGGTTGAAGGCACATTTGAGCATAGATTTCGTCTGTTTCTTTGTCTGCCTATCATAGAAGAGACAGAAAAATTTGTAATTTGTAATGAAGGAGAGGAGAAATGCAAGAAGTGGTGAAGAAGTAAGACTCACATGAAGTGTGACATTTTGGACTTGGCAGAGCAACTGAGATGGAAGATTGGGATAGTTGGGAATCTGTGAGGTCGCTGTACTTCTAGTGGAAGCAGCCACCTGTTCTTCACATTACTTAACATACATTCAAAATTATACATAAAAATGTCCAGATTATTTAATTTTATCTCTAATTATGGGACTATAATAAACCCCCTTCACTCCCAGCTGGAAATATGGAGTAGTTAGTATCAAGTTTATTCTAGAATAGGTCTGAAAGCATTTTAATTTTTGTACCAGTCTCACTCAAACAGTCAACCCCAGAAAATTTATCTCTAGTAGTATTATATAGTAGACAATATAATGCTAACAAGTAACAACTTAGTCGACTGCATTAGTACTCAGCATTTAAGACTATAATAAAAGCAAGGGTTTGAATTAATTGGCACATAAGTGACTAACATAATGTGAATTTAAGAAGCAGTGGTGACTACAACAACTGGAGAGACACTGGTAACGTGTTCCAAAAGATAAAACTAAAGTGATGTTGAGAAATGTAAAATGAAAATTTGATTTCAACTTCACCTGCTCGCTATGTCCCTGAGGGAAGTAATAAGCAAGACTTCCCACGTGAGGCAAGGATACAAGAGGGCCTGCACAAGCATGCCATAGCTCCGAATTCAAAGTCTTTAGGAGTAGGACCCCTGAATTAGTAAACATGTCATATATATCGAGCCTATTAGTAATATGTAAGAAAAGCTTTGAGCTAGTTTAGTTCTACTTGAAAGTTGAAAGTAAGTTACTCACTCACTAATCAAATTAAACAACATATATGGAATGGAACAAATATATATATAACATACCAGACTGTTCTTTCAGCAGCTTCATCTCTGCAACTAGAGACTCAACTCCATTTCCTCCTATAGTTTGATTTTTTCTTCAACAGAAACCATCCTATTCGTATGCTACAGCTCACTCTATCTGCGTCTTCAATTCAAAACCTCCATATGGAACAAGAAATTCTTGTCCTCCTCTCCTCTGCATCACCTCACCATCATTAGTGAAGTGAATAATTCCATTTTGTTGTCCTTGGAAAGGAGCTAGAGAACGAAAAAGAAAGGTTATACTATACTATACTATACTATACTATACTATACTATACATGGGTCCATTCCATTCCATCCATCTTATTTCTTGTCAGAGAAAACAAAGAATCCACTGAAAGCAAAACACAGAGCAAAATCTGCAAAAAGGACACGGGACCTGGGAACAAGCAAGCACCCAACCCATGAGTTTGCATCGAAGCACGAGTGAGTGAGTGAGTATTGACTATTGAGTTGAGTGTATGAAGTAGCACATGTTTCTTTTCTCTCAAAAGAAACCGACCCTTCAATGAAACCACTCACTCATCATTATATCATACATAGTGATGTTGTTACTGATTCAGATACCTCTTATCTCTCTTTGTTTGAAACAGAGAAACAGGGTAAAATAAAAAGCTCCTACGCTGCCTGTGCAAGCACTTTCTGCATTTGCAGCTTTAACTACATTTATTAAATTATTGATTAAATGAAATAGGAGGAAGGAAAAAGCAGAGAGGGTGTAGGTGTGGGTAGGATAGAAGAACACGTAAACAGTACACTACGCAAATAAAACACACTATCAGATACACAGACACAGACATGTCATACGTATATGTATGTGGGTAATTACTGATACTTGTTGCGTGGATTACGAGGAAGGATTCGCAAGGTTTTTTCTCTCCATTTGTGTTCATACTTCCATTGCCTCATTAACATTACATCACCATGTAATCTATTTTTTTGTCTTCTTTTTCTTCTCTTCCCTATTTAACATATGTTTAATTTAACCAATAAAAATTTAGCCTCCCTAAGTTCAAATTAATTTTATGAAAAAGCAGATCCTAATAATTTCAGAATGATTTTTTTTTTGTTAACAGAATCTATCTATCTATTACTCTTATACAAAAAGGAAAGTTTTCTTACTCCCCTTGCGATTAGTTTGGTGAGAAGAGAAATGGGATGAAAAGAGAGGAAATGATTAGATTTTTTATTTCTCTACAATTATATAGTGAAATAGGGAGAAATGAGCAATGGACAGGTGATAATTGATTTTCATGTATATATAATCGATTATATGTTACCCACTGTCATAAAGAATCGATTTTTATGTTACCCACTGTCATAAAAATTGATCTTTAATGTCCCATAATCGATTGTTGAGCAAAAAATCGATTTTTCAAATCTTTTTTCTTTTATTTCACACGCATTTCTCTCATACCAAACAACTTAAAAATATATTTCTCTTTCATTTCAAACTTATTTCTCTCACACCAAACAACCTATTTCTCTTCCCTATTTCTTTCCTTCCCATTACTCTTCTTCTCATTTCTCTTTTCTCTTTTCTCTATTTCCCTAATTACACCAAATAAAGCATTAGAGTTATAAATTCAGGCTACCTAATCTGACTCCATCCGATGCGAGTAGTAGACTTTTTATGGACTACACTATAAAGCCTTAGAGTTACCCGTTGTTTTAAAATAAATATCTCTACATTTTTTTTTGGGCTTTTTCACAAGTTTTGCAAAATTTTTTGAGATCTTTGCAAATGAAAGGCTTTCTCAGTCCGGGCTAAAAACTTTCGGAGTTATTCGTATTTTTAAATAAGGTCCAAACCCTGTATTTTTTAGGGCTTTTGCGAGCTAGCCTAATCGTGTGATATTTAATGTGTTTAGTTCATTTAAAATAATGTTTTAATATGAATGGTAAATGAAAGAGAGATATAAAAAATAAGGTGTGAACAGTGTAAAATAAGGGAGTGTAAAAAAATCATCGCTCTTTTTAAATGTATTAAATCATTGACACTCTTATAATTTCAATTCAAGCTACCCTACTCGATGTAGGTAGCGGGATTTTACGGATTGGGTTAAAAAGTCGGGAATTATTCGAACTTTTAAAATAAAAGTCCGAGTCTTACATATTTCTGTGTTTTTTTTTGCAAGTTTTGCAAAAAAAATAATTTTTTAATTATAAATTCATTAGAAAAATAGTATTTAAATATCATTGGTGTAAAAGTTTTTACACTGTCAATAGGGGTGTAGTCGGGTTAGATTGGTTCGGGTTTGGGGTAACATCAAGTCCGAACCGATAGAATGATGACAGGTTGAGTGGTTCAAGTTTTGTATTTTTTGTATGGGTAACCCGACCCGAGTCAACTCGTATATTTGGGTTGGGTTGGGTTGGGTTATCTAGTCATGAGCATTTTTTTATTTTAAAAAATGTGGAAGATGAAATGAAATTAAAATATAAAATAAAAAAAATAGGGAAAAATAAAATGAGAGGAACGGACGAAATAATGTTTGGGGAACCAACACTGCTTGTGTTGCCATTGCGCCTATTTTTGTTCTCTTCGGGCAGAAAAATGAAATAAGATTAAGGCTTCTTTTTCTAGTTTGATTTGGGTTGGGTCTATCGGGTTCAACATAGGCAAACCCGAGACCTGGACCGAATCAGATCAGGTTCGAAAGAAAATGTTCGAACCGAACCGAACCGTTAGATATCATTCGGGTTGGGTTTATCGGATTCATGGGTTAGGTCAGACCCACTTACACCTCTATTATATATTAATTAAATTCATAAATCATTGATTATGTATATAAATAATTTACATAATTTATTTACCACCGACACAACCCGTGCGAATCGCACATGTACACTCTCAATTTTAAGGTAAAGAAATGACTTCTCAATCGAAGGATAATAAAGTCTTAGGAAAAAAATTTTCTACACTTATATTTTGAGTGTAGGAATAGGAAGTGTAGAGAAAAATATATATAAAGAAAAATGAAATGAGGAGAGAGAAAATGAAAAATGTGATAATTGGTGTAATGGTAAAGGAAAAGAAAGATAAAAAGATAAGTTGAGTACAAATAAAAATTTTAAAAAAAAAGTAGAAAAATCAAAGTTATAAGAATGCTTGGAAACATATGTTTTAATTTTGAAAACAATGCAAGTTCTTTTAATTATCATACCAATATATTTGATTTCTCCTTATTAAAATTATAATTTTTTAAAATTCATGTTTAAATAAACATAGTAAACTTTTATGTTAACTTAAAATTTTTATATTAAATTTCTTTATAAACTTACTTTTAAGAAGAAAAGTCTTTAAATATAAATTATATGAGTTATGTATTACTAATTTAAACAGATTTTTTTAGTATAAAAAATAGAGAGAAGGGATGCTTGCTTTGTTCCAATATCACTGTAATGTAAAATGCTAACATCAACCAGTATTTATGGGATTAAAATCCTCTTCAGAGAATACGCCCTTGAATACGAAAATACGCGCTTGTCTCTGCACAGCTGCCAACAGGGTTGGCATTTGGGTTACAAAGGATTCATTTTTTATATGCTGATAAATACTGTCTTCCTTTATCATATGTAGTTGAGAGGAACTTATAGATGTAGAATGCTTGCAATTTGACAACAACTTCTCAGATGAGAACAAGATTGGCCAAGGTGGATTTGGTGTGGTTTATAAGGTAATAAGAAACAGGAAGACGGAGGTGTTGGTTTTAAAATGAGATTGAGGTTGATTGAAATTATTATTAATTTCTAATTATTATTAATTTAAGGTTAGTTTATCCAATTTAGATTGAGGTTTATCAAATTATTATTAATTTAGATTGAGGTTTATCCAATTTCCTAATCCCATTGCAATATTCGACCAAGGTTAGTTTTCTTCAATTATTATTAATTGCTATGTATTATTAGTGCAACTGATTATTATTAGTGCAATCATACTTCGTTAAATCATTTATTAGGAAATTAAAATAGTGAATTTTTTTATTAATTTACATACTAATTAATTACTTTTTTTTGTGTAAACCATAGGTATTTCCTATTATCAGGGGCAATACTATTCGGGGTTTAGTCACAATATAATTAAGGCTCCTCATCCCTCCTGAAGAATGTGTTTAGCGGAGATCGAACCCGGGAGACTAATTAATTACTTTTATAAATTAATTCACTATACCAAAGTAAATATAAACTTTTATTTAATTAATTCACTATAACTAAAGTAAATTACTTTTATAAATTAATTAGTATGACAATCATACTAATTAACTTTTTATTTAATTAAAACAGCCATCGTCATATTAATATTGTATAACTACATCGTTTATTATTTAATATAATTAATATCAAATAGCAAATGGATTTAATTAGGAAATGCACTTTTAATTCATATATTTATTAATAGGAAATGCACGTCTCACCCTTATCACTTCGCAATTCTTTGTGGATGTTGCCATTGATTGATTTATGTATATAGTCATAGTGTGCAGCTGCAGAATGCATAATGCTCCGCATTTCATTGGCAGTATTTCCAGCATTCAACTGGGTCTTTCACGCTGTATTTCACGTAGTATTTCCATTGGCAGTATTTCACGCAGTATTTCATTGGCAGTATGCTTCATCTTCATCTTCGGACTTCGCAAAAACTTTATTAATCCCCTGTTCCTGGGGTAACGTCTGGCTTTCATGTTTTCGAAACTTTTCATAATTTCATGAACAATTGGGTTTTCTGTATAAATCTGTAATTATTATTATAAAATTAGAGGGACTAAATTGATAATATTATGAATTTTTAGCTACAGGTAACCGGTAACTAATCTGGACCATTCGTTCAAAAGATACTAAATCCTACTGTTAAGAAAATGTGTAACACCGTTGTTTCACTCATAAACAAAGCCCTTATTTACAATTATGATTTCTCCATATCGACCTACATTTTATACACTTTGTTTTATATTCAATTTTTAGTTCTTTCTTTTTTTATAATATCAATTATCATGTTTTTCAATGAGTATTGTTTTTTATGTAACAATACAACCATACAACATAAAAAGACAAAAGTGAAAAAAAAATAAGGGAGAGAAATGTGGGATGTAATGATGATACGATAGAAAGATAAAAAAAATGTGTTGTATGAGTTGTTATATATTTTTATTGTACATTTATTTTTTTTTAAATTCTTCACTCTTCTTTTTTCTATCTCTCTCTTATTCACATATTCTACACTCAATTTTTTAATATAAAAGTTTCGTTACTCATTTATGTATTACGATTTTTTTAACCTATACAAGCTTACAATAATGATAAATTAAAAGTAAAAGTATTTTATAAGAAATTATAATTATTCAAAATTTAATACATTGATAATATTAAATATTTTATTTTTTAATAGAAACTTTCAGCTTTAATTTAATACTATCATGTACAATCTCACACATTTAAAAAAGTCATATTAGTGTGTTTCTGGTTTACCTCCAAAATCACGTTTCAAACGTGGATTTGGGCAAACGCTATTGAGAGTAGCTTTTGCCTGAATCCACGTTGAAACGTGGATCCATTGTAAACCAAACACACCATTAGTGTGTGTTTGATTTAGCGTTGAAACGTAATAAACTCACGTTTTCAACACTAGAAATAGTTGCTTTTGAGAATCCAAACTCGAGTTTAGCTAGTTTCAACGCCAAACCAAACACACGCTTAATTAATAAAAAATTTCATAATTCAAAGCGAAGTCATACAGTTAGAACGCGTAAACGATAGACCATATTATTATTGGCATTCAATAAGTTACCCAAAAAAAAAATATTGGCATTCAATAAATAGTTTATGGAAAGAATAAATTTTGTTTCATATCTCGAAGCCGTGTGTTTCCTTTTATTACTACTACTATATGATAATGTAGATATGTAGAAAATTAAGATTAAATTAATTATAATTAAACAATTAAAATTATGTAAATATAGGAAATGATAATTGTGATAGTATTACTATATTTTATCAAAATAGAACAATAGGTAGGGGTGTAAGCGGGTTCGATCCAACCCGCGAACCCGATTGACCCAACCCAACCCGAATGATATTTTAACGGTTTGGTTCATGTTTCGGTTCGGTTCGGACATTTTCTTTCAAACCCGATCTGGTTCGGTTCGGGTATCGGATTTGCCCATCTTAAACCTGATAGACCCGAACCAAACCAAACCAAGAAAAGAAGTCTTTAATTTTATTTCATTTTCCTTCCCATAGAGAACAAAAATAGGCGCAACGGCTACACAAGCAACGGTGGTTCCCCAAACTCTATTTCATTTGCTCCTCTCATTTTACGTTTCTCTATTTCTTTTCTTTTTTTCATGTTATATTTTAATTTCATGTTATCTTTCCACATTTTTTTTAAAAAAAGAAAAAAATGTTCATGACCCGATGACCCAACACAACTCAACCTGAACATATTCGGGTTGGTTCGGGTTACTCAGCCAAAAAATACATAACCCGAACCAACCCAACCCACCGTCATTCTATCAGTTCGGACTTAATGTCACACACCAAAACCGACCCAACACAACCCGATTACCCCTAACAATAGCTATAGAAAAGCTACTTTTCAATAACCAAAAAATTAAAGGAAAAAAAAGCAGCTTAATTCGCAGGCAGGATCTGAGCGAGCAGCTAGGTGTTGAGTGTTGAGCATCTGATGTTTGACCGTTCATCACGCGTGCGGTTCGCGACATACCAATTGGGGTAAAGCAAATTAAAGTTAGTGACACGTGTCACTCTGTTTTCTATTTGTGCATGTCGCCGTTTTCCGTTCACATTAGAGGAAGGAAAATCAACCATGTTTTTCTTCCTCAGAACAAAACACAGACCAAATCCTTTGCTGATTTTTTCGGCTAATGGTTAATGGATTGCAGGTCCACTATACCCCAAAGAAGATAAACCTTTTTGAGTTTTCCCTGACAGAGACCCGATTCTTACAAACGTGTTCTAATATGTCGGTGTGATCACTTGTGATTAAACAACTACTAGCTAGTACATTGATTATATTGTAATTTACTCTATCTGATTAATTCAGATTTGAAAACACAATCCCTGACGGCATTTTTAACCTCAGCACCTAATCCAAATGATAATCTAATCTCTCAGCACCTATTTCTTTTATCACACTAAACATAGCGTTGGTTTTCGTTTGCAAAACTCCAATTGCATGAGTTTTTTTATCTATATAGAGATAACAATGGTACCATATGAAAGGGTATCATATTAGGGATCATCCCCGTACCCACATCTTAAAAAAATTTGCATCCATTTATATGGGTAACAACTTTAATTCAGGTACTCGTATCCGTTTGGCACCTATATACTTACACATATGTACGTTACCCGCAATTTAGTTAAATGGAAAATTAATATAACTCATTAAAAAATATTAATTAAAAAAATTATAACTCAATTGAAAAGTTACTCCAAAATAATCCAACCGTAATTAGTAAATATAAGTGACATAACAATTTAATTAAATCGAAACACAACACGTAAATGATCTAAAACACGACACATTTTTATTAAATATTATAAGAATTTAATAACTATACATTGTGGGTGTAACAAAATTTTACACGGATATCCAATTATGTTTTTCCACATCATTTAATGAATTTAATACTACCTTCGTTCCTATTTAACTGTCCACTTTGACTAAAACATACATATTAAGGAATGCAATTATTACCCTCATTTTCATGGAAATAAATTTTAAACTTTCCATTTTAACCCTTTTATCTGATCTCTTACTATTATTGGCTCTCATTAGTTTTTATTAGTGGACCATTTATTAACATAGGGGTAAAATGAAGAAAAGTGTATTCATTAGTGTATTGGGTTTGTAAGTGGACAGTTAAATAGGAACACATTTTTCTTTGAAAGTGGACAGTTAAATAGGAACGGAGGTAATAGTATATAAGGTGTCATATATTCAATAAATGAGGTGACAACAAGATTGTACATTGATGTGTATAATTATGAGAGAAGAAGATAGATAAGCATGATATCATTGATATGTGATAGATGATGTGATTAACAGAAATAGAAAGAAAAGTGTGTCATATATAAATTATTGTATGTTTTGGTTGTATGAATAAATTATCTTTTTATTATAATTACATTTGTATTTTGGACATTGACAATGGATTCAATATAAAAGTTTTACTTCTTCTATGGTATTTAGAACATCCATACTTCACTAGCTTTTTATTTTTTATTTTTATCTTTTGATGGCCTCTGAATTACCCAACAACACTAGAGTTGACAATACCTTTGCTCCATCACTACAATATCTTCTCCTTCCGATGATCTCAGTGAGTTTAATACGATAACTCAACTCTCTTTATTGCCCGTAACCTTGGAGGATATGTCATCGATGTTAACTCTTATCCTCTTTCTACCATTGTTCAAGGTGTTGACTTCATCCAAACATGACCTACTCAAATTGCACTATAAGAAAATTAGTTTTTAGCGACGGCTTCTCTGCGATGGCCCAAGGCGTTGCTAGAAATTGACAGTCGTGACGGCTGGGTCGTCACTATAATTATAATTTATTTATTTATTTTTTCTGAAAAGAAATAAAAATTAAATGTAGCGATGACTTTAGAGACAGCAGGCCGTCGCTACATTAAAAATGAATTTTTAATTTGCGCGTGCATTTTTTTTAAAACGTACTACGTTAAAAACCTGCACGCGTTAAAACCCCTCCCCTCCCCTCTTCCTCCATTTCCAAATTCCTTTTCTTCCAAGCTCCATTTTCCTTTCATACAACCACCCCCTATTTCTGTCCCCTCACCCTGTTTATTTTGAAAAATCGATCGATTAAAATGTTCCTCTCCTTCATAGGATCATTTTGAACCGATCAGTTTTCAAAATAGTTGCCTGTAGGTGACGTTAGAGCTCATTTCAGAGTTATTCCCCTTTCGGAGTCGAAACAAATAAGTTTTTTTAAAGTTTTAATCAATTATTTGATATTAATAGTTTATTTGTTTTATTAATTTATTAATGTGATATAGGAATTAGGTTTATTTGTAATTATACTTTATTTGTGAATAGTTTATTTGTCTTATAATTTTAATTTATTTCTATTTAGGTTTATTTGTTTTACTTTTATTAATGTGCTCTAGGACTTCGGTTTCTTTGTATTAATCTTTCTTTTTTATTTGTAATTATTCGTTTTTGTTTTCTCTGTCTTCGTTTGTCTTCGTTTTCTTCTTTTTTTTGTCCTTAGTCTATCTCCGTCTTCTTTTATTAATTAGTATATTAGTAATATGTAATTAATTTTTTTTTTATATTTTTTTTTTGTATATAATGTCTATAGTCATTAGTGCCTAGGATGTGTGGTAGAGGTGGAGAGAAGATCCCCCTAGTAGAGGGAGGTCCGTCCTTCCGGGCGAGCTACGACAAAAGGCAGCTTGCGCGATACGGGAGAGGGCCAACCTCTCTCACTCACACGCTGATCATATGTTGGAGCATCCATCTACTTCAATGTCGGTGGACGCCATGCAGACATCTTCTTATTCCTTTTCTCCGCCATCTGCTCCAGCGCGGTTCGATGGTATGAGGTTCATCCCGACACCGGGATTAGTTCAGATGCCTCCAGTGCAGGACGACGTTGTGCCCGATATAGACCCTAACAATGCTCAGGATGACCTGGGTAGGGATGCTGACCAGGAGTCTGATGAGGAGCCAGCTCGGTTCCAGGGTGTCAGGTCAAGCAGACCTCATAAGATAGGCGCTCGGAGTCGGGTTATTATCCGACCATTTGGCAAGGAGTGAGTTTGTTTAATTTTATTTTCTTCTTAGAATTGTTATTAATATTTAATCTTTAATTGTTTTAACTGTTAATATTGAATATTTTATTTTGTAGGTGGGTGCCTAACGCCCACCTATCGCAGCCATTGGTCATGCGATCCGAGTGCAGTTCTGGGGTCCTCACTACCTTTGGGAGGTCACCCCGAAGGATGTTAGGGACAAATGGTGGGAGGAGTTCACGGTAATTAAAAACCCTATCAACATATATCAATTTGGCAGGACTTACCATATTTTTATTTTACAGAGCCGAGTTACTTGGGACCCTTCTGATGAGGCCCAAATCAAGAAGGTGTACGAGCAGAGGGTTGCCTCGTCGCCTTCGAGATATGATGAACAAGGCTCGGAAGGCTGGGAAGAGGCCCACATGATGGGTGAGGAGGGCTGGGAGGGTCTTTTGGCCTATTGGGACTCTGCGGAATTCAAGGGGAAGTCCGCTCGTAACAGGAGTAACCGAGCTTCTCAACGCGGGGGGAGGGGCGGTCCACACCACGGGCCGCAGGGCCCACCATGAGGTGGCGTTGGATAAGGTATTTATAAACAAACACTCTTCTGTATTATATTTCTATTTGTTGTTAAATTAATTAATTTGTGTAATTTTCCTGTGTAGGCTCGACAACTTGGGCGGGAGGTCCAGTTGGACGAGTTCTTTGTTGCTACACACGCCAAAAAGGGTGGTGGCTGGGTAGATGATCGGGCTCGGTCCACCTATGTAAGTGTTTGTTTATAAGTGTTTTATATAATTTCATATTTATGCAATTGAATATATAACTAATAACTAATTTACTTTTACCTCAACAGACAAATTACAAGGAGCGCCCGAGGGACGTGGAGTCACAGATGGGGGACATCTCCATGACGGATGCCTCCACCAAGCTGGAGATTTGGAGGGATGTTGCGGTGGCAAGACCCTAGGTCGTTGTTATAGCATTGGGGACTTGGCCTCCAACATTCGTCCAAGTGTAACCAGCTTGACTCAAGAGTCCCGGGCTCACCCGAGCAAGAGTACTGACGAGTCCGGCAGGCCATAGAGAAGTAGCAAAGGAGCAGTCTCGGCAGGCCATAGAGAAGGCTGCAGATTTGGAGGATCAATTAGCACGACTCCGATGACAGATGCAACAGATCCTGGACGTTCAAGCTGCAGGTCAGGCTCAGGCATAGCCGCACCCCCATTATGATCCCACCATGGATGAGCAATTGGTGGATGATTAGGACGAACAACCCACCCCACAGCCCCAGCGTCGCTGCCGCCATTGATTTCTATATGTTTATGTGTTATTGTATTATTTTTTAACAGAGTTTGTGTATATATTTATATATATATGCTTTTTTAGTATTTTTTTATAATTTTAAATAAAATAATAAAATAAATAATAAATTTAATTTAAAAAATACCTGTAGTGACGGCCGTGGACGTCACTACAAAACCGTCTCTAGATAAAAAAATTTAAAAAAAAAGAATTACTCTTAGCGACAACCATGTTTTTATAGACAGCGTCAGCGACGACTAAGCCGTCTCTAGGTAGCAACGGATGACGTCAGTCATCGCTACTGTATTTACGACGAGCCACTTAGCGACGTCCACGTGGCCGTTTCTAAGTCGTCGCTACGCAGCCTGTAGAGACGACCCATGGTCATTGCTAAAAATGAAATTTCTTGTAGTGTTGGGTATGTCAAGATAAATATCTCTTTCTTACTCTCCTTTTTTATGTGACTCAAAGCATATGTGTTGTTATGTCATTTACTAAGACCTTCAATAAAGCTTGGACTAATTAAGTTGCAAGATGCATATATATGCAAGTCACTCTCGTAATATTGTCGATGAACTTGCCTTAACTGGTCTCAATAATATCTCTCAAACATTGTTGAGAAACTCGACTCGGACCGGCCGGTTGGACCGAGAATCGGTCATATAACCGGTCCGAGCCGCTTTATGGATCGGACATGTACTAGAACCGGTGTGAATCGGTGTGACTCGACCGGTTTGCTCACAAAACTGGTGACTCGGCCGTTTTAATTGAACTGGACGGTCACCGTTCGCGACGCAGCAGCTCCAGCAACGTCTCTGGCAGGCACAACAGCTGCAGCTCCGGCAACATCTCCGCGGTCTACTCAGTCCCGCGCCCCTCCTTTTGTTCACGCACCACAGAGGAAAAGATGAAGAAAGGGAAAGACGAAGAAAGGAGAGTGAAATCAGTGAAGTAGTGAACCGTGTAAATGAGATTTTGTTTTGGGCTGAGAAGAAAACTAAATGGGAAGAAAAAGATGGTTATGGGCATGGATTTCAAAAGTAATTTAAACTTGATGCATTGAAATTTACGGTCCACGAGGTTAATGGTTCTTCTTTTCATGCTGGTAGGTGGCATTGGCAGGTGGTCTTTCTTTTCACGAGGTTAATGGCCTATTGCCCAATTCACTAGATAGACTTGAACAGTTAGCATTTGTCAAATCTTATTTTATAGTTTTTTCTTTTTTAAAATAAATTAGTATTTTAAGAAATTATGAATTAATAAAATTATTCATGGATTATGGGCTGGGCTTCTTAGTGATATCCTATTTGTGTTATTTGGTGCTTAGATTATATATATATATATATATTATCTTAGATAAAAAAAATAACACTAAAAAATTGTTTGTATTATGAAATTTATATATTTTTATAATATTTAACCGATTTAAAACCGGTTCAACCAGTGGACTCACTGGTTTGACCAGTGACCCATTAACCCAGTACCTAGATCGAGTCGATGATCGGTCCGGTTTTTATAACATTGCTCTCAAATAAAACCTCAACATCCTATCCATGAGTTATGCATCTATTATTGAATATCTTTACTACATTCATAATATTACTGATGAACCTCCCTTGATTGACAACTCATTAGGCGATGTTGATCTTGCATTGTTATCAATACCCTCAATCAATTTGATCCTTTTCCCCAATCCCATCATATATATTCAAACTCATGATACTTCTATGGCCAGTTCGGTTATCTTTTTGACAAGTTAGTGGATTTTAAAGTATTTCTCCAACGTGAGGACCACTCTTCAGCCACGATTTATGCCACTGCCAACCATGTGTAACGTTCTTCTGTAAGGTCTAAGATCCCTATTATATAAAAGTTTTAATGAGAACAAACCCTAAACCCTGTCAAAAAGCTTTTAAGTATTATGAATATACTAACACTAATGATTCAACTTGAGAATGTGAAAATAAGAACAAGAAAATAATTAGAATAAATATTGAAGGATCGGAAGCACAAATTAACAACATAACATATATTCAAAAGCATGAAATCCAAGTTGACAAGCTCCAAGTTAACACTGTCCTCAAGAGTTTATTTGTGAGGACACGAGGTTAAGTTATAGAACAGTCAAGAAGACTAAAAATTGCGTAACTCACAAAAACTATTTCACCATTCTATATATAATGGGGAATGGTTCAATTTACACCAGTGTAAGTTACGCCAAATATTACATTATTAATAACTTTAAATTGAATATGAATTTTATTGATCCAACCATTAAATTATAACTATTCATTTATCATGGTTATTTGTGTTAAATTTCGTAAAATTTCAATACTAATAACTTGATAATCAAATTATTCTTATTTTCATATATTTTAAAAGTATACATGACGTTAATCTTAACATATATTGATGATGTATTAAATAATTTTGGATCAATGTAAAATTTTATAGGTATGATCTATATGATAATAACTTTCAATCTAACGATGGGGAGAAGATAGAAAGAACGTACTAACAGAAGCCAGTGAATATCGATTTTTGCCATTTTGGACCTAGGATCACTTCAATAAGAAATCCAAAGAGAATGTGATTAGCTATGATGAATTGTATCTGTCCGAAAAAGAGGTGGTAAAGACTTTACACGACTTTGTGCAAGAACACGGAGAAGTAGACTGCCACAGTCTACTATCATATGTCGAGATGGTTACCCAAGAGTTATTAGTATATAATTTCCTAGCTTACCAAGTCGTTTATACTTGATGTTCTACTAACTTTCTTCTAATTTTGTTAGTACAAATGACCTCCACAATTAGATGGCTCTTGCAAGAAGGGCGGAGAAAAAGGCGATAGCCCGCCAAGAGCAGCAAAATGCAGTTCTGACCCAAGATATTATCCCGGTGATTCAGCCAAAATCGAAACACCTGAGAATTGAAATTGTTCCTCCCCCATCAATGTAGGTTGCGAGCTTGAGAACCGGGGGGCAAGCTCAGGTACCTTGGTGGTCGGGGGCGATAAAGGAAAAGAGAAGGAGAACTGAGGGAGCTATATTGATATGACCGAGGAAGAGGTCAAAGAGCTTTTGCGAGAGTAGGGGACAAGTTGTTTTGAGGCAATGGTCCTTCTGAAATGAAAGACTGTTTGGATAAGCTCGAGAATTGGTGCCTTAGAGGTGTCATGATAGCTAAATTCTTCAAATTTGTCATGGATGAGTTGGTTGCCCTTCTAGAAATGAAAATACTTTTGAATGTGTAATAGCCAAGCTGGTAGACGATGAGTAGAAGATGAACCGGGTTATTTCCAAGGTGCAATCTTTAACCGAGGAAAGGGACAAAATGATGGCTGAAATAATCTCACTGACGCAGGAATTCACCACTGAGAAAGCAAAGAAGTTGAAGGTGGTGGTGGATGCCGAAAAGGTCATTGAGACTCTTCGCGAAGAGCGGGAAGACCGGTCCGACAAAGAAGCATGGTACTAGGGAGAGATTGAGAAGTTGAAAGTCCTCTGGGAAGAGAACGCGAGCGTATATTTCCACACCACCATTCTCCAAATGAAGTATTTGAACATGAATGTGGAACTGCAAACTCATGGGATGTCCACATTCTGTCAGATAGAGAATGGAAAGTGGTATCGGGTGGAAGGCAACCGTTTAGTTCCATGAGCCGGTGAGCTTAATTTCGATCGCAGACTCCACCGAGCTCGATCTTGCACCGACTAAGGTGGGCACCCCGACTTTAAACGAGAATGAGAACAAATGAACCCATCCATTATATTAGACATAGAACAAAAGGACCCTGATTACGAACGAGAACGAGGAAAGCCTTGTGTGAAGGGTCGGAATGTCGATTTCTCTTATATTTGTTTTGTTGAATGCTTGAACTTGTTTTGCATAACAATTTCCTTATGATCACAATTATGAATCTTGTTTTACGACAAAGTATTTCTGAGATGGCGCACAAGGGGGAACCGACATTTGCCGATGTGTGTTCCCCTCAAAGTCGTGCCTCGAAAAGGCCAAGGATTCAAGACAAAACCGTTCGACATTTCCTCATTGTTGCGGTGGCAAGTCGGAGCAAAAGGGTAGCCCAATATATTTCATATAATCTACGAACTAAGTCTGATATCTACTAATAATCTTAAAATTCGAGGAACTGGGCCGGAAGATAATTTAATTTCAAGGAATTAAGTCTAAAATGAGTCACTTTATTCAAGTTGTAAGTGATTAAGTCCAGTACACATTCAATGAACTAAGTCCGAAATGATTTATTTATTTGCACAAACTAGAAGTACATTAGCTGAAACATCTACGAAGTTTATTCGCGTTCCAAGTTTGGGGTATGGGCGTGCCAATGAGTGTTTCAAGGGAGTAGGCCTCAGTCTCCGTCTTTAAAACTGCCCGATATGGACCTTCCCAATTTTCAACTAATTTGCCTTGGGATGCGTTCTTATTCCCAACATTAGCTCTGCAGAGGACAAGATCTCCGACCACGAAGCTCCGAGGAATGACTGGCATTATAATTACGGGTTGACTGTCATTTGATAGCGGCTTCTCGGACCACTGCTCGTTCTCGAAGCTCTTCTACAATATTGAGTTCTTTCTGAAGTCTACCGCCATTCGAGCTCGCGTCATATGTCAACGTTCGAAAGCTTAGATCTTCGACTTCAACCTATATGACGACCTCCACGTCGTATGCAAGCCTGAAAGGTGTTTTGCCCGTGGATGAGTGGGGAGTGGTGCGATAGACCCATAAGACGTGGTGCAGTTGCTCGACCCAGAGGCCCTTCACTATGTCTAGCCGTCTTTTTAACCCCCGGAGATTCGCCGCCTCAACTTGTCCGTTCGTTTGGGGGTGTTCGACTGAAGAGAACCTTTGCTTAATGAAGAAGTCGATCAAGAGACTTCGGAAACCCTTATTAGAAAAAATGGGTCCAGTTGTGCAACAATAATGTTAGGAACTCCAAATCGACATATGATAAATCGGTAAATAAACTTATAGATATTTTTTGCCATTATTTTGGCGAGTGGTCCAACCTCGATCCATTTTGTAAAATAATCATCTTCAACCGCAAGATATTTTAGTTATTCGGGAGCAATTTGGAAAGGGCCAAAAATGTCAACTCCCCACCAAGAAAATGGCCACATGACCATGATAGAAGAAACTCCTCAGGGGGAGCCTGGTGGATAGAGGCGTGTTTCTAGAAAAAGTCGCATCTCCTGACATATTTTGTGCAATCGGCTTCTAAGGTCGGCCAATAGTATCTTGCTCGGAGTATTTTCCGAGCTAAAGACTTTCCTCCGGGATGGTGTCAACAATCGCCTTCATGGACTTCCGCCATGATATAAGATGTGTCTTCTGACGGGATGCACTTCAGAAGCGACTGCTCCAAACCTCGATGGTATACAACTCCAAATATTAAACAATCACGCGTGGAGTGGCATTGAACCCGTCGTTCCTACTTGGGATCACCTGGTAAGTCGTCGGATTCGAGGTACTTCTGAATGTCCGAGAACCAACAGTCGGATATGTCGAGTGCTAAGACAACAGTCAGAGATGGGATGACTTCTTGAATCAACGACTTGTTGTTCCCTGACGACCTTGTGCTAGCCAATTTGGACAAGATGTCAGCCTCGGGGTTTTCCTCCTGTGGAATGTGATTGATATAGACCTTAAAAAACCTTAAAAGAAAGTCTTTGACTTTCTCTAGATACTTTTATAATGGAGGCTCTTTGACTTGGTAATCACCTTGGACCCCGCGATACAACCAACTGAGAGTCGCTATTAAATCAGACTCGTCTTGCCCCCACGTCGGCTGCCATTCGTAAGCCGGCAATGGGAGCCTCGTACTCGGCCTAGTTGTTAAAGGTCGGAAATGCGAAACTCAAAGAATACTAGAGGACTACCCCTTTGGTATTTCCAAGCAAGATTCCTGCACCGCTTCCTTTGGGATTTGAAGACCCATCTATGTGGATTTCCCAAAGGTCGTCCTAACCTGGGATTGTTGGGGTGAGCTCGGCTATAAAATCAGCAAAGACTTGTGCTTTAATAGTTTGTCGAGGTTCATAACTAACACACCAAATTATTAAATTTAAACCCTAAACCTACCTCTACACATACATATATATATATATATATCAAACTACATATTATTAAATGTAATGAATGAATGAATTAAAAGAAGAAAAATTAAATTTTAATTAATTTTGATAATATCGATTTTAAGAACTGAAAATAAAATTATAAAAATAATAAATATTAGACTATATTAATTATATCAGAAATATAAATAAATAAAAAATATTTTTTCTATAGTTTTAACCTCAACTCTTAGGTTGTGTTATCAGGACTGAATTTTAATATATGAAACTATTGGAACCTTTGACTTCTTTATAAGTCAATTTAAGTTTTACGATTGCGCTAACTTTACATAAGTAAAATTTATTGATATATATAATTATTACATCATAATATTAGTTGACTAAATGATTAAATACAACTTCTAAAATTGGTTCACTAAATAAACTATCATATACTCTAATTTCTATATTTTCTATTTTTTAAAACAAGATTATATACAAAAAAATATACATGATCACTTGATTACTTGATAATTATTTTTATTGCTCGAACCTATATCCGTTATATTAATTTAGATTAATATAAATCATAAATAATAATTTGATATAACATTCAAACAATTTATATAATTAATTGGTTCAATAATATATTAGACTAAATAATATTAGAAAAATTTATTATCAAAATTAATGGTATGGAATTTTTTAAAATTTAATTTGACTAATTTTTATATAATCAAACTAATTTTGTTTTTAGTTCCACACTATGGACTGGAAGTATATATTTTTAAGATTAAAATTATTTATTATCAAAATTAATGGCATGAAATTTTAAAAATTTAATTTGACTAATTTTTATATAATCAAACTAATTTTGTTTTTAGTTCCACACCATGGACGGGAAGTACATATTTTTAAGATTAAAATTAAATATAACTAATTAAAATATGTTTTTTTCAAAAATGTAAAACATATTTGAGCCTTTAAATTTAGGAGCATCTTAAGCATCCTAAAGATTTATTGTTGTAACCATCTTTGGCTCAAAATGGAAGTCTCTTTCCGGTATGTAATTGTGTAGCAGAGATTAAATTTTCGGAACACAAATTGAACTGTGTTACAGAAATTTAATTTTTGGTAAATAATTTTCTAAAATGTTTATTGGAAATTGAATTTCTGGTAGGAACCGAACCCCAATCATAAACGGAAACTAAATTTCTGGTGAACATTTTTTATGTATTTATATAAATATTATTTTATTATTTATATAATAAAACTATATATTCATATATAATAGAATGGAGTGTGAGAGCTAGAGTGCGAGTGAGAGAGTCACGGTGGCTCCTCCACCGAAGCCTCCGGAGGGGATTGGTGGTTCATCATCTACCAAAGTTTCATTCCGTGACAAGCTAATGAGACAGAAAGAACCCTTGGCTAGGAGGGAGAGAGTAGATTTGATTAGTAACAAATTTTTCAAGATAGAACTGGAGGATGGGAACGGTTTGAAGCCGCGATGTTACGTAGCAGATACTGTTCTTAATGAGTTATGGAAACCTTGGATGGATGCAGTAATTAATAAATTACTGGGAAGGTCGGTTGGCTTTGTTGTTTTGAATGATAGATTGAAGAAACTGTGGAAGCTGAACCGGGGTTTTGAGATGATGGATATTGGGAACGGTTATTTCGTTGTCAAATTTGATTGTGCGGAGGACCGGGAAAAAGTTATTCAAGGAGGTCGATGCTATTTGACCACTACCTGGCAATTAGAGACTAGACACCTGACTTTGTTTCATCTGATACAATTATTAATAAAACTTTAATGTGGATACTTTTTACAAGTTTGGGATTGGAGTACTATGATGAAAGTATTCTCCTTTCGCTTGCGGCTGCAGTAGGGACACCAGTCAAAGTGGACACCACCAAGGAGAGAGCTAAGCCTAGTATTCCCAATAAATCCAATTCGGTCTCCACTTTAAGCTCCAGTGAGGGAGTGAAGGTCTTCGCGGGTAATTTGAAAACTGCCTTGAGCGTAGAGATGATCATCCCCAATCATCCCCGCTTTATTGATGAAGCGAAGCCTCATGATCCAAACATTCAAAGTGAGGGGACGCACAAGGTGTCATCTGATAAAGTGGAGTTCCAAGACAATGAAGACATGGACGCATTTAATGCGCAGGAAGATCATGGGAACGGATTAGCTTCAGATTACATGGACCACCAATGAGCCCGGGTCCCGGGGTTGATCTTTTGAACGGAATCTTTATGATTGATTTCAAAGAGTTCAGTGTTTTATCTTGGAATATCCGAGGAGCTGCGAATAAGAGGGGCCAAAGGCACCTCCGAGATTTGTTGAATAAATACAAACCAGATTTAATTTTCATTATGGAGTGTTCTGCGATTTTGGAAGGCAGCGGGTTACAAATATCTAGCAATAGAAGACCCTACTGGTCACACATGAGGATATTGGGCACTGTTTCCTGAGGCTAGCAACTTCTCGTTCCAGGTTTTAGATGTATCCCCTCAAGCAATCTCAATCCAAATAAGTGCAGGGTGTGCACATCAAGACTACATTCAGGTGGTTCGTAGCTCCTGGTTGCCTGATGATGGTAAGGTGGATATTGCTCTTAACAAGGTCAAGGAAACATCATTAGAATTCAACAAGAAGACATTTGGCAACATATTTAAAAGAAAGAGAACCATTGAATCTCGTTTGAAGGGTGTTCAAAGAAGGCTGGAAAGTGTAGACTCTGCTGTTTTATCCAACCTGCAAGGGGAGCTTCAGGAAGAATACAATAGAATTCTTTTGCAAGAGGAAGTTCTTTGGTTCCAAAAGTATCAAGTTTGGTAATCGCAATACTAGATTTTTCTACACTCAAACTATTGTTAGAAGAAAGCGAAACCGGATCCATGGGCTCTTCTTAGCTAATGGTGAATGGTGCGATGAGGATGAAATCTTACAGCAAGAAGCAGTTAATTTTTTCAAGAATCTATTTGGGGTAAAGGAGGCCAATACCACTCAGGTTATTACTCCGTCTCTGTCGTCCCTGAGTACAGATGCAAAAAAACTCATTACTGGCTCCTGTTACCAAAGAAGAAGTCTACCATGCTCTAATAGGGATGAAGTCCTACAAGTCTCCGGGACCTGATGGTTTTCAACCTATTTTCTTCAAATCTTACTGGGATGTGATTGGGGATGACATTTGGGACTTTGTTAGAAGAACTTTTGCACCATGAGTTATTGAGCAGGAGATTACTGAAATTCTTTTGGTTCTCATTCTGAAAGTAGATCATCCTTCAAACCTCAAGGAATTCCACCCCATAAGCCTTTGTAACGTGGTGTACAAATTAGTAACCAAAGTTCTGGTTAATAGGATCCGCCCTTTTCCGTGTGATCTGGTTGGCCCCTGGCAGAGCAGTTTTATCCCTGGCAGAAATACCACAGATAATGTGATAGTTCTCCAGGGGTGTGTGTTTCAAATCTCCAAATAAAAAAAGAAGAATGGTGATGTTATTTACAAATTGGATTTGGAGAAAGCGTATGATAGAGTTGATTGGGAGTTTCTTAGAATGGTGTTGGTTGATTTTGGTTTCCCAAGACTGATTATTAATTTAATCATGAGTTGTGTTACTTCCTCAAGCATCACTCTCTTATGGAATGGTTGTCGTACTCCTGCCTTCACTCCTTTGTGTGGCCTAAGACAGGGAGATCCTCTATCTCCCTCTCTATTTGTTCTGTGCATGGAAAAGCTTGGGACAATGATTAATGAAGCAGTTAATAATGGCAGTTGGACACCTATGACCATACTAAGAGGAGGTCCTCCTATATCCCACATTTTTTTATTGATGATGTCTTACTCTTTACTAAGGCTAAACCCTCCCAGGTCCGTTTTATCTCTTCTCTCATTCAGAGATTTTGTGATGTCTCGGGATTAAAGATTAACATTCACAAGTCTAGAGCCTTTTGCTCCAAGGGTGTCACCTGGGCTAGGAAACGGAAACTCCAGAGTATATCTTCTATTCAGTTCACGGATGCTTTGGGGAAATATCCGGGCTTTCAAATTATCCAGGGAAGGCCAAGAAGAGAGTATTTCAATGACATTATGGATAGAGTGAGAGCTAGACTAGCGGATTGGAAATTCAAGTTATTGAATAAACCTGGTCGTGTCACCCTTGCAAAATCTGTTCTACCTTCCTTACCTTCTTATAGGATGCAAATAAATTGGCTTCCCCAATACGTTTGCAACCAATTAGATGCCCATGTGAGAAGAATCATTTGGATGGGTAATGAAAGGAGGGGTGTGCACCTGGTGGGGTGGAACAAAATTACACTCCCTAGGAATGCAGGTGGTTTAGGAGTTAGGAGGGCCCGGGAACAAAACACGGCTCTATTAGGAAAAGGGGTGTTGGAACTACTTCATGCTGACTCTAAACTCTGGGTGCGCTTGTTTAAAGCTAAGTATACTTCTCATTCTGGACCTTTTTCAGTGCATTCAAAAGGGATCTTTCACTTGGAATTCTATTAGGAAGGCAGCTGAAGAACTCCAAGATGGGTTTGCTTTGAAGATTGGCAATGGAATGGCTAAATTCTGGTATGACAATTGGCGCGGAACAGGGTCCCTTTGTGAGAAAGTATTCGTGGTAGATATTCATGATGTGAATCTCCGAATTCGGGACATTTGGAATGAGGAATGGCAGCTACACAGAATGTTCACTCAATTACCCCCTGAGCTCCGAGAAGATATTATTTCCTTCAAGTTCTTGCTATTAGATGAGGTACCAAATCTAATTACTTGGAGAGAGAGCCTCTCTAGTAACTACACTTTCCGGGACGGATACAATTGGCTGCTGAACAGAACCTTCAATCTGACTGACTCTCCCTCTTGGTCCTGGATATGGAAATTACAAGTTCCAGAATCCATCCGTTTTTTCATTTGGCAGGCATGTAATCACGCAATCCCCACTAAGGAGCTGCTCAGGAGAAGGAATATCGCTCTTGCTGACACATGTCCGGTTTGCGCACAACACCCAGAAGATGAGTTTCATTGTCTGTGGGACTGTGTGTTTGTTAAACCGATTTGGACGAGTTTGGGACTAGACCTCAGTATCTTATTTGGACAACAATCAGACTTGACTACTTGGATTCAGCAATGTGTGACTGAATTGGGCATTATTTTCCTTGTTGCTCTATGGGAAATTTGGAAGAATAGAAACAAAGTTTGTTTCCAGGGGAGAACTTCAAGATGCCCCAACTTAGCTCATGTTATTTTGGCTCAGACAGATTTTATTCACACTGTTATGGAGACTGAAATCCAGCGCCCGCAGCGTCCAACGAGAATGATCAGTTGGCAAGATCCATTAGAGGATGAGGTTGCTCTGAATGTGGATGGTAGCTCTCTTGGTAACCCGGGGAAGGCAGGTTTTGGTGGTATCTTCAGGAACAATATGGGTATTTGGTTACATGGATTTTATGGCAATGTTGGATTCTCAGAAATCTTACAAGCAGAACTTTTGGCTATTTGGCACGGTTTACATATAGCTTGGACAAAAGGCTACATAAAGGTTAATTTTTTTTTTCATATTCTAAAATGGCTTTATCTCTAATTGAAGCCCCTGTGCCTTGCTTCCATCGGTATGGTACATTAATTGCAGAAATTAAACAGTGGGTTCATAAGAATTGGGTGATCTCTTTCCATCATCTCCACCACGAAGGAAATCAATGTGCAGATAACTTGGCCAAGAAGGGAGCTCTATCTGATATTCCTCTCTATGAGTTAGTTAATCCTCCTCAGGATATTTCCCCCTGCTGCTGGCTGATGCGTAGGGTATTAGCTTTCCTAGGATTTAGTTGTTTATTTTTTTCTTTCTTCTTTTCTTTGTAAGCGTTACTCTACCAAAAAAAATTATATATATATTTATATATACAAAATTACTATATGATATAAATATATATATAAATATATATATATATATATGAGTCAGATCCGTTAACACCAGGTGTCAAACTTTATAAGTTACACATCTTAATAACTTTTTGTAAAATGTGAATTTGACCAATCCAACCGTTGAATCACATTATATTACCTTCATTATCATGTATATCAAATTTCATATAATTTGGACACTCGTAGGTATATTATCTAATAGTAGACTTTTACTTATATTTTAAAAAACATATTATACGTTAAAATAAATTAGTTAGATGAAGTATCAATTAGATTTTGAGTTTTATGAAATTTTATAGGCTTGATCTACTTTATAAGAACTTTCAATTTAATGGTTGGATTGGTCAAATTCATATTTTACAAAAAGTTATTAAGAGGTGTAACTCATAAAGTTTGACACATGGTGTCAACGGATACTGACTTTCTCTCTCTCTATATATATATATGTGAGGAGGGTTCAACTTACACTGGTGTAAGTTACACCAATTATTACACCGCTGATAACTACAAATCGAATGCGTATTTTAGTAATCCAAACGTTGAATTATGTTTATTCATCATCATGATTATTTGTGTGAAATTTCATAAAATTTTGACATTAATAACTTCATAATCAAATGGTTGATTTTTTCATATATTTCAAATGTATATATGACGTTAATCTTGGGACATTTCAATGATATATCATATAATTTCGGATTAATGTAAAATTTTATATGTATGATCTATATGATAGTAACTTTCAATCCAATGGTGGATTACTTAATACAATTATTTATTAAAAAATTATTCAGCGGTGTAATACTTGGTGTAACTTACACCGATATAAGTTGATCCCTCCTTTATATATATATATACACACTAAGAGGAGGGTTATAATTACACCAGTGTAAGTTACACCAAGTATTACACCGCTAATAACTACAAACCGAATATGTTTTTTAGTAATCCAACCGTTGAATTATGTTTGTTCATCATCATGATTATATGTGTCAAATTTCGTAAAATTTTGACACCAATAACTTGATAATCAAATGGTTGGATTTTTCATATATTTCAAATGTATATATAAGTTAATCTTGAGACATCTCAATGACATATCAAATAATTTCGGATTAGTGTAAAATTTTATATGTATGATCTATATGATAGTAACTTTCAATCTAACAGTGGATTATTTAATACAATGATCCGTTAAAAAATTATTCAACGGTGTAACACTTGGTGTAACTTACACCGGTGTAATTATAACCCTCCTCATATACTAAATATTAAATAATTTAAATAGAGGAGGGTTCAACTTACACCAGTCTAAGTTACACCAAGTCTTACACCGCTAATAACTCTAGATCGAATGTGGTTTTTAATTAATCCAACCGTTGTATTATGTTTATTCATCATCTTGATCATCTGTGTCAAATTTTCATAAAATTTGAACACTAATAAACCAATAATCAAATGGTCATTTTTTCATATATTTTAAATGTATATATGACGTTAATTTTGAGACATCTCAATGACATATCAAATGATTTCAGATTAATGTAAAATTTTATATGTATGATCTATATGATAGTAACTTTCAATCCAACGGTAGATTACTTAATACGATGAATAAAACCACCCAGTTTTAAAAGTTAATATACATGTTATAAACCTCAATGAAAGTTTAAAGTGATACTTATAAATAATTTATCAATACAAGACCATATCAACACAAATGGAAACTATATAATACCATGCATTTTACTGATACAGTTAGAAGCCACCAGTTAATTAAGTCAAGTAAAGTATATACTTTGAATAGGTAGGAGATAATAGAATTAATGTGAAATAATAATATGAGACGTGTGGATAAGAAATAGAGAAAAAGAAAAAAATTGAAGATAGAAAAAGTGAAAGGTGTGATTAATCATGGTAACAGGGCGGGTTATATGCAAGTTTTACTCTCTCCCTTCCCTTCACCATAAAAGTTGGGACGGGTTCAAGTTTAAAGAGAGCTGATCGATATGAAATTATGAAACGCAATCTCATTCTCATCTTCTTTATTTTTTTATTTTTCTTTATTTTTAATAACTTAAATATACTCCCTCCGGTCCTATTTATAAGAACCTTTTAACCACTTCACACGGATTAAGGAAGTTGGTTAATTTAGTTGATTACAATAAATTTGTCATGAATGTGTATCACATTTACTAAACTACCCATGAATTTATTGAGACTCATCATATTTCTCTTTCTATTTAACTACTCAATTGTGTCATACTCTCTCTACTAATTAATTACTCACCTACCTCCACTAATGGGGTATTTTTGTCAAATAATAATTAATGCATGAGACAATCTGAAAAAGTTCTTATAAAAAGGACCAAGACCTTCCTTCAAAAATGTTCTTATAAATAGGACCGTAGGGAGTATATTTTAAATAAATCATATATATCCAATATATTCTATTTTGAATAATATTCCCTTCGTCCCTTATTGAAAGATCCTCTCAACTTCACACAGTTTCAGAAAAGTTGGTTAATATATTGGTCTTTTAAAAAAATTATAGCATTCCAAATATACCTTTATTTAAAGGTCACTTTATTTTAGGGACATTAATTGTCACATGTGGAAGACTCCAAAAGTTAAATTCTAATGGTGTAGAACATGTGGGTAAAACTCCATTAACTATTCACATTAATCAATATATGGGGAATTAAAAAGAGTTAATTAAAATTAATGAAAGACAAATATAGAAAAAATAATTAATTCATCTAAAAATCTGCAAAGAGTCTTATATTAAGCGACACTCAATTCTTCTAGAAGGGGTCTTATAAATAGGGACAAAGTGAGTATATAAAAATAGACATTGAGAAGCCTAAAAAAAGAAACTTAAGAACTATACTATATTTTAAGAAAAATGTATAAGCTTGTATTTATTATTTAACTATTATTATACTTAAAATGATTTAATTATTATATCAGGGTGGTTTTGGGGGTGTGTTCTTGCAACCCTAAACCCGCCCCCTCTAAAGGCAAAGTGGGGTTTATAAGTTTATTTTAAAATTTGTGGTCCATATGATATAAATATTAGAATTCATAATATATATAACAGATATATGTGTTGGCTTAACGAATAAAACTCAGCGTTAGGACACGAGAGACTCTCTCCAAATCCTATCTTGTTCATTTTAAAAAATTTTATTTATCATTTTGAAAACTGTGGCGTATTTTATTATTTTAGGCAACAAATAAAAATCATGGTCTATTCTCTTATTTTATGCAACAACTTTTAAATTTGTATTGCCAAAGGTGGAAAACTGTTGCATATTAGAATGACAACGACCGCAAAAACCACACTTGTAAAACCGTTGCCAAACCGTAGCCTAAAGTTTAGAATCTTTGGCCACGATTTTCTGTTGTTATCTAAAATAAAAAAAATGTTGTAGTGTTTGCATCTATTTACCCAGTCACCTGTTTACGGAAATTAACCAGGTTAGTTGGCTTAGATCTTGCTAATTCACCAACAAAATTGTCCCTCCTTAAAGCCATTAATGATAGTTCAAAGGTGTATTTTAGGGTCTAGCTCCTTAACCTTTCTATGAAGATTTCTTATTAAATCGATTAATATGATCTTTCTAAGGCTCCTCAACCCCCTAAAAATTATCAACAAACTATCGTCATATTCCAAAGATTCCCTATTAAACCGATCCATATGATTCCTTATTAAATCAATTAATATGATCCTTCAAACCATTTGAGGGATGGTCATGAGAATGTTCTTGAAAAAATCTTGCACAAAATTGAATCTAAAGCTCTTATCATTAGCATTTTGGTATTGAAAATGCTAATGTCAAGATTCGAGTCTGATGTTCCGTCATATGTTGGCAAAAAAGGAAATTTAAGGACATATTTGATTTGCATTTTCATTTTCTGTTTTCATCATGTTTCCTGTTTTCTAAAATTTTTCAAAAGAACAACTGGAAATGCTGGAAACAAAAAAAATTATGTTTCCAACCAGTGGCGGATCTTGAACAAAATGTTTGAGGGGGCCCGGAATAATTTTTTGACATATAAATTAAATATATAATTAATTTTTTTATAATTTTGAGACTTTACTTTAGAAAGTGAGACACCCATTCACCTCATTTTCCCTCTTAATAACTTTTCACGTTTTGTCTAACCTCATTTCATAATAAACCCCACATACAACTCTTAAGAGTGATATTCACCCTCTCAATCTTGAATGCTAACATTTTCTCTCTACTCAATCTCCCTTCCTATTTGAATTTTTATATATTAGTAAATGCTAATTTTTTTTATTTTAAAGATATTAATTTATTATAAATTAAATTTTCATTACGTAGGTTAATATACTAGTATTATATTATGTTTTATCAATCCAACTGTTAAATAATGTAGTATTGACATATTGAACACACACACACACTAAGTTTTAGAAATTTCAAACATTCATAAGTAAATAATCTTATAGTCACTTATATTTTAAGAAGTATATTATACATTAAAATGATTTTATTTGATGAAGTGTTAATTAATTTTTGAATGAGTTATAATTAACATACACCTTATTTATCTTACATCTTCTTTTCCACCTCCATTTTCTTTCTACTTGTCTTTTCCTTTTCGATCATATCATTCATCCCATTTCTAAATTTTCGCTTATTCCTCCATTTATTTTTAGGTGTATCCACCTCAACACGTATACACCAATATAAAATTTAAGGGTAAAATATGTTTTTCGTCCCTAATTTTTAAAACATTTGTTTTATATCTCTATACTTTTAAAGCACTTTAATCATAGTCCTTGACGTTAATTAGTTCAATTAAGTTAATGATGAATTCAGTTGTTTAATAATTGGACTTAGCTTCTACATGGATTAAATGAGACTCAACACTAAAGTCAGTAACTTAATAGAGCTAATTTATGTTAGGAACTATGATTAATGTATATAAAAGGTAAATGATATAAAACAAATGTTTTAAAAGTTTGGGACGAAGATCAAGGTTGAACAAAGAAATAAGGCTGAAAAACATATTTTACCAAAAATTTAATACCTATATATATACCTAAAAATATTTTTCAAAAAGTTTGGGAGAGCCATGGCTCCCCCAGTCATAACAAAGATCCGCCCCAGTTTCCAACTTTTTCTTTATAAAATTTTAGAAATCAAGAAACATAATGAAAACAGAAAATAAAAACAGGAAATAAAAATACAAACCAAACATGCCCTAAAGTGTTGAGGAAGTTGGATGGTGGGCGTAATGAAGTATGTAAACGAGTGGATTGGCCAATTTGACTGAGGAGCATCGTTATTTATTTTTTGGATTTCCTTCTATCGTTGCTCTTCTTCTTTCTCATGTATGACAGGTATAGGATACAATTCATCTTCCATTATTAATGTGTTTTGTAGTTCATGGATCTTATCTTGCATCCTCTAATTCTTCGCTCAAAAATATTGGTTCTCCTGTTGAAGTTGTTCCAATCGTTGAACTAGATCTTGCAATGTTGGATACCTTCCCCCTTGTTTGAGGGTTGAGCTAGTTTGCACCATCTCGAGAATCATCTCATGGAAGTCTGTTAAGGTTTTAGCAAAACCCCCCACAGTGGGCGTCAAATTTTCTTATAAGAATAAACTTATAGTTGACCTGGTAAAAATGCTATAGAGCGACAAAAGTACAATCTTTAGGGTAAGAGTATGTCGTTGTTCTTCTATTGATCTCTTGAGCTCTTTATATAGTGATCCCGATCGATGAAGACCAACCATTAAATAACATTTATTCATATCAAGGATTAGTATCTGTTAATGTCAATCATACCCCCAAATTGCTTTTGTTATTATTGCATGTGAATCAATATCAATTATGTCTCCTTGATTAATATGCCATTGATTCTAGCCTATTTACCCACAAAGGGTGTTAATACACCTTAGTTGGTTCATGTTATTGAGTTTAGACTTGGTTGGTCGAGTATGAACTCGATTTACTATGGTAAAATATTTAATAAATGTTTTTTGTTGATCTATCATTATATTGAATTAGTGGTGGATTAATTGATCGCATTATATGATCCTAACATACACATTGATTGGATAAGAATATCTAAATATGAATCTTTGATAGATGACTTAATAGCTAATCACCATTTTTTTAAAGAATTGTTATTTCATCCGTAACAATCAATGTAAGGTTTTATTAAAACTTATGACTTCAAAGAGTTGTGATTTTTTCATACTAAAATTTTGTACATTTTTTTATACCTCATTTTTACTTTTTAGAGTTAGAAAGAAAAAAATAAGGTGTGAAGGAGAGTGTAAATAATTTGTACACTCAAATTCTTATGTTTTTTTTTTGGTAATGTAAAATTTAGGGTGAGGGGATGGCGCCCCAGTCCAAGGCAGGGAAAGGCTCTGGGCTCTTCGGGCACTCACAGAGTACTTACATTTTACCTCACCCCAAGGGGACGAGTGGGGGTTCGACTGCGACCTGTCAGATACGAGACACTGTCTTACTCCACTCAACCAACCCCTTGGGGTAATTCTTATGTTTATTTCACATGAATTCGATTGTGCAAAATGCATCTTCCAAACTCACCAAAATTAAGATTTTCTCCATGCAAATTGGCTCTGCAATTTCAAATACTAAAAAAGTATAGGTAGAGCAATGCCACGTCATCATCCTATGAAATTGCCACGTCAAATACTAAGGACGACTAGGCAGTTAGCAAAAAGAAAAAAAGAAAAAACTACATGGCTTGCTTCCTTATTAAATAGGAAATACCCTTCCACAAATCCAGGTTATATTCTTCATATCTTATCTACATTTTCTTAATTTTTTTTGTCTCGGCACCAACCAATTAAATTTATTTTTATGAAAGCCCATAAGGTATAATTAAGCAACAAACTAAAGGGATGGAACATTACTCCTGAGCTACAAATGACATTATTCAAATTTGTTGACCTCTCTCATGTTTTCTTAACGTAATTTGGAGATTTGCTAAGATATGCGTTTTGTCATAAAACATTGAACTAAGCAAATAAATGCCATGACCCTTAAATCCTAACTAGTGGGGCATTATACTCAAATCATTCAAATGGAAGAGGAACACTAGGGGGGATGCACCCTGCTTACCAGAGCATGCCAAGTGGACCCATAAATCCTAATCGGCACACATATTGGCACTTTTAAGATTTATTACGTGGAAAGAAAATAAGAGAATAAATAAAAAAGCGAGTACAAAAAGATAGTTTTATATAATATTTAGATGGATAAAAAATTTATTTTTTCAATTAATTATGGTCACTAAAGTGTCATGTGTCGTTGTTCTATGTTTGTAATAATCATAAAATAAACAATGGTTATGTTTAAATTAAAAATCTGACTGGGCAAAATGCTCAAAATTAATATGGGCAGCGGAGGGATTAGGGGTTTGTTTTGGCAGTTTCTTTGGGAATTATAGTGAAAGGTAGAAATGGGGGCATCATCGCACATGGGATATATATAGTCAGGTTTGGACAATGCAAAATGATTCCTTGAATTAGAGTTTCATACATGATTTATTTTGTTGTTTTATTAACAATATTTTAATGCTTTTTTTAAGAGATCGAGCTTAAATGAAAAACATACTTTACTACTTGGCCAGCCTAGCCAGTAGCCTCAATGGCAAAGGCAAAGAGCCAAAGATCCCAAGCTACCAGCTTTTCTTCCCTACTCATGTGGTGGGATTGGAACTCTTTCGGACTTTCACTTCGTGCGCGAAAAAATAAATTATCCTTTTATTATGCTTAATATGCAATGCAATTTTGGTCTTTTACTATTTTTTATTTAAAGTTAATTTTCTAAATTCTTTACTTGTTATAAAAATTCTTACGTCAATTTTTTTACATTCGTATATTTATTTAAATATTTGAGGGATTTACGATCTATTTGTAATGAAAAATAATTTGCATTATTTAGAAGTATAAAAATTTTTGGTGAAAACTGTAAGAAGTAATATTAAAATTAGAAAAGATAAAAAATTGATATTTTCTTTTTTATATATATTTAATGTTTCAATTGCAAATTTTTTTAAAAAATGTTTAAAGTTATTTAATTCATAATTTTTTAATTAAAAATAAAAATTAAGAGATTTATCAAACAAAAAATAATAAGAATTTAATTATAATAAATAAAAAATAAGAAATTAAGTTTAATAAAATGTTTCAATTAGTTTTAAAATTGTATGATGATTTGTTTATATATATAAATCTTTCAATCCAATAATTGGATTAAACATTCATGAAAAATTATTAGGTAAAGTAACTTTAACAAGATTATTTTCTTGAGTAAATTGATTTTCACCCTTAATTGGTGCAATATGATGATAAAAAAATGTAAAGTTAGTAATGAGCTTTTATCAAAATTATCTTATCATAATATAATATAATTTAAAATGTAAAACATCATATTCCATATACACTATTATAAAAATATTTTGTTATATCATATGATAATTTATTAAATTTAATTGTGTTATATTTATTAAATAATATGATAATCCACCATTGGATAGTTGTGTAAGTGTATACTTATTACATTCTCTATTTTTTTCTTGTATGCTTATCACATTTATATTTTTTTTCTATACTCCAATCGCGGAATTTACTTATACTTAAAAAGAGTCAAGTACTATGTACACAAAGAATCAATTATCCATTTGTGAATAAAACTTACATTAGAATTATTTTAATGTTGAGTTAATTTTTGTTTTATTATTTATGCTTAAGGCAACAATAGAAGTGCTAATGATGGGGCAGGTTATGGGACATGGATCTACTTTATCGTCATCAAATCAATGCCCTTGAATATGCTGCAAAAACAGCAGACAGTTATTGGTAATTAAGGGGAAGACCAAGGGCACATTCTAATTCTACACACCTTCACATTACCATTATAAATCACAATCCATGCCAATTTCTCAAATCCCCAACCCAACTAACCTCATTCTCCCATCTCAGTGTACTCCTACTACGTAATTTTAGTAAGTCAGTGTTAAATTTCAATGTCTGGGAGACTCGGAAAAAGCAGCAGATCAATCCGCCACATCGTGAGGCTCCGGCAAATGCTGCGGCGGTGGCGGAACAAGGCCCGCATGTCAGCCCATAGATCACCGCCTGATGTTCCTGCGGGACACGTGGCGGTGTGTGTGGGCACCAACTACAAGAGATTTGTGGTGCGCGCAACCTACCTGAACCACCCCATCTTCGAGAAGCTACTGGTTCAAGCAGAGGAAGAGTACGGGCTCTCAAACAATGGTCCCCTCGCCATTCCCTGCGACGAACTGCTCTTCGAAGAGATCATCCGGTTTATTTCACGGTCCGGTTCGTCTGGCAACTCGACCCGGTTCGAGGACTTTCAAAGGTACTGCCACGCTGGCATCAAGAATAAGAATAACAACCTGGACTTATACCCCGAGTCTCGACCGCTACTCACTCACAATTCACAAATAACAAAACTATTTGGTGGACCGGAATGAACCGGACCTCAACCATGCACTATATACACAAACAAATTAATGTTTTTACTTTGCTTTGAACTATATACATACACCTAACAATTGTTGCGATGCTCCGGAGAATGCTGAGGAGATGGCAAAAGGATGAGACTGAGAACGTGGTCCACCGAGTCGTCCCCGCTTCAAATCGGACTCATGTGATCGATAATGGTTTTCTAGGCTTCTAGCTCTGTGCATTTGGCAACTTTTTTTTTTTTGTAAATTATTATGTATTTTTTTTTATCGTCCATCATCTTGGTCTTGGCTGCTGAATAATAGTCAATAAATGGAAATGGAATTGTGAAGAAATTGCCCAATATATTTTCAGAAAATTATTTTCTATTTTAATTTCCTATTTTATACTTTTGAATTTAATTATCAATATATTTTTCAATTTTGATTATAAAAATATTTTTTTTGTTTTTAAAATTTACAAATCAAATATCAAAAATAATTTTATATTAATTTTTTTATTTTTATGCAAAACTTTTAAATATGGAATAAAATAAAATAACTTGACATAATTTATAATTAAAATTAAAAAATTGAAAAATGAAATTTCACCACACTCAATTATTATGGATTATCCATGTGTGTTTGTTTGAGTATACCGTTGGCGTTGGGGGAATAATTGGTAGTTATAATGGCATTAACCCACGTGAAGTGAAAGTAAAGCCAAGTCTCTCATTTGTTCTGATTCCAGTTTGTCCGCAAACATTGATATTTTTCAGGCAATTGAATACACGTGCTAGTTGATATATAAAGTGTTCCATATTAATTTATTCGCCAAAAAAAGAGTGTTTTACATTTTTATTAAGGCGCTCTCTTATGATATTTTTTTAAATATTAAACTTGCTACAATTTTATGTAAATTACTAGTAGTATCTTAATTGCCAGGATGTAGTGGGGAAATAAGGTTGAGAAGAGAGAAAAACTAGAGATAGTCAGTACTATATTCTCTCGTTTGGTTGAATGCAGAAGCAATAGAAATATACTAGACAAAGTAGTGGGTCAAGCAATGACAATTTCTCTCCAAATAGGGTGAGAAATGATGAAGAAATAAGGAACCCCTTCTGTTGACTTTTTTCTTCGCCAAGTGTAAATTTTTTTATATTCATCTCTTTTTCTATAGATATTACATATGTAAGAATAATTTCATATCACCTTATCGTATAATATTTTTGACATGTTAGTTCTTTTCCTAATATATTGATAAGAGAAAGAAAATATCACACTGTATTTAATTTGAACCTAAAATTTCATGTAAATCACATAAAATATTATTAGGCCGACTCTAGTGGCCGGGTTTTGCTTGAAATAGTTTATATAGAAGCAACTCTTTTTACATTAGAACTTTTATGATAAACTCTTTTTCTATTAATTATCAAAAACTTTATTCACACAACCTCTTAATTAATGGTTTTGCTTTTAACTTGCACCAATACAATGCATCAATCGAAAACACACACTAAGGAATAAAAATATTAGATTTAACTTGAATAGTCTTATTGACTTGTAAATAATTTTATTTAACTACTAAACTAACTGATACATGTGATAATCATATATATCCTAAAACATACTAAAAATTTATAATTTATAATAATATTTATGGAATTTGATTTACGAGGACAACGGCCTTTTCTGTTTTCTTTTATTGTAATTTGTAGGGCATCTTTGGGTCGTCTCGAGTACACGAACTGCTGTGTTTATCTTGGGCTAAAAGAAAACTATTGGTCCATATACCTCTTTTTGGACAATGTACATAGACTCAAATCTACAGTTTTTTGTTGACCAAAAAACTATTGGTCCATATACCTCTTTTTTTTTTGTTGACCAAAAAAAAATCTAGAGTTTTAATTTCCTTAGAGAGTTCCATTTTATCTTCAACTAGCAAGTTACCCGTGCATTCGCACGGGTGCGGGTGATGTTGATTGTTATATCTATTATCAAATATTTTTTAATAAAATAATAAAGATAAACATTACATTTAAATAATAAATTACATAAAAAAATATATAAGATAATCATGTGTTTTGATGTTTTTATCTTTATATGATTTACTAATTTAGATATTAATACATTCACGATAGGAGTTTGATTGTGTTTCGTAGATGATACTTGTGTTTTATAAAAAATCAATTTAAACACATGGGACCAACATTCATGCAGTAGATTAGGATATGTATAATCGACAATTTCTTGGACTGGATCACAATCACCATTCAGCACCATATCTGTCGAGATATTGACAGTCCCGATCCCGTCATTATCAACCCCAGCAGTGCCTTCACCAATTGCAAGGATCCAATCAGCAAATTCACAAAGTTCTTCACGTGATTGATCAGGTGCTAAACACCGGAGTCTCATGTTCGTTTCTAGCTTCAAAACCTTGCAATTTTTCCATAAAACTGGTGAATTAATTGTTGCCATAACAATGTCAGTCCTACTACCACAAGACACAACAGGCAGGATTTGCCTAAAATCCCCACCCAACACAATAACTTTACCCCCAAAAGGCTTGGCTAAACTATCAGGGATACTAAATCTCATGATATCTTTCAATGTTCGATCAAATGCTTTAAAGGCCAAACGATTGATCATAGGTGATTCATCCAATATTATATGGCTAGTCCTTTGAAGTAATTCAACCTTTGAATTGCCCTGGTGGATTGCGCAACATGAGTCCTCATTTAATGTGAGAGGTATACAAAAAAGTGAATGAGCAGTTCTTCAACCTGGCAATAACAAAGATGCAATACCACTCTAGGCAACGTTCAGAATAATTTTTTTCTCTGATCGCAACTTATATGACAATGTTTGCCACAAAAATGTCTTGCTAGTCCCACCATAACCGTACACAAAGAAGAACCCTCCTACATTTTCATTTACAACTGTAATAATTTCATTGTAAATAACCTGATGATTTGGGTTAAATAGGTGAACATGTTCGTTATGCAATCTACTCATCTCAGCGTCATCGTAGCTGAGTTCATTCATGATCAAGGCATTTCCAACGATACTTGTGGAGTTCAAATCAACAAATGGCATATCATGGCAATCCTTTAGTGATTTCCCATCCAACAACAGCATCCGCTCAACTTTAGTTAAACATATATTCTCAAGGTCGTTGGCTGACATTGTGTGTCCAACAAAAAAAATCAACTGATTGAATATAAATGATTGAAATAACACCCACCAGCCAGCTCATGCCCTCACAGCCTACTCGCGCGTGATGCACACATATGAGACCTCGCATGAATAGTGGAAAGGCGTCCCAAAAATTAGGTTGGCCCCCTGCGAAACGCATAACCGTGAAAATGGACAGCTCATGTCCTTCGGCACCTGAGTGTGGGCAATGCGGAAGATCCTTAGGAATGAATGGAACATTCAGCATGGAAATAAAATAGCATATTAGAGGGATGACCAATAGAGACTCAAGATGAATAGTGAAAGGTAAACTTGCAACTTACGATGCGTGAGATATAATATATTGGAAAATACCCATACCCCACATGCACACAAATGATATATTGAAAAAATGAAGAAAAAAACTTAACATCTTAAATAATAAAAGAATTTAAAAAAAGTAATCACTCTTGGAATGAAACATATTTATAGAAACGGGTAATGAGAGAAAATATTTTTATATAATAAAATTAAAAAAATAAAATGAACGTATGATAAAAAAGAAAAAAAAAAGGATAGGAAATGACTACTTCATGTGGAAGATACATTGCCTTAATAAAAAATCATTTTACTGAAATTGAGAATCGGTGACACGTGTATTGGGAGAACAGTTTTAGGATAGAGAATAAACAGATAAATAGAAGATAAGAGACATAATAAATAAATGAAAACATTAATGAATAAAATAGAGAGATAAATTATGTAATTATACAAAAAAAATATGAATGAATAATGAGATAAACTGTTTTAATATAACAATAAAAAAAGAAAATTAAAGTTTGATAAAAAGGGGAGGAAAGAAAACGGTTGGTAAGAGCACAACTGTCCCCGTGGAGGATACTTGTGATTTATAAAAACAACACTCTTGTAATTAAACATATTAATAGGAACGAATAATGAGAGGAAATATTTTAATATAAGAATGATAAAAAAATGAATATGTGATAAGAAAGCAAAAAAAGAAAGAAAACAGCATAGAAGGAGGACTGTGTCCCGTGGAGTATATACATGTGATTTATAAAAAAATTACCTTATTAAAATGATAATGAAAAAACTAAAAGAATGTAAGTGAGAAAACGTGACACATGAGAAACAATTTTAATATAGATTGAATAGATAAAAGAGATAATAGATTAAATTATTAATGAATAAAATAATGAGATAAATGATATGTTGAAAAACTGAAGAAAAATTAACATCTTAAATAATAAAAGAATTTAAAGAGTAAGTAAAAAAAACTTTTGTTGGAGAGAAAAACTTAAAAAGGAAAAAAAGAAAAAAAAGGGAACGGTTGTTCCCTAGCTAAAAAAAATTGAAAATGGGCGGGAAAAAATTATTGAAACGTGGTATAGGGGGGTTACAAAAAAGTATGAATAAATAATAAGATAAATTGTTTTAATATAATAATAATAAAAATTTAAGGTGTGGTAAAAGGGGAGGATAGAAAACGATTGGTAAGAGCACAACTGCCCCGTGGAGGATAATCTTGATTTATAAAAACAACACTCTTGTAATTAAATATATTAATAGGAACGAATAATTAGAGGAAATATTTTAATTATAAGAATGATAAAATAATAAAACGAATGTGATAATAAAGCAAAAAAAAAAGAAGAAAACGGTGGAAGGAGGACCGTGTCCCGAGGAGTATATACATGTGGTTCATTAAAAAATCACCTTATTAAAATGATAATGAAAAAACTAAAAGAATGTAAGTGAGAAAACATGACACATGGAAAATAATTTTAATATAGATTGAATAGATAAAAGAGATAATAGATTAAATTATTAATGAATAAAATAATGAGATAAATGATATGTTGAAAAAGAGAAAAAATTAACATCTTAAATAATAAAAGAATTTAAAGAGTAAGTAAAAAAAACTTTTGTTGGAGAGAAAACTTAAAAAAGAAAAAAGAAAAAAAAGAACGGTTGTTCCTGTGCTAAAAAAATTGAATATGGGCGGGAAAAATTATTGACGCGTGGCATAGGGGGTTACAAAAAAGTATGAATGAATAATGAGATAAATTGTTTTAATGTAATAATAATAAAAATTTAAAGTGTGGTAAAAGGGAAGGATAGAAAACGGTTGGTAAGGGCACAACAGCCCCCGTGGAGGATACTTGTGATTTATAAAAACAACACTCTTGTAATTAAAGATATTAATAAGAACGAATAATGAGGGAAAATATTTTAATATAAGAATGATAAAAAAAATAAAACGAATATGTGATATGAAAGCAAAAAAACAACACTCATGTGGAAGATACATGACCTTCATAAAAAATTATTTTACTGAAATTGAGAATCAGTGACATGTGTATTGGGAGAACAATTTTAGGATAGAGAATAAACAGATAAATAGAATTGATAAAAGAGATAATAAATAAATGAAGATATTAATGAATAAAATTGGAAGATAAATTATGTAATGATACAAAAAGGTATGAATGAATAATGAGATAAATTGCTTTAATATAATAATAAAAAAAGAAAATTAAAGTGTGGTAAAAGGGGAGGAAAGAAAATGGTTGGTAAGAGCACAACTACCCCCGTGGAGGATACTCGCAATTTATAGAACAACACTCTTGTAATTAAACATATTAATAGGAACGAATAAAGAGATGAAATATTTTAATATAAGAACGATAAAAAAGAAAAAGAATATGTGATAAGTAAGTAAAAAAAGAAAGAAAACGGTAGAAGGAGGTCCCGTGGAGTATATACACGTGGTTTATAAAAAAATCACCTTATTAAATTGATAATGAAAAAACTAAAAGAATGTAAGTGAGAAAACATGACACATGGAAAATAATTTTATATAGATTGAATAAATAAGAGAGATAATAGATTAAATTATTAATGAATAAATAAGAGAGATAATAGATTAAATTATTAATGAATAAAATAATGAGATAAATGATATGTTGAAAAAATGAAAAAAATTAACATCTTAAATAATAAAAGAATTTAAAGAGTAAGAAAAAAATAAATTTTGTTGGAGAGAAAAATTTAAAAATAAAAAAAAAGAAAAAAAGAGAACGGTTGTTCCCGTGCTAAAAAAAATTTGAGAATGAGTGAGAAAAAATTATTGACACCTAGCATAGGGGGTTACAAAAAAGTATGAATGAATAAGATAAACTGTTTTAATATAATTAAAAAAATTAAAGTGTGATAAAATGGGAGGATAGAAAACGGTTGGTAAGAGCACAGTTGCCCTCGTGGAGGATACTCATGATTTATAAAAATAACACTCTTGTAATTAAACATAATATTACGAACGAATAATGAGAGGAAATATTTTAAAAAAGAATGATAAAAAATGTTTTTATCAGTGATAATAATGATTTTATAAAAAATGAATTTATAAAAAATGGTTTTATCAATGACAAAAATTAAAGTGTGGTAAAAGGGGAGGAGGAAAGAAACGGTTGGTAAGAGTACAACTACCCCGTGGAGGATACTCGTGATTTATAAAAACAACACTATTGTAATTAAACATATTAATAGGAACGAATAAAGAGAAAAAATATTTTAATATAAGAATGATAAAAAAGAAAATGAATATGTGATAAGAAAGCAAAAAAAAAAAAAGAAAGAAAACGGTAGAAGGAGGACGGTGTCCCGTGGAGTATATACCAATGGTTTATAAAAAAAATCACCTTATTAAAATGATAATGAAAAAACTAAAAGAATGTAAGTGTGAAAACATGACACATGAGAAACAATTTTAATATAGATTGAATAGATAAGAAAGATAATAGATTAAATGATTAATGAATAAAATAATGAGATAAATGATATGTTGAAAAAGTGGAAAAAATTAACATCTTAAAAAAACTTGTTTTGGAGAGAAAAATTTAAAAAGAAAAAAAAGGAAAAAAAAAGAATGTAAGTGAGAAAACATGACACATGAGAAATAATTTTAATATAGATTGAATAGATAAAAAGATAATAGATTAAATTATTAATGAATAAAATAATGAAATAAATGATATGTTGAAAAAAAATTAACATTTTAAAAAAAGCTTGTTTTGTTGAGAAAAACTCAAAAAAAAAAAAGGAAAAAATGGGAACTGTTGTTCCCTTGTACAAAAAAAAAAAAAAGAGGGGAAGGAGTGGGAAAAAAAACTCGGCGCGTGTCCCCCAACAGCCTACTTTTCTAATAGATATATAGATTGGGGCGATAATAAAATATGAGTTTAGTATATCTACACTACTAGAAAAAAATTGGATTTTGTTATTCACACCACCATTTTTTACTTTTCACACCATTTTTTTTTCTACAATTCCTAGATAACCCCTCTCCATCTTTCCTCCTCTTGCTCCCTTTCTCGTTTCTGTCCTCCTCTCATCTTCATCCTCATCCTTCTCATGTTACCTTCCCCATTCTTTTAAATTTCTATTATCAAGAAATACGTTTCGATATACAATTTTCCATAAATATATATCAGAAACTTAGGGATCGTTCGGGGTGGTTGCGAGTTTTCAGTTTTTGATTTTTAAAAACTTTGAATTAAGATTTTACAACTCAAAACCAAAAATTGAAAACCACTTTTTGTGGTTTTCAAAATGTCTATTTTGAAAACAACAAAATCAAGTTTTCAATTTTTGGTTTTAAGTTGTAAAACTTGATTGAAAATCTTTAAAAACCAAAAACTGAAAACTCGCAACCACCCCGAACAACCCCTTAATTTCTTATTCATGAATTTTTTTAATTGCCACAAATTTAGTTTTCGATCATTTTTGTACTGCAAATATAATTTTCAATATACAATTCTGCAAAATTGTATACTAAAAATTAAAATTTCAGTACACAAATTTTGTGTACTAGAAATTGGATTTTCGATATACAACTTTCCAGGATTATATACCGAAAATCCAACTTCCAGTATTACAAGCTGCTGGATTTCTGGTATACAAGTCGTGAAACGTAACACCCATTTTCTTTCATCGTCTCTCACACCGTGGCACCCATTTTGTCCTTTGCCACCCAAACCAACCTAAGCTATCATACACCTTCCTTCACTGATTCCACCACCCTGATCCCGATGATGAGAAAAGCAAAGAGCTTTAGCATTGCACTCCACTAGAGACTATGATGCTGCAGAAACTGAATGGCGATTTGAAGAGGTTACTGGAGGATCAAGGATTCGATGAGTTTAAGGATGTCCCCGCCGAGGGTTTGAGCACCGCTCTGCTCGCTGAGTATGGTTGGTCGGAGAGGATGGGGATCAGGAAGGATTGAGATTCATTTCTAATACTCCACCACCATGGGCCACTGAGGACACAACGAGGGAGGAGGAGAGGGGTTGTTGTGGGTTTGAGAGTGGGGCGTCTGGACAGATAACAGCATGGCGCTTCGCGGTGAGCTATATTGGCGGAGAAGGACGAGGATGGGAAGGGCAAGAAGAAAGATGAAGGAACCATTTAGGGATTTTGGAAAATTAAAAAAAGAAAGGTGGTGTGAAAGGTAAAAATCGGTGGTGTGAATGTTAACACCCAAAAATTTAATGAAAGGTAAAAACTGGTGGTGTGAATTGGTAACACCCAAAAATTTATACACACATATTTAATGATGTCTCTGATAAAAAAAGACATCTAATGATGTGCTACCATATTGTTTATTGAGTTTAATAACCAATGAGATGTCATATTTATTAAATGATATAAAGACACATCTTGACTTTTTATTTACTATAATATATATCCATTAAATCCATAAAATATTGGGCTCCACTTCATTGATAGCTAGAGCATATCGGTGAATTCAAACCATGTAAGAGTTTATGTGAATTATACTTGTGTAAAAGATTTGTATGTTGACCTTCATTAATTTTTACATGTTATCACTTATTATTTGACGTTCACTAGAATTCCTCTAAGTCTAAGAGAAAGCCAGGTTCGATCAAGGTAAGGCTTCGAGCTTGAGGCCAACAACTTCGAAGATTAGGCAAAGTGGTGGATTGTCTCAAAGCTCCATGAGTAGTTCGAAGTTTTAGAATTCAAAGGAATCGTATCAAAACCCAGGTTCAAAGGTGGTCTTCAAAGCTTCACTTGTCCACGTCAGATACAATTATGGTTTGTTATTATTTAACGTAAAGGACGTGGAGATGTGGGGAGCATGGTCATGACTCGACAAAGAGAAGACCCACAAGCAGTTAGAAGCAATTACCTATAAGCACTTATGAGGGTAGCATATAAATGGGATGAAGACGAAGGTTACAAGGTCCGCAAACTGAATACTCAACCACACAAAGCCACAACCTCCAGAGATCAAGACATCCCGTTGCAAAGAGTAAGTAAGGATTGCAGACCGCCATTTAATTTCTTGTAGTACTTTACGTTCATGCAATTTACATTTTCAGCTTGTTGTTGTAATGAACATTGTTCTCTTCGTTTAAATTCAAATTGTTAATCTTCTTCTTCTCTTGTAATTTTCCATTTTTAAATACCTTAAAAACAACACTTGAAGAACCTAGCAATAAGACTTGTATTTCGTCTCAGATTGCTTGAGAGATACATTTGTTTAACCAATTTAAGGGATAAAAAATTATATATCATTTTCTTTATAATAAAAACCAGACAATATTTTATATATATGTAAATATCAGTACATGGCAATATAAAATTTCTCTACATTGAGAGTACAACCTAGTTAAGTTGTGATTGTAATTCTATATATTTAATATATTTATATAAAACAATGCTTTACTTCATTTAAATATATTTTTATCTTTGAAAAATATAATAATATTTTGATTTAGTTGTTCTTTAATTTTTTTTTTCAATTTTAGTCTCTTTTTATAGTACTTTTATGAACTAAAAGTTCGTGGTTTTTATATTTTTAAAGATTTAAAAAGAAATACATAAAGATGAATTAATTAAAAAATTATATTTTCGATCAAGACTAAAAATATATTTAAGAAATTCTTTTAATTATTATAGTTAATATATATGCACTATTAATGTAAAAAAAAAAAAAACTCTACACTGTCATTTAGTTATATATATTTACATCATTGAATGAATATGACATCCAATGTATTATTAAATTAAATAAAAAATGTGTAAAATATTATTTAATGATAATGTAAAATTATAAATTACTGAATATAAAAGGCTGAGTTTGAAAGAAAGTTATGAATAAAACTGTAAAAGGGCAGAAAAGTTCATGGTTGAATTGTAAAGGCAAAGAACTATAGTGCGAAAAATAAAACTCGGTAAAATGAATGAAGTTGACTGAGATTTTTTATTTTTTTTTTGTCATAGCTGAAATTCTTTTCAAAATTCAAAATTTGAATTTTAAATCTGATACTTAAAATGCCTCATTCTAAATCTATTTTTGTAAATACAATATTTTTAGTCCAATTTAAATTAAAATTATACCATGATTTTTATCGGTTTTAAATTCAAATTTACTATTGTTACTATAATTAATTTTTAAATTTAAAATTTCTTTTAATTTGATTTGATTCGATTCGATTCTAATTTCTAAATTATTTTATATATTTTGAAAGTATAATTTGATTTTAGTTACCGAGAGTTATTATTTTAATTGTGTTGATCTTTTGTCAGTTTTAAATTTAAATTTACTATTATTACTATAATTAATTTTTAAATTTAAAATTTATTTTGATTTGATTTGATTTGATTCTAATTTTTAAATTTTAAAAAAGTGCTTTTACCGAGAAATAATTTCCCATATTTTTTTTCCTATTTCTCATGCTTTATTTTATATATTTTCAAAGTATAATTTGATTTGCTGAACAAAGATTTATTATTTCAATTGTGTTGATCTTTTATCGGTTTTAAATTCAAATTTATTATTGTTACTATAATTAATTTTTAATTTTAAATTTATTTTTATTTGATTTGATTCTAATTTTTAAATTTCAAAAAAGTGCTTTTACTTAAAGATGATTTCTCATATTTTTTTTTCTATTTCTAATGCCTTGTTTTATATATTTTTAAAGTATAATTTGATTTGCTAAACAGAGATTTATTACTTTAATTGTGTTGATTTTTTGTCGGTTTCAAATTTAAATTTATTCTTGTTACTATAATTAATTTTTAAATTTAAAGTTTATTTTGATTTGATTTGATTCTAGTTTTTAAATTTCAAAAAAGTGCTTTTACCGAGAAATGATATCCCATATTTTTTCCTCTTTCTCATGCTTTATTTTATATATTTTGAAATTATAATTTAATTTGCTAAACAGAGATTTATTACTTTAATTATGTTGATTTTATGTTGGTTTCAAATTTATTATTGTTAATATAATTAACTTTTAATTTTAAAGTTTATTTTGATTTGATTTGATTTTATTCTAATTTTTAAATTTCAAAAAAGTGCTTTTACCGAGAAATGTTTTCCCATATTTTCTTTCCTATTTCTCATGCTTTTATTTATATATTTTGAAAGTATAATTTGATTTGCCAAACATAGATTTATTTGAATATCCTCCATGGGGGTGATCTTATTCGAGCCTGCTATAAAACCTATGTTTAAATTTATTTTTGTTACTATAATTAATTTTTTTTACAGATACTATAATTAAATTTTTTATTTATACTATAATTTTTTACGGATACTATAATTAATTTATTGTTACCAATCCATATATATTATTGAGATTGGTTTCAATAATTGCTAAATGTAAATTTATGTTTCTAATTCAAAACTCATTTAATGCACCAACATGTATTGGTCCGAGTGGAAGGGGCTTAGGTCCCTTAAGCATGTGGTCTTGGGTTGATCATTGGATCCATGTGAATGGAAAAAAAATACTGTTGGGAGGGGTCCCCGCTTTGCGCCTGACAGTACCCCGAGAGATTAGTCTCTTACCTACCGGGTGGGAGGATACTCTGGGAAACAAAAAAAACTCATTTAATGTTGATATGATATTAGTTTCAAATTTCAAATATTTATTGATATAAATATTTGGTTATAGTTTCTGATTGTTTACTTAGAAATTGCACGGGGATGACCAAACGGTTTATTTACAATTTGATTATAGTTTCTAATAATTTTAGAGCAAAAATATATCACACAAGGATGATTATTCTTTATGAAAATAACGATAATCAACTTTTAATTGATTATATAATTTCTGAATATATTTTCAAATAGAGTGATTTTGTTTAGATAATTATCATTTTTTAAGAAATATAATGAAGGAAGTAATGTGATAAGCATTTTAGAAAATTGAAAAAAATGAAGAATAAAAGTCAATATCCATTTAGATTTGAAAGAAGGCAATTTCCAATATCATTGTGTTTTGGAATGACCATTAATAAAAGTCATGGACATTGTCACATGTTGGCCTTTTTCTTCTAAAACCATTGTTTACACGTGGACAATTATATGTTGCAGTATCTAAAGTGAGGTTAAGAAAAAGTCTGAAAATATTAATCTTAGATGAAGATGGAAATACTTGCTCTTCCACAAAAAAATGTTTATAAAGAGGTTTTTTGTGATGTTTAATTTATTTCATGCAGTATTGTATTTTTGTAGTCAATGATGAAATTTTGAATGACTATAAATTGATTGGTTTCAATTTTGAGATTTTACTTTTGCTAATATGGACTTTATTTTCACTAATTTGTACTCATTTCTTAAACTGTTATTATAAATATAAAATTAATTTTTCAATATTTCAACTATAATATTATGCAATTTATTTTTATATAAACTCAAAAACCCAAAATGCTAGTTAATCTTAACACATTATAGACCCGTAGTTGTCGCATCCGCCTACTGTGGGAATCCTAAAGTACATTTCATCTCATAAATTTAGCCCAAACCAAGTGTAATGTCTATTGATCGTCCAATTCTCTTTTTTATTTTGGCAAATCTAGCTACTATTTTTTTTGGTCAAAGTCTAGCCCTAATTTGAACAGTTCCAATCAACAGAACTGATTTATAGGCCCAACAGGCCCATTGGCCCCAATTGAATGGCTGGGTTTACATGAAATCGATCTATAGATATTTTTTTTAACCTTTTACATGACATAAATCCCCAACGAAGACTTGATAATAAAAAAAGTTTTCTTTCTCGGCACATCCAAACATAATCAATCAAGTCTCCCCTCCCTAAGAACCATTGCATATGTACTCTAATGAACTCCTTTTCTTCCACCATATATATGAAAGTGTTGAAAAACTCAAGTGCGTGAGTATAATGTGATAGTGAATGAAAAAAAAAAACCCTCATATTTAATAGTAACAATTAATGTACATGATGAAGATAATAATGTAAAGTGGAAATATTCAAAAATTAATTTCTAAAGGTTGAGTTCAAATGTACTGTGAGAGATACATAGTTTTCATAAATCCATTAAATTAGATGTTATCAGTGTGGTGCAGTGACGGATCCAGAAAGAGTTCTAAGGAGGCCGGATTCATATAAATATAAAAAACATCAATAAAAAACACAATTTAAACATAAGAAATAACTAAAAAAATAAAATATGAATTTTCTTTGTGAGTGAAATATATAATATGTTACTTGTTGAGGATGGGGAGGGGGCCAAAGCCCCCACTTGCCCCCCTCTAGATCGGTCCCAGTGGTGAACTAGCTCGGATGATCCATCAGAATTAACGTATATACAAAGCTAGAAAAGACTAAATTAAAATGTGGTTATTATGTTAATTTCTTTTATATTTTTTCTTTTAATTTTTGTACCGTTATAAATTTAGGGGTCCCACGCGCCGACCTCATTCCTAGCCCTTTTCCCCTTTTTACGAACTTTCAAATAGGTTTCAAAATGGGCTCACCTAGGTGGCCCACTAGGGAACGCCTATAAATAATAGGGGCACGCCCTTGACCTAGGTATCTAACACATTCTCCCTCTAAGGAAAGGTTCAACGTCGCCTAGGCCTTGAGCTCGGCTCTTCAGGGTTTTTTTAGAACAATTTTTAAAATCCCTTTCAAATGTACAAAACGTATATTAAGTGCATGTTTAATTTTAGTATGTGTTTGATTTACCTCAAAATCACGTTTTAAACGTGGATGGACAAATGCTAATGAGAGTAACTTCTGTCCGGATATACGTTTGAAACGTCGATACAGTATAAACCAAACACACCATTGGTTTTTAAAATAATAAAAATTATTTCTCGAAAAAAAATTGTCACCAATATGTATCATGCCGTAATAGTGAATTTTTAATCTTTGAAAGAAAATACTCAGTAAAAATTAAAGTATTATCCCGAAAAGGGCCTACAATCCCATAGAAGGGAAATGTGGACAGACTAAGAATTGGTACCACAGATTACATGGGACGGTGTATTAGTCACAATACTGCTTGTTTGAGGCCCAGCAATGCCAAAGGTGAAGGAAATCCCAACGTTGCTTTTCTTCTTTTGTTATGGAATCGCAGCTTTTTGCTCTGATTTTCTGAGTTGGCGTATAGTCCTTGTCACAACTAGGAACTTTAAGCATGCATCTTTAATTTAATGCATACATGCACAAAATATTTAATTAGCTAGAAGAACTATAAATTTGATAAAGAAAATTAAACGTAAGTAATTAATTAGTTTCATTTCAATATAACGTTCAATTACAGAATAAACCAACTAGAAAAAAATAATATCCATGCACAAAATCTAAAGCGAATGTTATATTGCATGTGTTAGAGACACAGACAAAGACAATTTTTAGAGAGTCACATGTGAACCTTGAAAACGTGCGCCTGTAATGTGGATGATTTACGCGCAGTTGCAGGTAGGGCTAAGGCTACAAAACTAGAATTGGGCGTGACTACAACCTTTCCCACAGTACTTGTAGTTGTTGCCAAAACAAACAGAGAAGCTCGATCACAATAATGAAGCGCATTCACTATGCTATGGGTGAATGCACGTGGACGATCGATCACCATTGATCCATATATATATTCATAGATATAAATAAAAGTCAATCAAACACATGGGTAGCATTTACTAGCAATTCATTTCTCTATTACTGCTTTTATCTTTCCATTTTGCTAATTGCTTTGCTTTAACCTTTAAGTAAAAAAATTATCCCGTCATGAGCATCACGGAAGCATTAAAGATAGGCCATAATTTGCACATTAATTCTGTGTTTTGTTTTGACGTCTAGATAATAAGTATGATATCTCTTCTTTTACTATTTGTCGTTTCTTTTGCTTTGTGGGGATGCATGTAATCAGATCTATTATCAACGAATAAAGTGATTTTTTCAGAGAGAGAGAGAGAGTAAAAATCAACTCTAATTTGATAATCATTTGTCATTATGAAAAGGAATCGCATTGGCTACAATAAAAGCGACTTGAAACCTTTCAAAGTTAAAAAGATGAACAGTGAGTTTTGTATTTTTGGTTTAACTTGAAACGTGGTTTAATTGCGTTGAAAAATCCAAATTTAAATTCCATCAGTTTCAATATCAAACACATTTTGTTTTATACCCTGTTCATGCTTAAAATGTGAATCCGGATCAGCTTCAATATCAATAACATTTGAAAGGTGATTTCAATAAAAATTAAACACGTAGAGATCGAAATTCCTCAAACATTGTTTATGATGCTGCCCCTTTTTTTTCCTCTCTCAAATTTTTTTTGACGGATCCTCTAGCTCTCTCAAGTGCAGTAACTAAAAAATTTGCCTTTAGAGTGTGTTTGACTTGTCATTTCAGTTAACTAAGAGTTAAAAATATTAGGTGGAACCATTTTTGGTAGTTATAAGCTTTTTTAAAAAAACTTCAAATTTCAGCTATTAGCTGAAAATTAATTACAAGTTTAACCCTCAACCACCCCCACTTATTATTATTTAATAATTAATGTTGTCCTTCAATGTCATTTTACCATTTTCAACTAGTTTTACCAAACACATTCAATAATTTTTCAGCTTTCAGCGAGCTTTTCAACTTTCAACTAGCTTTAAGCTTTCAGCTAGTTTTTCAGTTAGTTTTACCAAACACACTCTAAACCATTAGTACTTTGATAAATTCTCCCGGAGGAAGAGAGATTTGTTTAATTAAGATTACTCCTCCCTTTGCTTTTTTTATCCCTCCCTTTAGGTTTAAGTACAAAAAAAACCCACTAATAGTGAGGATTTGGATAGTTTACACTTTACATGAAATTAATGCTAGGTTTAATTTAAATTTCAGTACTTCCATTATATACAAAAAAATATTAAAAAAATTAATATACCCTCATTTCTATTGATAATTAGAACGCTCTTTAATTTAATTTGCTTTGAATAGGAAAAGTGTAAGTAGATATGCATTGGAATTGTCCATTATTCCTTTAGAAATAATAATTATATTTTGGAGTGAAAATGTTGAACATGTCTAGTATATAGACGGATTTAATATATTAAGATGAAATTATATTTAATTTCTTGTGATATCTTTTATCTTTTTTTATTAACTGGTTTCTTTTTTTTAGTAAAATAATTAAGAATCAAGTAAATACAAGGATATGATTGAAAAAAAATTAATGTCATTGATTTTTAAAGTGACAGATAAATAAAAAAAGGTCATAAAAGTTTTGACAGATAAAAATGAAAGAGATAACATTAAATATGTATTAATACACTAGTTACAATATTAAAAAAATTATTAAGGATTATTTAATATTTCATTATTTAAGTATGAAATGTCCTATTATATAGTACTCTAAGGACAGTGATTAAGAATCACTAAATATAATGTTTTTATTACGAATCACATTAATACTTATTGTATTTGTAACATTAAATAATACATTTTTAATAGAAACTTTCTATTTCTGTTTTGATAACGATTATTCTAAGGGTATTCATTAATATTTTTCTTAAAAATTACTCATTTCCTCCCTTTCTTTTTATCCACCACTTGGAATACATTTATTTATTTTTTATTTTAGATACTCTAAATGATATAAAACAATGGTTGGAATGTAAGTGAATTCAACTGTTCTATTAAATATTTAACTTCAGTTAACATGAAGATTTATTATAACAATTATAATGGTTTAGAGGTTAATTAAGATAAAATAAGAGTTTGTGGCACATATTTACAAAACGTTAAAAGTTAAAGGGGATTACATGTTATTTTCCCTAATTTATATGAAAATGCTAATGAGTGCATACCAGTTTTTTTTTTTGTTAAGCAAAGAGACACTTAAATTAAAAGGGGAGTACAGGGGGTACTCCAACCCAAATTACAAAGAACAGTACATCAAAACTAAACTAAGCTAACAGAGAGCATCACCTAGATCACCTAAACTAACCACTTACAATAAACCAATACTGCACCATTAAACAAACCTTTGTAAAAATACCAAATACATAGAAATGAAAAGCGAACATCAGGGACAAAGTGTACTAGTCCTTAGGCTTCACATAGATAAATCCAAATAACAAATATAACTAGTAGAAAGGATCTAACAGAAGCTATAATAACAGCAAGCAAAATAGTCCTGAACATAGACGAACAAAATCCACCACAATTAGTCACCAACATCTCATAAGTGATGCAAAATAATTCTGATATGACCAGAAGACCCTATGATTCAAAGAAACCAAGACAAACTCCAGGTAAGAAGACCAGGAAGAAAAAGAATAAGAAAATGACTTGTCCTTGGCTTTAATCCACTGCCAGCATCTAATTTTGATCAAATCCACCAAATCAGAAAGTCCTATCACTTTATTGAAAAATATTGCATCATTTCTAGCTAGCCACAAGGACCAGATTGTAGCCAATCAAACCACAGACCATCGCAAGCGATTTTTTTTACAGCACTTTGGGAATCCAATAAACTGAGAAAAATTATCAATAAGGGACATATGAAGCACAAATGAAAAACCAAACCACTCCAAGCAAAGCATCCAAGTAGTATACGCATATTGACATTCAAAAAAGATATGAGAGGTAGTCTCCATTTCTTGACCACACCAAACACAAAAACCATCAGAAGGAGGCATGACGTTCCGCTTAATTAAATTGTATTTTGATGGAATTCTATCCAAACACACTCTCCAAGCAAAAGATGAAACTTTGGTAGGAGTAAAACTAGACCAAAGGAATCTATACAGTGGGAACACTGCACGAATTCCTTCATTAACAATCACATTGTAAGCTGATTTTACAGAATAGGACCCATCACTAGCTACATTCCAACACCACCTATCATGAGTTCCTGATCGAAACTCAAAAGCACCCAGATCAGTTACCAATCGAGATAAAAGTTCCTGCTCCCGCAGAAACAAATTCCTCCGCCAAGACCAATGCCAAACACAATCCCCCTCCACATGTTGCACCATATTGGCAATAGTAGAATCCTTATTATTTGCAACAGAGAATTGTCTACTATATTTTGTACAAAAAGACTCTGTCCCACACCAATTATCCCTCCAAAAGGAAGTATCTCGACCATCCCCTACCACCTTAGCACACCTATTAGAAAACCATGCCGCTGTTACATCTTCAGAAGTATCTAAACTCCATAAGTCTACCCACCATTTTGAAGTTTTCACCCCAACATCAAACTTCCTAAAATTTCTCTCACCATATATAGAACCTAAAACCCTATTCCACAGTCTACCCTTTTCCACTAGCAACCCCCACCTTCACTTCCCTAGAAGAGCAAAATTGAATGCTCTTAAATTGTGAATTCCCAACCCTCCATGTTTCTTTGCCCTACACACATCCCCCCACGCCACCCAAGCTATTTTACTCTGATTATCATTCCCGCCCCAAAGAAAAGATCTAAACAAAGTTTCAAGTTTAGAGATTATACCTTTAGAAGCCTTGAAGAAGGAAAGAAAGTAGATCAGAATGGAATAAAGAACAGACTTCAAGAGGACACTCGACCACCAAAGGACAATGAGTTGGACTTCCATTTTGATAACCTTTTTTGAACCTTAGCCACCACCGGTTCCCAAGTTTTTAAACTTCTTGGATTCGCTCCAATAGGTAAACCCAAATAGCAAAACGGCACCGACCCCACCTTACAATTCAGAAACTGAGCCATCAAAGATAATAACTCGTCATCAACATGAAACCCAAAAATCTTACTCTTGGAAAAGTTCACTTTGAGACCAGCCACCATCTCAAACAACTGTAAAACATATTTTATCACCCAGACATTATGAGCAGTTGCGTCACCAATTAGCAATGTATCATCAGAATATTGTAAATGAGAAACCGAGACTGACTCTTGGCCAGCCAAATATGCACTGAACACCTGATGATCAACAGCTCTACACATCAAACCATTAAAACCTTCAGCAGCAATAAGAAATAAAAACGGGGCTAAAGGGTCCCCTTGTCTCAACCCCCTCTTAGTTCCAAATTCACCAGAAGGGCTTCCATTAATTAGAACTGAAATTCGTGAAGTGCTTAAACATTCAGAGATCCATTTCATCCATTTTGGTGGAAACCCCATTCTTCCCATCATGTACTGAAGGAACTCCCAATTTACAGAATCATATGCTTTTTCGAAATCAACTTTAAAAAGCAAGCAACTTCTTTTTCTCTCTCATAATCTCCTCAACAATTTCATTAGCAATCACAACTCCATCTAAAATCGATCTCCCTTTTATAAAAGCTGATTGACATTCAGAAATAACACTATTGATCACCTTTTTCAATCTATTGGCCAACAACTTTGCCACCACCTTATACGTACACCCAATTAAGGAAATGGGTCTATACTCTTCTATTTTTTTAGGACAATCAATTTTGGTACCAACACAATAAAAGAACTATTAAAGCCTTTAACCAACTTACCATTTGCATTAAACTCGTTGATAAAAGCTAAAAATCTTCTTTCATAGTGTCCCAGAATTCTTTGATAAAAGTGAAGTTGAAACCATCCGGACCAGGACTTTTGGAGCCTTCACAATCCCAAATTGCTTCCTTAACTTCTGCTTCAGCAAAAGGTACAACCAAAGAACCTGCTTCCTATTCTGATAACATTTTGAAATTCATACCATCCAAGAAAGGTTTGTGCCTAGATTGCTCCTGAAAGTGTGATTCAAAGAAACCCCGCACTGCTTCTTTAATTAGTACCGGTTCTGAGTACTGTACATTATTCACCAAAACAGATCTCACATCATTCCGCAACCTCCTTTATTAATACAGGCGTGATAAAAAAAGGTATTAGCATCACCTTCACGGAGCCATCTCAACCTTGATTTGTGAAAAAGCAAACCTTCTTTCAATGATAAAAAATGACTGCTTTTAGCACGCAACTCCTTCCTTTGCAGAATCTCCACATCAAACAAAGAGCCCCCTTCCGACTTGAGGTCCAACAAATGAGCACATCTTCTAGCCTCTTCAATTTCATTATCCAAGTAGCCAAATGTTTCCCTATTCCAATCCCGTAATATCATTTTCAACCCCTTTAATTTTTCCTTGAGCACATATGCAACAATACCATCCACCTGTAACGTCTTCCACTTATCCTTAACAAAATCCATATACCCTGGATGAGACCTCCAACAATCAGGGACTCTGAAAGGTTTTGGGCCCCAATCAATAATCTCATGTTTCAATAACACAGCGCAGTGATCAGAAATCCCCCTCCGGAGACCCCATTGAGAAGTATTCCTCCACTGTACCAACCATTCATGTGTCACCAGAAACCGATCCAGCCAACTCATAGAAGTTCCATCAGCCTTATACCATGTGAATTTTCTCCCTATTATGGGGAGATCAACCAACTCAGCCTCATGAATGAAGCTCACAAAATCACAAATATCATCTCTCCTCCAAGTAGCCGAAGAACCCCTACACTCACATTCAGATTTCACGGCATTAAAATCCCCTCCAAAACACCATAAATCCCCTCCACAGCTTTGCTGAAAGTCCAACAATCTACCCACAGAGCCCTTTTACCAGCCGCATCACAAGGAGCGTAAACATTCACTATATAGCAGAACAACTTTTCCTTACCCCACCACCCTGACACTGCTACAAAATTAACATCAAAATAAGATTCAAATAAAGAGAAGGAAGTCTTCCTCCACGTAGACAACAAGCCTCCTGACAACCCCTCTCAAGGACTGAAGCACCAATCGAAATTCTCATCCCCACCTAGAGACGCAAATAATTTATTATCCACTTGCTCTTTTTTCTCTCCTGAATACATAGAAAATCAACATTTTCATTCTGCAGCAATTTCCTAATCTCAACCTTTTTAGAAGCTATGAAATAATCCGTATAAATTAAATTCTTTTGAAATTATTAATTTCATTTTATTACATTTCACAGCACATGTATGTAATGCACAGAATATTTACTAATGGTTTTGAAAAGAAGAGAATAAAGGTGGACTGACCTTGTAAAGGTTAAGCAATTGCGCCAGTGCAGAAAATATTGATATTACCTAAATTTTACAAAAAATGTATTTCTATATATCTCTTTCGAAAAAAAAATGTTATTGTCGCATTAATATTGTTTGTTTATTATAAAACTTAATTGTGGTTTTTTATTAATTTGTTTAGTACACTTTTAATTAATCTCACACCCATTTTGAGTTGCACATGCATGCATGCATGTGTAATTTATCAAGCCAATTAAATACTTCTTCTTTCCCAATTTGTTGTCAAATCACAATATTTAATCGAGTTTCCGAATATTGTCCAAATAACTGAAAGTGCGCGTACTTTTGCTTTTCGGAAAATGAAATTTCTACCCTAAAATTAGAGCTATATATCAATTCGGACTGTACCCTGGGGTGCGCGTACTTTTTTTATTTTACCAAAAAAAAATAGGTGCCCGAACTTTATATTTTTGTGAGCTTTTACAGACGGACTCGGTCGGACTAACCTACTTTATTGGCTCAGTGTAAAGAATAGAGAAATAATAGAAATAAAAAATGAAATGAAGAGAAAAAAATAAAAAAATATGATAATTAATATGATGAAAAATACAGAGAAATAGGGAGTATATAAGATTTGAGCGTAAAAAAACAGGAATTGTTATTTTTCCTTCTCTAGTAGATTACTTGTATTGTACAGTACCAAATCGAATCCGAAGAAAGACGCGAGGAAAGGTTGAAAGAATATAAAAAGAAAATCAATATATAGCTTTGGCATCATATAAAGTAAGAAAAGAGGGAGGTGAAGTAAAGGTATATGGATATGGGGATGGGTCCGCAAAGTGTATAGTATATTGCCAATATTGCTTAAAAATTCTTTCGTACCATCAAAGCAAAGTTTGAAAATTCCCACACCAAAAGATCAAACGCATAGCTTATACCAATTACTATATTCAAATGAGGCTCTTTGTTGGCCATCATTGTAACCCCACTAAGTGTATAAGGGATATTACACAACAAAATTAATAATAACCTGATCTTTATCATTTTATTATGACATTGAGCGTAATTAAGTACGTACACACTATTGTTTCACATCGATAATATATGAGTTCCAAAATCACCTAATATATATGTGCTTTGAGTAACTTTGCATATATTTTAGTTATTCAATGAATGAATAGTCTATTTTAACTTTAGTTATTTTGTTATTAATATATTAGTACTCTTAAAATCTTTACAAATTCTTAATTATTGGATTTTTCAAGTTTAATTTAATTTTCTGGCAGCATTATACGACTTTTGTCGATAGAAATCAGTATGTACTCACTCCAGAAATGTGTGAAGGGGCAGTGCAATTGTGTCTTAATTAAGACTTATGTGTCTCACACCTTTTCACACGAAATGCACATGAACAACTGACAAATTTTTCAAACATATAAGTTTAATTGTACCATCTGCCTGCATGTGCTTAAAATCACAAGCAATGGCCACTCGCTAGTGAGATGTTCTCTAAAAAAAGATTTTTTTTTTCAATGAGCTAGGGATATTTGTTTTTGGGTATTTGGGCTGCAAATAGCTGGGTCAGGTTCCTCCGCAGTTTTTTTCTTAAATTGTGCATGGGATCTCATTCCTTAAATTTTTATAAAAAACATTAACATTAAAGAATAAAGTGATTAGAAATTAAATTGTAACCATATATGGGGTGGATGCAGTACTTCATTCAATAGAGCATATATTAAATGGAATTAATATTTCCATCTATGCATGCATAATCCAACTCGTAAATCCTAATGATTATAAGACGTAACTATGTTATGATTAGGCTGTGGTCGATATGAATATGATGTTGATGTGTTGGAATTATTTCGGTCCTTTTAGAGAGTCCTCTAATCTTGTATTGTTTGCATATCTCTAATGAATACTAGGAATGATTATAAAAGACAAAGAAGGTAAGTCAAAGTAACATGATCAAAGAGAAAAGGGAAAATACTTAACAAGAAATGATCGAATTTGAGAATATAGGTAGTGTTGGGGAATTGGGACCATCACTCACATACATAGTGGCATGTTCTGATTGAATACAAATGTACGGCTGGGATTGTGATCCATTCTAAGCAAATTAAACGTCCCTGCAGCAAGTTGTGTGTGTTGGTGGTGATTGAAAATAATAATATCGGTTGATCGCTTTAATTATGAAAAAGGTCCTAATTGATTTCGACAATTGTGTTTGATTACTGGTCTGGTGATTTAGTGGACAATAATAAACATTTCTTATCTGGTTGTTAACTCGTTTGCTTCACTAGGTCCAGTCCTTTTTTATTTGTGGTGATCCCTTTTCAATTTCAAGCCTTTGCTTCTTAATCAATGTTTCGACTTCTCAACAATTCATTCAATAATAATACAACCAACCATTTTTTTTTTCTTTAAAGAAACAAAGAGGAAGAGATGTTAATTTTGAAGGAATAAATTTGGAGAGTATATGATTGTATTTGGTAAAACTAGCTAAATAATTAGCTGAAAACTTAAAGTTAGCTGAAATCTGAAAATGTAGCTGATTTGATTGAATGTGTTTGGTAAAACTAGCTGAAAATGGTAAATTGACATATAAGGACATTATTAATTATTAAATAATGATAAGTGAAAGTGGTTGAGAGATAAACTTGTAATTAATTTTTCAGCTAGTAACTGAAAATTGGATTTTTTTAAAAAAAACTATCTCAAGTACTTTTAAAGAAAAACTAATAACTACCCAAAAAATTACCTTACCTGAAATAATTTTAGCTATTAATTTCAGCTAGCTAAACACACTCTATATCATATATACCACACTGCCCTCCGAAAAAAGTTTGGAGAGAATAAAAGTTCAGAGCACTTTAAAGGGGACGGGCCTTTTTTACTTTGAAGGATGTATTTCCACTTCCAAGAAAATGATTCTCATCAAAAGTCAAAACCTTACGCTAATGCAAGACGTGTATTACGAATTCATTGCATCCTACTTTAGTTAACACGTACCAATTAAGATTTAATTAAGGTACCAATTCATCATAATTGTGATTTTTGTAAATAGATCAAATAGCCATTTAGAACTGGAGTAGATTAAATGTATACCTTGTTGATGTTAATTCAACTATACAAAAAAAAAATTACGTGTTTGACAGAATCATATATAGTATTAGGTAATGTTCCTTTTGTCGTTTAATTACGTTTCAACGCCTTACCTAAATTTCCTGCGTATGGTCATTTACAAATTGATATGATCATGCAGCATCCAGCAATAGCGAAAAATAAAGAGGAAAATGAGGGACCGGGATCTCTCCAGTTGAAATTTTACTGGAGAGTATGCAGTTTCAAAATTCAATGAATATAAATTCAATGAATATAATTTTTTTCACCAACTTTTATATATATTTTTTAAAATAAAGAATCGAAATTTCTTCCGTTATTTGTTTAGGGAGAGGATCACGGCAGAAAAAATGACGGGGGTTAGTATCCTTTATGAAAACTTCCAATAGAAAAGAGATGCACACAATCCACACGAGTCTTTAGCCAACAGAGGGAGGGGAGGTTGCGTTAACTTTTTCAGTATGTACAAAGAAAAAAAAAGTAAAATACAATAAAAGATTGATTATTGCAGTTCATTAAAAAGTTGGATGTAATTGACAAGACAAGGTTGGATTATCTCTCAGCCCTTCTCTTTTTAATTTTAAAAAATAATTTTTGTACACCACTTTGTTTTTAGTGTAGAAGTAATGAAAACAGAGATAAAAAATGATAAATGTGTAATATGTGAAATGATGAAAAAAAAAATATAAAAAAGAAAAAATGGAAAAAAGTTATGATAAAGTAAACTTTTTTTTTCTTACAAAATGCTGCAAGGTGCCCTCATATTTCTTGAACTAATTATTTATAAAAAATATCCTTGCTCAACCTAAATTATATATGTCCAACTTAGGATCCTCTACAATTTTTTGGTATGATACACAAATTTTAGAATAGTGAAGGTGAAATTATAGAAAGTTAAAAGTCCTGGTTTATTTTGTTGTTGTCATGCATATAAATGAAGAATCATAAAGGAAATTGGTTATTTTGATTTTCAATGTTATGAATCTAATATGACTAATTTTAATCATAACACATGGTGGATTGATTCTGGATCTAAAATCCATATTTCTAATACCTTGCAGGGTATGGAAAACCTAAAGAAACCGATGGGAAGTGAGCAATGCATCTATTCAGGAAGCAAGATGAGTTCACGTGTAGAAGCCGTTGGGACATGCAATTTAGTTTTAAGCAATGGTTTTATTTTATGTTTAGAAAAGACCTTTTATGTTCCTAGTTTTAGCAAGAACTTGATTTCCATTTCGCAACTTGCACCTTTAGGTTTTTCTTTTAATTTTATGGATTCTGGTTTTACTTTATTGAATAAATCTGAAGTTATTGGCTTTGATGAATTATGCGACGGTCTTTACTTTATTAAATTACAAAACAACACTGCTTATAGTTTTATGCATGTTTCTGCTGGGTTAAAACGATGTGTTATGAATGAGAATTCTTCTGTATTGTGGCACCGGAGATTGGGACATATCTCCATTGAGAGAATTAAACGATTAGTAAATGACGGAGTACTTAGTACTTTAGATTTTGCTGATTTTGGGACTTGTGTGGATTGCATTAAGGGAAAGCAAACTAACAAGTCCAAAAGAGGTGCTAAGAGGAGTTCAAGTTTACTAGAAATTATTCATACAAATATTTGTTGTCCGGATATAGATGCAAGTAGTCCAAAATACTTTATCACCTTTATAGATGATTACTCATTGTTAGATTGTTATTGTTAGTGTATCATATGATAGATATGAGCTTGGGCCTATCACTATGTATATTTGTAAATACACTTATGTGTATATATATTAATTTCCGCTGTGTATTCTAGACACACGGATTCTATCATATGTCTCTTGTTTTCTCTTCATCTCAACATGGTATCTAGAGCCTAATGAGAGATAACCCTAGTCCGTGCCTTCCCAGTGGACCCATTGTCCATTGGTGTCAAATTTTTTTCGGAAATCGTGTCTCATTCCGGTTTCCGGTTTGCCCTTGTCGCCATGTTATTTTTCCGGCACCTTTTCTCTCTTTTCCACCGCTCCCGCCGCCGCCGCCCGCCGTGAATCCAACCGGAGCCACCACCGTCGGACTCGCACCGTCAATCCGATTCCAACGCCGCTGGAATCGTGTCCATCGGAGTAGCGACGCGCTCTTACGCGTCGTTTCTTCACCGACGCGTTTCTCCTTCGTCAGCCGCCGTCAGCCGCGCGTGGAGGCGCGTCCGGCCGCCCTTTCCGCCGCCAGACTCGCCTCAGTGTCCTCTATCCCGATCTGGTCTTTGTTTGTGAGATTCAGGTCTGGTCCTCGCGGGTTCTTCCTCTTTTGGACGTTTTTCTCTCTCTTGTGGTTGTTTCTCTCTCCTACAGTTGACCCATGGCTACTCCTACGGCTACTAAGTCTGATACTCCTATCTTTACTAACTATGTCAATGTCCCACTCTCTATTGACAAGTTAGATGGCAGTAACTATGATACCTGGGCATCTGATATCAGGCTGTGGCTAAAGGGATAAGATTATCTTGATCATCTTACTCATAAGGCTGATTCCATCGACGAAAAAGATCGCCCCCGCTGGTCCAAATTCGATGCTCAGATTTGCAGTGTTCTTAAGTCGACTATTCATCATACCCTGAAGCAAATATTTCGAGCCCATGAGACATGTGATGGGGTTTGGGAGCAAGAAAGGGTGCTCTACACCAATGATACTCAATGCCTCTATGGTGTTTGCCACAATCTCTTGAGTACCATTGTCCTTAGACGTCTTGATGGATCCATGGCTGAGTACTTAGGCAAAGTTCATGGTCTTTTACATGACTTCAATGAACTCTTGCCCCCCGCTTCCACTCCTGCCCAAGAACTGGAGCAACGCCAAACTTTCTTTATGTTGATGGCATTGTATGGGTTCCCAGACGAGTATTCTTTGGTTCGTGATCAGATTTTGGGATCTCCGACCGTGCCCACTTTGACCTCCACTTGGTCAACGTTGTTGCGTGTGCCGCCCAAGTCATCTATTGACATACCTTCTCCTGTCACTTATGTTGACTCTTCTGCCTTAGTATCCCAGCGTGATGATCGTAGCCGCTCTCGCAAACCAGGCAAGGGTCGTTACAGGTGTGATCATTGCCACAAATCGGGCCACACTATTGATAGGTGTTTTGCATTGCATGGTCGCCCTCCTCGGTCTGCTAATGTTGCCCAGGTTGCTCCCTCCGTGCCTTCTGATGTTGATGCCACTTCCTCTGATCATCCAGGACCTTCGGCTATCTTCAATGACTTCCTTAAATGGTATGAGGATCGTCAAGCCTCCGGTTCCACTGCTTCTGTTGCGCACACATGTAATTCCTTTGTTGGTCTCACTCACTCCACCTCCTTTGGCCCTTGGGTTCTTGATTCTGGTGCCACCGATCATATTACTGGTAATAAATCCCTTTTCTCCACCCTTTCCACTTCTGGTTACCTACCGTTTGTGACTTTGGCTAATGGCTCCCAGGCCCCATCCCATGGTGTTGGTAGTGTCCACCCTCTTCCTTCTCTCTCCATTGATAATGTCCTTTATGTCCTTGGGTCTCCATTTAACTTATTATCCATTAGTCGTTTCACTCGTTCTCTTGATTGTGTCATTTCTTTTACTAAAAACTTTGTTTTCTTACAGGACCGGAGTTCGGGACGGATGATTGGCGCCGAATGTGAGTCTCATGGCCTTTATCAGCTTCGTACTTCTACTCATGTTGGCTCGGTGGTGGATTCTCCCCTTCTCATCCATGCTCAGTTGGGTCACCCTAGCCTTTCCAAGCTACAACAACTAGTACCGAGTCTGTCTAAGTTGTCAACTTTGTCGTGTGTGTCATGTCAATTAGGAAAATATAGTCATAGTCCATTTCCTAGGAGTGTCAATAACAGAGTTTCGTCTCCTTTTGCTTTAGTTCACTTTGATATTTGGGGTCCGAGTCGTATTAGGTCTACTTAGGATTTCAGTATTTTGTTACTTTCATTGATGATTATTCTCGATGTACCTGGGTGTTTTTAATGAAAAATTGTTCTGAGTTGTTTTCTATTTTTCAATCCTTTTATAATGAAGTCAAAATCAATTTGGTGTTTCTATCCATGCTCTCCGCAGTGATAATGCTCGTGAGTATCTCTCCCATTCTTTCAAACATTTATGGCTTCCCATGGTATTCTTCATCGGACGTCTTGTGCATATACCCCACAACAAAATGGGGTTGCGGAGCGTAAGAATAGACATCTCATTTGAAACAAACTCGAACCCTTTTACTTCATGGTCATGTCCCTCAACAATTTTGGGGTGATGCTGTTCTCACTGCGTGCTATCTCATCAATCGCATGCTCTCTTCTGTCCTAAACAACCAGGTCCCTAACTCTATATTGTTCCCTCATCAGCCTCTCCACCCCTTACCTCCTAGAGTCTTCGGGTCTACGTGCTTTGTTCACAATCTTAGTCCTGGTCTTGATAAATTGTCTACCAAGTCTTATAAGTGTGTCTTTGTAGGCTTCCCTCGGTCTCAGAGGGTGTATAAGTGTTTCCCACCCTCTCTTCGTAGATATCTCATTTCAGCTGATGTCATATTTCTTTGAGTCTTCTCTCTACTTTGAGTCTAATTCCTTAACTTCTGGGTCTGACTTAGTATCCACCACTACCACCTTTTGTCTTTGATCCTCAGACATGCCCATTGTGCAGGGAGATCCACCGCCTCAGCCACCTCTACAAGTTTATCATCGTCGGCAAACATCCGCTCCTTCCAGACGGGCCGCCTATTGACTCTCCTCCGGAGCCAACTTCTCCGTCTCCTCCGGTCCCCACCTTCTCTGGCCCTTTCGGCCCCACCTGCTGAGTCTGGTCTCCCTATTTGCACTTCGTAAAGGTATACGATCCACTGTAATCCTTCACCTCATTATGTCACTCTGAGTTATCACAGGTTATCCCCATCCCATTATACTTGTCTCTCTTCCATTTCCTCTATGTCTATTCCTAAAACTGCAGGGTGATGCCTTATCCCACCCTGGTTGGAGACAAGTTATGATTGATGAGATGTGTGCTCTTCAAAACAGTGGTACTTGGGGTCTCGTTCCTTTGCCTCCTAGGAAATCTGTTGTTGGTTGTCGGTGGATCTTCACAGTGAAGTTTGTCCTGATGGCACAATTGATCGGCTCAAAGCTCGATTAGTAGCCAAAGGTTATACTCAGATATTCGGGTTAGACTACAGTGACACTTTTTCTTCCCGTTGCCAAGATGGCTTCTGTCAGATTATTTTTAGCCATGGCTGCTATTCGTCATTTGGCCCTCTATCAGTTAGATGTCAAAAATGCCTCCTTCATGGTGACCTGTTGGAGGAAGTTTATATGGAGCAACCTCCTGGTTTTGTTGCTCAGGGGGAGTCTTCAGGCTTCGTGTGTCGCCTGCAAGTCTTTATACGGTTCTTAAGCAGTCCTCCCAGGGCTTGGTTTGGTAGATTCAGTACAATAGTCCAGCAATTTGGTATGGACTCGGAGTGAGGCTGACCATTCTGTGTTTATCGCCATTCAGCAGCTGGGTGTATCTACTTGGTAGTGTATGTTGACGACACTTGTCATTACAGGTAGTGATCACCATGGAATTTCACAGATTAAAACAACACCTTTGTCATCATTTTCAGACAAAAGATCTTGGCAGACTGAGATACTTCTTGGGGATTGAGGTAGCACACTCCAAGAATGGAATTCTAATTTCTCAGAGAAAGTATGCATGGGATATTTTAGAGGAGACTGGGATAATGAATTCCAACTCCGTTTGACACACCTATGGATCCAAATGTTAAACTTCTACCAGGTTAGGGGGAGCCACTTTTAGATCCTGAGAGATACAGGAGACTGGTTGGGAAAACTGAACTACCCTCACTGTCACTCGTCCAGACATCTTTTTTGCAGTTAGTGTGGTAAGTCAGTTTCTTAATTCTCCTTGTGCTGGTCATTGGGATGCAGTCATTCGCATTCTAAATATATTAAAGGAGCCCCAGGAAAAGGTTTGTTATATGAAGACAATAAACACACTCGAGTTGTGGATACTCAGATGCAGATTGGGCAGGTTCTCCTACTGATAGGAGATCCACTTCTAGATATTGTGTCTTTATTGGTGACAACTTGATTTCCTGGAAAAAGCAAGAAGCAAAATGTGGTGGTGAGATCCAGTGCAGAAGCAGAGTATAGAGTTATGGCTTCAGCTACTTGTGAGCTTATTTGGCTCAAATAGTACTTGAAGAACTGAGATTTGGGGAGGTTACACAAATGTCTCTCATTTGTGATAACCAAGCTGCCCTTCACATTGCCTCTAATCCAGTATTCCATGAGAGGACCAAACATATTGATATAGATTGCCATTTCATCAGGGAAAAGATTTTATCTGGAGACATTACTACTCAGTTTGTTAATTCCAATGATCAGTTGGCAGATGTCTTCAGCAAATCATTGAGGGGGTCCTAGGATTGATTATATATGTAACAAGCTTGGTGCATATGATTTATATGCTCCAGCTTATGGGGGAGTGTTAGATTGTTATTGTTAGTGTATCATATGATAGATATGGGCTTAGGCCTATCACTATGTATATTTGTAAATACACTTATGTGTATATATATTAATTTCCGCTGTGTATTCTAGACACACGGATTCTATCATATGTCTCTTGTTTTCTCTTCATCTCAACACTCACGATACATGTATCTTTACTTACTTCGTTCTAAGTATGAAGCCTTGGATGCCTTTAAAGTTTTTAAAGGCTGAAGTAGAGCTACAATGCGGAAAGCAATTAGATGTGAGATCAGATAGAGGTGGAGAGTACTATGATAGATACACGGAGAATGGACAAGCACCTGGTCCATTTGCTAGATTTCTTCAGAACATGGGATTGTTTGCCCAATACACCATGCTTGGCTCTCCAAATTCGAATGGTGTGGCGGAAAGAAAGAAATCGAACCTTAATGGATATGGTGAGAGCATGAGGAGTAATGCAAAAACTTCCTCAATTCTTGTGGACTGAAGCACTTAAGACGGTTGTGTATGTAGTAAACCGGGGTCCCAACTAAGGTTGTTTTAAAAAACACCTTTTGAGTTATCAAAGGTTGGAAATCTAGTTTACGACATGGTACACGTTTGTGGATGTCCGTATGAAGTAAGGATTATAACCCACAAGAGAATAAACTAGACCCAAGGACTATTAGTGGGTATTTCATTGGATATCTGAAAAGTCCAAAGGGTATAGATTCTATTGTCCAACTCATAACACTAGAATTGTGGAATCAAGAAATGCAAAGTTTCTTGAAAATGACTTGATTAGTGGGAGTGATTTAATTCAAGATGTTGATTTTGAAAAGGATCACTATGAAGTTCAAACCTCTCAATCAAATGATAGATTGGTAGTTATTCACGCCCCTCCAGTTCAAGAGCGTATTAGACAACCAATAATTCAAGTTCCACAAATTGCTGAGAATGATAATGTAGATCAAGTTGTTGACGAGGAGCAACATGTAAATGTTGAACAACCGGTTTGAACAACAAGTTTCTCATCAAGATGTTGAAACAACATTAAGAAGATCTACTAAAACCAAAAGACCAGCAATTTCTAGTGATTATGAAGTGTATTTGCAAGAATCAGATTATAACATTGGAGCCGAAAATGATCTGCAACGTTTCACAAGCCATGAGTTCTAAGGAATCGGAATTGTGGTATAATGCTATGAAAGATGAGATGGATTCTATGACATCTGATCAAGTCTGGGATCTTGTTGAGTTGCCTAATGGTGTAAAACCCATTGGATGTAGATGTGTCTTTAAAACTAAGAAGGCTCACAACGGTAACATTGAGCGACATTAAAGCAAGACTTGTTGCCAAAGGATTCACTCCAAGAGAAGGAATTGATTATAAGGAGACATTTTCTCCTGTATCTAAGAAGGATTCTTTACGAATAATCATGGCATTGGTAACTCATTTTGACTTTGAGTTACATCAAATGGATGTGTGAAAACAACATTCCTTAATGGTGATCTAGAGGAAGAGGTTTACATGAAACAACCTGAAGGATTTTTCTCTAGAAATAGTGAGCACTTGGTATGTAAGCTTAATAAGTCCATCTATGGGTTAAAACAGGCTTCACGCCAATGGTATTTAAAATTTCCATGAAGTTATCTCTTCTTTTGATTTTGAAAGAAAACACATCATGGATTAATGTATATACCAGAAGGTTAGTCGGAGCAAAATTGCTTTCTTGTTTTATATGTGGATGCATTTTGCTTGCAACCAACGACAAGGGTATGTTATATGAGGTGAAACAATTTCTCTCAAAGAACTTTGATATGAAGGATATGGGTGTGGCATCTTATGTCATAGACATTAAGATCCATAGAGAAAGATCTCGAGGTATTTTGGGTTTGTCTCAAAGACCTATATCAACAAGTTTTAGAGAGGTTAACATGAAAGATTGTTCACCAAGTGTAGCTCCATTGTAAAGGGTGACAAACTTGAATTAAGTCAATGCCCCGAAAATAATCTTGAGCGGGAACAAATGAAAAATATTCCATATGCTTCAGCTGTCGAAAGTCTTATGTATGCTCAGGTTTGTACTAGACCTGACATTGCATTTGCAGTTGGAGTTTTGGGAAGATATCAGAGTATATCCAGGTGTTGACCATTGGAAAGCTGCAAAGAAAGTAATGAGATATCTTCAAGGAACAAAAGATTTTCATGCTCATGTACAGAAGAAATGATAATTTGGAAGTGATGGGCTACTTTCATTCAGACTTCACTGGTTGCGTTGATATAGAAAATCTACATCTGGCTATGTTTTCATGCTAGCTTGTGGAGCTATATCTTGGAGCAACCAAAAAGCAGACCTTGACTGCTACTTCTACTATGGAGGCTGAGTTCATTTCTTGTTTTGAGGCTACTTCCACATGGTGTATGGTTGAAGAGTTTTATATATGGGCTTAGAGTGTGGACTCAATTGCTAGGCACGTTGAAGTTGTATTGTGATAACTCTGCTGCTATTTTTATGGTTAAGAATAATAAAGTGGAAGTCGAAGAGTAAGCACATCGATATTAAATATTCTAGCCATAAGAGAACGTGTTAAAGAAAGAAAGTGGTCATTGAGCATGTTAGCACTGAGTTGATGATTGCCGATCCTTTAACTAAAGGCATGCCACCAAAGAATTTTACGGATCATGTAACGCGAATAGGACTTGGTTCCATGATATGACCAATCATTGCAAGTACTTTCATTTTGATTAAAACTCTTATTCAGTTTAATGTTTTCTCATTTATTTTGTGCACACTTGTTTTGAGAAATTCATTTATTTTTTACTTAGAGTAAACATATGGTTTATTCATTGAGTTGAAGAGCTAATGTAAGAAACTTGATATATCGTAATACATGGGAGATAATACTTACTTTTAGAGGACCTGTCACCATGATTCATATATTTTGTTCTTGTTATGCTAAATAATGGATTAATGGGCCAAGTGGGAGAATGTTAGTAACTCCCTTATTTTTAGGGATATAGGATTATGTTTTTCAAATTTGAAATGCTCCTAATTTTTAGTGGAAGTTACCCGTATGTGGCCCATTTTGTGATCCCATTATTTTGGCAACAACTTTGGATAAACTCATATCTCATACGTGGGATAATCTGTTTAGATTTTGTGATGGCCAAAACTTTATATAAAGGAGTGGGTTTCTCTTCATAAAAGTCACTGAGTCTTCTCTTTTCTAAGGATATAGCACCATCGTGTATTAAGAGTGCGATTTGGAACTGGTTTGAAGAGGTTTTGCGTACATAGCAATGGCGATGGAGGTAGTGTGTTAATTTTTATGTTGTTCGTTCGCTGATCTGAATATGTTGTTATGTTGTATTTAAATGTTCGATCTATATGTTTAAGCTTTCATTGAAAACAAATTGCTTTTACGTTGGATTATGCTTTGTTTTCATATATTTGATTGAAAAAACGTACAATTGAAATACTATTGTTCCCGGTTAATTAGATGGGTCTTCGAGTAATTGTTTTTACATATGCAGAATATTGATTAATTAATATGCTCCGTTATGTCCTTTTTATTCAATTGTATGATCCCTTTTAAATATTAAGAGCTTGTATTTTAAATAATAATTGTATGCATATTTATTTTTAGAAATTTGTATGTATAAATTTTAGTGTTATACGTTGTAATATTAAGTTGGATAAATGTATGCATTATATCTATTTTAATTTGCATATTAATAATGTTTATGCAAATGCTTAAGCTCTTTATTTAAATTTAGATTTTTAAATGTTTAGTGATTGATATAATTTTAACAAATTAGAGAGTAGCCACAACATCTTTGATTAATTAAAATTATATTAATTATATATATATATAATTTCAAAGGTCACATTAATGAAACATTAATTGTAATTGATTATATGTAATGTGATGAAATATACCCACATGAATTTTCTTACATTTGTATGATTAATTAGGATAAAATATTATATTATATTTCTTAATTTACCCACAAGAATTAGGAAAGGGAACATAATTTAATAATTTTATCATAAGGTTACATGACTCTAATTGAGTAGGACTTTAGCCCACATGCAAGGTTTTATGTAATAGATTATCAATAAAGACATGTTTGCATTGGTAAAACATGACATTTATTTTAGTCTCAAATTATGATAATGAACATGATTTTTGAACTTGCAGTTTCTCAATCTGTGACTATTTCTGATATCAAGTGTGGCATTCCTGAGTTGAAAGGTGATAATTATAAGGTTTGGAAGGATAGAGTTCTTCTTCATTTAGGCTGGATGGACATTGACTATGCTATTAGGAAACCAGAACCACCGGCTATTACTGAGACCAGCACTCCAGATGCAGTTGATCTTTATGAAAAATGGGAGAGGTCAAATCGTCTCTCCGTAACGTTCATAAAGACCAATATTTCTGCTGGGATTCGGGGTTCAGTTGACCAGCATGAGAATGCCAAGGATTTACTAAGGGCTATTGATGAGCAATTTACCACATCTGATAAATCTCTTGCCAGCACCCTTATAATGCGATTTTCATTCTTAAAGCGCACTGGAATTAAAGGAGTGCGTGATCATATCATGTGCATAAGGGACATTGTGGCTCAACTGAAAGCTTTGGAAGTTACCATGTCTGATTCTTTCCTGGTACACTATATTTGTGCACCTTGCCTCACCATTATGCCCCTTTAAAATCTCTTACAACACACATAAGGATAAGTGGTCTATTAATGAATTATTGACCATGTGTGTTCAAGAAGAAGAAAGGCTATTGATGGAAGAAGGGGAGAAGGTGAACTTAACTACTTCTTTTAAGAATAAGAAGAACCAGCTAATAAGAAGGGAAAGATTCCTGCTCAGCTAGTTATTACGAAGGAGTCCAAGTGTTTCTTCTGTAAAAAAAGGGACACATGAAGAAGGAATGTCCAAAGTTTAAGAATTTGCTTGAAAAGAAAGGTAATTTATTTGCTTTTGTCTGTTATGAATCTAATATGACTAGTTTTATTCAATCCACCATGTGTTATGATTAAAACTAGTCATATTAGATTTATAAGAGACAAAAGCAAATAAAATTACCTTTCTTTTCAAGCCAATTCTTAAACTTCGGACATTCCTTCTTCATGTGTCCCTTCTTTTACAGAAGAAACACTTGGACTCCTTCTTAATAACTGACTGAGCAGGAATCTTTCCCTTTTATTCTTAAAAGAAGTAGTCAAGTTCACCTTCTCCCCTTCTTCCATCAATAGCCTTTCTTCTTCTTGAACACACATGGTCAATAATTCATTAATAGACCACTTATCCTTATGTGTGTTGTAAGAGATTTTAAAGGGGGCATAATGGTGAGGCAAGGTGCACAAAAATATAGTGTAACAGGAAAGAATCAGACATGGTAACTTCCAAAGCTTTCAGTTGAGCCACAATGTCCCTTATGCGCATGATATGATCATGCACTCCTTTAATTCCAGTGAGCTTTAAGGATGAAAACTGCATTATAAGGGTGCTGGCAAGAGATTTATCAGATGTGGTAAATTTCTCATCAATAGCCCTTAGTAAATCCTTGACATTCTCATTCCGGTCAACTGAACCCCGGATCCCATCAGAAATGTTGGTCTTTATGAACGTTACGGAGAGACGATTTGACCTCTCCCATTTTTCATAAAGATCAACTACATCTGGAGTGCTGGTCTTAGTAATAGTCGACGGTTCTGGTTTCCTAATAGCATAGTCAATGTTCATCCAGCCTAATGAAGAAGAACTCTCTCCTTCCAAACCTTATAATTATCACCTTTCAACTCAGGAATACCACACTTGATATCAGAAATATTCACAGATTGAGAAACTGCAAGTTCAAAAATCATGTTCATTATCATAATTTGAGACTAAAATAAATGTCACGTTTTACCAATGCAAACATGTCTTATTAATGAATCTATTAACATAAAACTTGCCTATGGGCTAAGTCCTACTCAATTAGACTCATGTAACCTTATGATAAAACTATTAAATTATGTTCCCTTTCCTAATTCCGTGGGTAAATTAAGAAATATAATATAATATTTTATCCTAATTAATCATACAAATGTAAGAAAATTCCTGTGGATATATTTCATCACATCTATACTATTATATTTTGGAAGTTTGGTTTTCACTATTCATTGGGGTTCTTTTGCTATATAAGTTAGCTTTATCTATTGTTGATGGATTTCTTATAAATATATATATGGTTCCTAGCTTATTTCAAATTTAAATTCAAATTAGTGCCTATGTTGTTTTTTTTTTTTTTTTTTTTATTTGTCACACCTTTTTTCATTTTTTATTATTATAATATTAAAAAAATTTCTCAACATTATCCATTCATATTAATTTATTCATTACATAAGTGGTTTTTTTTTTTGTGAACTACATTACCCTTGACGGGAGGTAGTCCTGCTCAATCATTTTTCTTTTTTCCTTTTCTTTTTGTTTCTTATCACAATTTCATTTTTATATTTTATTAAATATTTTCTCTCAATATAATTTAATTTATAATTATATTTATGATGTATTTTTAAAATTTTCTATGAATATATTTTTTGAATTAGAATTATAAAATTCATAATTATGTGTTTTTCTTCTACTTCAATAAAATTATTATTTTTATTTTAATTTATTATGTATTAGTATGTTTTGTTTCACTGTTCATTGGGGGTCTTTTTGCTATGTATAGTTTAGCTTGATTTACTAATATTTTTAGCTTTATCTATTGTTTGATGGATTTCTTATAAATATGTGTGTGTGTTGTGTGGTTCCTTATTTAAAATTTAATTCAAATTAATGCCTATGTTGTTTTTTTCTTGTTTTATTTGTCACACCTTTTTTTCATTTTTTATTATTATAATATTAATAATTTCTCACATTATCCATTCATATTAATTTTATTCATTACATAAGTGGTTTTTTTTTGTGAACTCAATTTACCTTGACGGGAGGTAGTCAGCTCCAGTCATTTTCCGTTTTTTCCTTTTTTTTCTTATCATAATTCCATTTTTTTTTTATTATTTTATTAAAATATTTTCTCTCAATATAATTTAAATTTGTCATTATATTTATGATGGATTGGTTAATAATTTTTATGAATATATTTTTTAATTACAATTATAAAATTCATAATTATGTTGTTTTCTTGTACTTCAATAAAATTATTATTTTTATATTTTGATTTTATTATGTATTTAGGTATATAGAGTACGTTTAAATGCTAAATCAATTTTTTTAATTATATGTTTAAAGTGATTTTTTTTATAAAACATAGGTACCCTCCACGGGAATTATGCCCCCTTCGTGAATATTATAGAGTTGTGGGAGTGCTTTATACTAACGTGAGATTATCAGAGTTTTGCTGAGTGAATTCTTCACATTAGGTGCTGGTTGATTTAGACCATTTATGGTGATGTGTGATCACTAATATTGAATTACCCAACGGATTTACTGATGGGATTCTACAGGTAATACAATTGGAGATATAGTCTCATTTTGCATACCTATAAATTGCTTTCAATTTTTGGAAAACATGTATTTGAGATAGGATAAAGCAATTCTGCTCCTCCATAGATGTTCATTCAATTAATGAATATGTCATGACATTATTTCCTAGAGAAGAGAGGGTGTTGTATTTGAGTTCTGACACCTATATGGAAGGTAGAATGAGGAGATTGGTATTTAAGCTAATTGATTGACAACTGAGTTCTTAAATGATATTAGGTGTTGTTGCACTTTTCTTATCATAAGTTGATGTTAAAGAATGAGTGTCTGTCATGCTAATGAGTAATCTTGATATATCTGGTGGACTTTGTAATGGAACCAGATTAATAAAAGTGAAATATGTCAGACATTGTCCCATGTTGGTGGTGTATTTACCAAAACCAGTTTTCTTGCTTGGTCAATTATATGTTGTTGTATTTATGGTTTAGTTTCAACAACACTTGTGATTCTTATATGTAATGATAATTTTAAGTGTTTGTAATGTGACGAAAAATATGATGTACAAGGAGACATTCAAAAAATATAAATGAAACAAAATTTATATTCCATTTTTAATTATTATATTGATTTTTGATTTTTCAATCCATTTTTTCTTTTTTAATTTTTATATTCTTTATACACAAAGAAATATAGAATTAATATTAAAAAAGGAATAAATCATTATTATTTTTTAATTACATATATTTAATAAATTATGTATATTATATCATTCAATGTTAATAACCTATTGGAATAATATAATATTCGTGCATCGCACAGGTTGGACATTAGTTACATATAATCAATTACAATTAATGTTTCATTAATGTGACCTTTGAAATTATATATATATATAATTAATATAATTTTAATTAATCAAAAATGTTGTGGCTACTCTCTAATTTGTTAAAATTATATCAATCACTAAACATTTAAAATCTAAATTTAAATAAAGAGCTTAAGCATTTGCATAAACATTATTAATAATGCAATTAAATAAATAATAATGCAAACATTTATCCAACTTAATATTCCGTATAACAACAAAATTTATACATACCAAATTTCTAAAATAAATAAATATGCATACAATTATTACTTAAAATACAAGCTCTTAATATTTAAAAAAGGATCATACAATTGAATATAAAAAGAACATAAACAGAGCATGTTAATTAATCAATATTCTGCATATGTAAAAACAACTACTCGAAGACCCATCTAATTAACCGGAACAATAGTATATCAAATTGTACGTTTTTCAATCAATATATGAAAACAAAGCATAATCAACGTAAAAGCAATTTGTTTTCTTCTCGTTAATTTCAATCTTACGTGGTGAGGGCACATATACTTCTCTCATTATTTACAGGAACATAAATAGTGCAATATATGAATTTATAAAACCCCAAAAATGGTAACCGGCAACACCCATGTGCTCTGAGCCTCTGACGTTGAGTAGAAACTCCATAAAGTTTTTTTTTAATATTCAATTCAACCCCACAGTATTAGTTCTAGAAGTAATTGGAACTAATCCACGTACATTAGAACTAATCCACGTACATGATTACGAGCACGTATGGAAACATACAAATCAATGATGCAAGCAAGACAGAGGCCTAACCATGCTCTGATGCCAAATGAAAGCTTAAACATATAGATCGGAACATGTTAAATACAACATACAACATATTCAGATCAAGCGGAAGCAACAGAAAAATTAAACACACTAACCTCCAGCCATTGCTATGCACGCAAAACCTCTTCAACCAGTTCCAAATCTCACTCTTAATACACGATGGTGCTGTATCCTTAGATAAGAGAAGACTCAATGACTTTTATGAAGAGAAGAAACCCATTCCTTTAATAGAGTTTTGGCCATCACAAAATCTAACAAATTATCCCACGAATGATATATGGGTTTATCCAAAAGGTTGTTGCCAAATAATGGGATCACAAAAATGGGCCACATACGGGTAACTTCCACTAAAATTAGGAGCATTTCAAATTTGAAAAACATAATCCTATATCCCTAAAAATAAGGGGAGATACTAACATGACAGTCAATCAAATCCACTCGGTCTTTTCTGTTTTTATTTTTTATTTTCCAATTTTAAAATTAAAATATTTTGGTAAACATATATAACGAGGAAAAAAAATAATCACGCCAAGAGTTTGTTACGTTATATTAGTGACCAATCTTAACCAAATATTTTGGAGTGATAATACATAAATTGAGTTTTAAACTTAGAAAGATACTATCTATTTTTTTTTATTTATTTGTTGTATTTGAAGCTTTTTTTAATTTGTCTGTTTCATTTAAAAATTTAAGAAGGTAATATTAATTATATTTTCTATTTTAACCCTTAATAAAGAGATATAATAAGTAAAAAATAATGAATAAAATAGAGAGATAAGGGGTATGTTAAAAAATACAATAAATTTAATGTAAAAATATATTTATTATATTTTTTAATTTATGCGTTTTTATTTAATGGTACAAATAAATAGGAACATAGGTAGTAGTAGATAACAAATATGTATATATTATATGTTTTGGGGAGTACCCCTTGGCAAATATATTATTAGCCAAGAAAAAAATTGTCTCCGAGGAAAACACACCCATGATTTAAACAAATAAAGTAGAAAAAATAAATATTCACAATAAAAGAGATGTTTTTATCGGTGAAAAATATTATAAATCAACAGTTGTTTTGGAGGTGGAACTTTTGGTTTTTAGAACAAGCTTTAAAGGTGGTTAATGGAGGAATTAGATATATACCTATAAAAAACACTCAATATAATTATGATAGAGTAAGAGGTAGTAGAAGATAAGAAGCTAAAGCTTGTGTGCATGTGTTGCACTAGTATTTAGAATAGTGTTAACTGTATAAAACTGTATAACTGATTCTGTTAGTTAGTTTTCAGTTGTTTGGTAGTTTGTTAGTTTGGTTACTCATTTCAGAATTGTATAAATCCATTCTCTGTACTCTTTCCAAAATCAATCAATGACAATTCCTTCAATTCTCAATATGGTATCAGAGCTCCCTATGGAGCTCTGGTTGCCAAAGAAATCTTCCGCAGCGTGATATTCATTTTCTTCTTCCATTCCACCACCTTCGTTCTTTTCTCTTTGAGAAAATCATGGCAAACCAGGAGCTATTCAGATTTTCTTACAAATCCAGGCGAATCCTCTTTTTCTGCACTCTAATGAAAGTCCAGCTTAAGTGTTAGTCTCACCCCCATTAAATGGTAAGAACTACCATGCATGGGCCAGGGCAATGGAATACTTGCGCTTGATTCCAAGAACAAGCTAGAGATCATTAATTGGAAGCTTTACTCCTCCAAGCAGATTCAGATCCTCTTTATAGAGCATGGAAACGATGCATACATATGGTTTTGCATGGATTCATCATTCAGTTTCAAATCCATCCTTCAATCAATTCTTTGGATAAGACTTGCTTCAGCAACTTGGAATGATTTACGAACAGGTTTTCACAAGGAGATATCTTCAGAATTCTCAGATTTGAAGAAGAAGAACAATGAAATTTATCGGAATCTTTTTTATTTTTAAACAAGGTACTTATACCATAATTGAGTACTTCCACTCAATATTGAAATCTCTTTGAGGACGATATGAAAATTTCCAGCCTATTCCTTCTTGTTAAAGTTCCACAACCATGTTCTTGTGGATCAATTCAACTATTTCAGACATATAGAGAGAGGAGTTGTTTTTTATGTGATTTCGATTTCTTAAAGGTCTTAATGAGTATGGGTGATCATGGGTTGGGTCAACCCGACCAACCCGGTTGGGTTTGAACCCGACCCGTACCCATAAACCTGGTATGGTCGGGTTATTCGGGTAAACCCAACCCGGAAACCGAAAACAAAGGTGTAGGGGAAGGATGAGTCGGGTAACGGGTTGAGGTTTTGCAGACCAGTGGAACCCGACCCGACTTGGGTTGCTGCCTTATGTCTTTTATTTTGCTGATTTTTATCCCCTAATTCAAATTCACAATCAGATTCAATCATTTCCATTTCCCCTAATTTTTCATCCCACGTGGAACCCTAAGAAGAATCCCGCGCGCTTCGTATGTGCCTTCCCCCTTCTTTCATCTGTCGTCTCCGCTACGCCCCTAGTCCACCGTGCCGCCGCTTCGCATGTGCATTCTCAGCAGCGCTTGGCCTCTGTTGTAGATCCTATTCTCGGCACCATACCAGCCGGGAATGGGATTGATGGAGAAGAAGAAGAAGGGGCATTGTCGTCAAATCGAGGAAGGCTGCTAAACGCTTGAGTGCTGCTCCCGTGGAGTCATCTCCTTTTCCATCACCGCTTTTCTCTATTGCATTTGCCTCTTCTTTTCCCTCTCTTGCGTTGATTTCTCCTGTGACTGCTTCATCCGCCCATTCTCTCCCCTCTTACTTCCAAAACCTATTTTTTCAGTGGCTTCTGGCGATAAAGGCGACGATGGAGGAAAACGAAAGAGAAGGTTCGCGAACTACGGGATAACCTCGGGTCGCTTGGGGGTCGGACGGATAAAAAAATTTGGTTTTTTGTTTTCTGGCCCAAAAAGGGACACAGCCCGACCAAGTCTACCCCGACCGACTCCCAATTCTCGGGTCGGTTCGCTTTGGGTTTGACTTGTTTTTTTGTAGTTACCCGAACCGATCTAACCCGTGCTCTTCCTCGGTTCGGGGTTGCTCAGACCCATGAACCCGACCCAGTATCACCCCTATTAATGAGCCTTATACCCATGTCAAGTCCTCAGATCATGCTCATGGATCCATACCTTCTATTACCAAGTATTTTCGCTAGTAGTACAGCAAGAAAGGGAATTGCAACAGAAGAAAACTCAGATTCCTTTCCAGAACCAAAGGTATTGTTGCAAATTCAGATCTTGGCTCATTTACTGGAGGAAGGGGCAGAGGGTTAATTTTGTAGAGGTAGAGGACGAAATATTTATGGAGGAAGATGTCAGATGCTCCTGCAAAGCTGTGGTTCCCATTGTGGTCGAACCAATCATACAGTTGAGACTTGCTACTTCAAACATGGCTTTCCACCAGGATACAAATCCAAGAATGTTAGAACTGCAAATGCAGTGAGCACTGTAAGCATTGAAGAAGATGCCACATCATCAAGTCTCATTGATTTGGATACCAATGTACTTTACTCAAGAGCAATATCAAGGAATTCTGGCACTCTTACAACAATCTAAACAATTATCTACCACCACTCAACATGTTTCAAACATGGTTCACACACCCACAACATTGATATCCTCACAGCCACCTTCAATCCCAGGTAAATTCTATGATCAATAGCTTCTTGATTACAGGAGCCACATACCACATGTCTTCAAATCTAATCATGTTTGATTCTCTTAATCCTATTCAACCCATACCTATTACCTTACCAAATGGTTCCAAAGTTTAGCCTCCATGTCTGGTAATATACATCTCACAGATTCTTTAATATTGACCGATGCCTTGTTTGTTCCCAATTTTTGTGTTAACCTTATATCAATCAATAATTTGATTAAAACCTCCAACTGTCATCTGATTTTTCATTCTGATTTTTGCTTTATCAAACAGAATACAATCTTGAAGATGATTGGTTTAGCTGAGCAGCATGATGGGCTATTCACCTTGACTTCAAACCTTCGCACCAGCTCAGAAAAAGGATAGGTCAAATCCAGTTAATTCAGTTTCTGCAAGCCTCCTCAAATGAGTCAATGTTATGGCATCATAGATTAGGTCACATCTCTCAATCAAGATTGCAAATCATGTGTAACATTTTCCCTTTATTCCTAATATACATGTTTCACCTTGTGATGTTTGTCAATTTGCTAAACAAAAGAAATTACCATTCACTTTGAGTAATACTCATTCTACTCAAGTTTTTGATATTTTACATGCTGATATTTGGGGGCCATATTTTGTTCCCTCAATTCATGGTCACAAGTATTTCCTAACTTTAGTAGATGACTACAACGGGTTTACTTGGTTAATTTTGATGAAACAGAAAAGTGAAACAAGAACACACCTGACTCATTTCATTCTCATATAGAGACACAATTTCAAACAAAATTGAAAGTATTAAGGACTGATAATGGCCCTGAGTTTCTTATGACATATTTTTTTCTCAACAAAGGAATCATTCACCAAACCACATGTGTGGAGACTCCCATGAAAATGGGATAACAGAAAGGAAACATCACCACATAATGAATGTAGCCAGGGCCCTATTATTTCAAGCTAAACTACCTATTCAATTGTGGTCTTATGTTGTCACCCATTATGCACATCTCATTAATAGGATTCCTAGTCCCATTTTACAAGATAAATGTCCATATGAATGCTTCATTATAAACCACTAATTTTAATTCATCTAAAAGTTTTTGGTTGTTTAGCTTTTGCTAGTACTTTGCAGGTAAACAGAACCAAATTCAGTCCTAGAGTTAGAAAGTCTATTTTCTTAGGGTATAAAGAAGGAACAAAGGGATATGTATAGTATGATTTGCTTTCTAGACAATTTTTGTTTCAAGACATGTTGTATTTTATGAAACAAATTTTCCATTTATGAAGACAAACAATGACTCAACTTTCTCACCTCCTCCTTCTTTTGAAATTCCCACAATTTCTCCAGCCATTTCTCCAATTACTCTTCTAGATATTGATTCATCTCCTGTCCCACACTCAACCTCTCCTGTCCCAGACATTCCCACATCACCTAAACCTTCTCATCCCCCACCGTTGCGAGTTTCAACTAGACAGAGACATAAGCCAAATTACCTCAAGGATTACCACCGTAGCCTATCAGCCGACAGCTGCTCCACTTCATCTTCAAATGATTCTGCAGGTAACTTCACTTCTTCTTTGTACCCTTTATCCAATTTTCTGACTTATACCAAATGTTCTCCATCTTACAAAAACTTCTGTCTAAATGTCACTATACATTCTGAGCCTCATACATATGCTCAATTGGAAGAATGCCATGGATGCTAAGATTTCTGCTTTAGAGCAAAACAATACTTGGTCTCTAGTGGATTTACCACCAGGCAAGCACCCTATAGGTTGCAAATGGGTATACAAAATAAAGTATAATGTTTATGGTTCTATAGAGAGATACAAGGCAAGGTTAGTTGCCAAAGGATATACTCAGTTAGAAGGTGTTTATTATTTTGAAACCTTCTCTCCAGTGGTTAAAATGACCACCATCAGGGTCATTCTAGCACTAGCTGCAGCAAACAATTGGCATTTGGAACAGCTTGATGTTAACAATGCATTCCTTCATGGTGATTTGCATGAAGAGGTTTATATGACTTTGCCCCCAGGACTTCCAAGAGCTTCCTCCTCTCAAGTCTGCAGGCTCCACAAATCTTTATATGGGCTTAAACAAGCTAGCAGACAGTGGTACTCCAAATTATCCACTGCACTGTTATCCCTCAATTACAAACAATCCAATGCTGATCATTCCTTATTCATTAAGCATTCTGGTGCTTCATTTACTGCCTTACTGATTTATGTTGATGATATAGTGCTCACAGGCAACAATTTTGAAGAAATACAAGCAGTTAAACAGTTTCTGGATTCTCAATTTAAAATCAAAGATCTTGGCTCCTCAGATTCTTTTTGGGTCTAGAAATTTCAAGGTCTAAATCAGGGATATTGATTAACCAACGCAAATACACCTTAGATTTGCTCAATGACAGTGGTCTTCTTGGTGCAAAGCCTGTCTCTACTCCTATGGATCCTTCTACAAAATTGTTAGCTGACCATGGTGCTCCTTGCTCTGACACTTCTGCTTATAGACGCCTAATAGGCAAACTGCTTTATTTGACCAGATATTTCCATTGTGGTTCAGCAATTAAGTCAATTTGTTTCCAATCCATTGAGCCTCGTCAAAAGGCAGCCCTGCAAGTATTAAGATACCTGAAAAGTTCTCCAACTAAGGGTCTCTTTATCCTGCAACTAATTCTCTCAAGGTGACCGGTTTTGCTGACTCCAACTGGGGTACTTGTCCCATTTCTCGCAAGTCTATTACTGGATTTTGCGTTTTGCTTGGTGATTCCCTTGTTTCCTGGAAGTCTAAGAAACAAAACACAATTTCCCGGTCCTCATCTGAAGCTGAATATAGAGCCCTTGCAACTCTTACTTGTGAATTACAATGGTTCCAATTTTTGTTCCAAGACTTGCAGCTTCCTTTTCCTTCTCCAGTTTCTGTTTATTGTGGCAATCGTTCAGCTGTTTACTTGGCCCACAATCCTACATTTCATAAGAGGACTAAGCATATTGAAATAGATTGCCATGTTGTTCATGAACAGATTCAATCTGGACTCATACATCTTCTTTCGATCTCTACCTCTGATCAGCTAGCAGATGTTTTTTACCAAACCTTTGTATTCTACATCTTTCACTCTTGTATTTCCAAGTTAGGACTTCATGACATTCATGGACCAACTTGAGGGGGGGTGTTAATTGTATAAAACTGTATAATTGATTCTGTTAGTTAGTTTTCAGTTGTTTGGTAGTTTGTTAGTTTGCTTACTCATTTCAGAATTGTATAAATCCATTCTTTGTACTCTTTCCAAAATCAATCAATGACAATTCCTTCAATTCTCAATATTACGTTTTTTCTAATATGAGAAATGTTACATATGATAATTATAAATTAAATGTGGTAGTAGTTATAATTTCTAATGCATTAAAGAAACAATGCATGCACATACCTTTCTCTCTCCTATTGAATAATGTACTGGAGAGAAGTTTTTCTCTCCTTATAGGGGTAGTACATTAATCCCTATGTGAGTGATGGGAGTAGTCTCATACAACATCAAATGACACGGTTTAGTAGGAGTGTTTGTGGATTGGATTGGATCGATTTTGAGGAAAAAATCATTCAATCAAATATTTTTGGTTTTCTCATTTAATCATCTAATCAATTTTGATTTCTTTTCCAAATCCAATCCAATTCAATTTTAATGGGTTTAAATTAGATTGGATTTCGATTTCTCAAATAAACTAAAATTAAAATGAAGTTATAGAAGCAAAATTATGACATCATTACTAGTTTCCAAAATCAATCATTTACAAATTTAAAGCCGAAAAGTTATGATTTGCCAAATTGTTAATGTTTATTGAACAAATTAATAAGTTATAACTTTAAATACTTAATTAGATATGAGAGTCGATCCCAATTCCATAGCTCATATAACAATATCCGCTTATGATAACCCAATATGATAAAACATGCAATTATAATTATCTTATCCTATAACATACAAATTACTTCATGGCTTCCAATCTCATTATTGAATGTTATTCGTTAAATATAGTTGCACAATAATAATTTTTTTTACATCATTACAGAAAAATAATTTCAATAGTAATAATATATCAAAATGTTTAAAAAAACTTGGATTGAATTGGTTCTCATATACAGATGCGAAATCCAATCCAATCCAATTAAAAATTTCAATTTTTTACGGTTTGTAATTTTTTTAGTTTGCGATTTTTAAATAAATTGTTGCGATTCCAATTGAATAGGATTGGATTTGAACATCACTATGGCTTAGTAGAAAACACAGCTCTCTCAATGCGAAGAGTCTTTTTTTTAGTACATATCACACTATACCCTTAGTTTCACAGGAGAGTAAGAGCATGTTTGGGTGGAACTTCTACAGAAGTACTTCTAGGTGAAAAAATAACATGAATCGAAGAGGTCAAATGGATTTAACTTCTCCATAAGTTAAAATTAGTCTTTGTAGACCACCTCCTCCAAATTAACTTCTCTAAAAGTAACTAATTTTAACTTATGGAGAAGTTAAATGCATTTGAGCTCTTTGATTTATGCTATTTTTTTCACCTAGATTTACTTCTGCAGAAGTTCCACCCAAACAGCCTCTAAATACAACTTACTTGAGATAAGTGGTAGGAGATGATGACCGACACTTGGTTGTCCGTCCAACAAGGTCCTTGTAAGGTCCAACTTCCAATTTAAACTGAAAATAACGAAAATAATTTTACATCCTCCTACTTTATATTTCTAAAAATCCTTCTAATATATAAAGTAAATATTAATATTTTCTCTATTTTAAGGTATTCAATGCATTTATTTTTTATTTAATATTTACTTTATATAGTATTAGAAGAATAAATTAGGAGGGTATAACATTTCCCTATCAACAATGAAAATATACTACTTAATAAAATATTAAAGACCAACTTTAATTAAAAAACAAGTTTTTGAAGTTTCTAATTGGTTTATACTCCCTCTATCATGTTTTATTTGATGTTTAATCTATAACACGAGAATTAAGAAAATATCATTAATATTTTTAATTTTATAAAAATATACATTAATTTTTTATTATATTCCTGATATTTTATATTAAAAATACACCATTTAAAAAATACTTATTAATTAAGTAATAAAGGTGGAATTAGTTAAATAAGAAGGAGGGAGTAATTAGATAGAATTTATTTTAAAATCAATGAAAAAATGAATTATGTATATATTACAATGCATATTCAATTAAATTCATTCATTTTTCAAAACTCCATAAGACATTGATGTATTGTGTTTCTAATCAAGTCTTAATAATATGTTTGGTTTATTTAAAATCATGCACACTGTAAACATGGATTTGGGCCAATATTATTCTCAGTAGCATTAGCCTGGATTCACGTTTGTAACGTCATTTGAGAGTAAACCAAACACACATAAATTATTAAAAAATGATTTTTTTAGATTTTACTCTCTCTAATTAAATATTATTTTTTTATTTTATTTTGAATACTCTTGGTTTTGATTGGTCATAATTAATTGATCATAGTTAAAAAGAAAATCAGTCAAGATTACAAATAAAATTTATAATACTTGTTCCTTAAACTAAAGTAGTATAGATTATTTTCTATTTTAAAATGAACAGAAATGAATGTGTCATTATTATTATTATTATTATTCTAATAAAAATGTTGTATTTTTTCTAATTAACTAAGAACGAAACATGATATAGCTTTTGATGGTGCGTGGTGACAAGCGCAAGGTGAAGGTGTAGTGTAATGTGAGTGGTCCCCACACAGTGAAAGGCATAGCATATAGGAAGAGCAATACGTGTGGGTGAGTGGGGACAGCCACTGGTTACCCTCATTCTCAAGTTTCAACTTTACTACTCATTGGATCCCCCGTCCCCATCTCTCCCTCTCACTCACTGCTCTTTTTGCTTTCTTTCGCCATTGCCAATAATAAATAAGGATTGATTCCATTTATTTTATGGGCGCCCAAGAAGGAGAAAAACACCTAGCTAGCTACAATACAAAGGTCAAGGGGGAATTCACAATTCAGAGAGAAACTGTGTAAGGTGTAAGAATGTGACAGAAACAACAACGATTGAGGGTCCCAGTGAGCGGGTTCTACTTCTACCTTCATCTCGGGTCGCACAACCACCGAACCACCCAACCATTTTTTTGTCTCTTAGGCTGCTTCTGCTGCATACCCTTGACCCTTGTCTCACTAGTATAGTAGTAATTAATCAAATGTTTACAATGGAATATTAAAATACTAGTAATATACTACTATATAATATATACAAATTATTTTAATATTTTTTAATTTTCATTATTTTTATTGAATACAAAACTGTGGTTGTATAAATATTCTTCAGATCATGTTACGGCGCATTAAGTTAAAAATGCTGTTGTCTAACACACGATAACCCTTTTTTTAAAAGCAATAATAATTGATAAGTCTTATTTCATTGAAGATATTCTCTCTCTACTGTATTTCTTTTTAAGTGTCACGTCTTAGAAAAATTTCCGTGTTTATCTATCAGCTCTTTTAGTAATATTAATGTTATTAACTTAATTTGGATTTGTTAACATCAATCATTGATATAAAGAATATAAAAGTCAAACATTTTCATTAAAAAGGGCATTTACTTTTTCAGAAATATAAGAACTTTTCAATTTTCATTTTCATTTTCCTATTTCTATATTTTATTTTAAGATTTAATTATAAAAATATTATCTTATATATATATATATCATTTTATTTACTATTTTCAAATTTTATATAGGAAATAATATGAAATTAAATAAAACTAATTGTAATTAAAATTGAGCTTAAGAAATAGATCAAAAAATAAAATAAAAATCAAAGAGTAAAATAAAATTTTCATCCTTATAAAATACCTGAGTTTTTATATTTGTCCCTAGAATTTGTTTCTTTTTTAATTCATCTTTATAAAATATTTAAACTATTTTTTTAGTCTTGCGATTGATTCTACCGATAATTGCAAATGTGACAAAACAACCATCACATGCAAGAATCTTATGTGCAGTACCTGACACATTATACAACAATGTTAGTCTCCTTAAATTCATTCAGAGATTATTTATGATATACATAAAAGAGAAAATACGCAAAGAATTTAAATTCAAGTTTGGTATGAGATTTGACTCTCCAAATCAATTTAAGGAGACTAACACTCTCATAAATGGGTTAGGATATTCTCAAGTATTATTGACTATTATATTTAGGTGTTAGACACATCTATAATTAATATTAGAATTAACACCAAGAGTGTGTTTGGTAAAACTAGCTGAAAGCTGAAAAGCTAGATGAAAGTTGAAACGCTAGTTGAAAGCTGAAAAGCTAGCTAATTTGATTGAAGATATTTGGTAAAACTGGCTGAAAATGGTAAAATAATATACAAGGACATTATTAACCATTAAATAATGATAAACCGGGGTGGTTGAAGGATAAACTTATAATAAATTTTCAACTAGTAAGTGAAAATGAGAGCTTTTCAAAAAAGCTACTTGAAGTAGCTTTTCAAGAAAAGCTAGTAGCTATCCAAAAAAACTACCTTAGAGCATCCACAATGGAAGAACTCTATTTGGGTGCTTCCAATGGGACTCACGTGAACACATCACTCATTTTTACTCTTCCCAATACAAGCACCTCCAAACACTTTTATCTCTACAATGGAGCAACTCTTTGGGTGCTTCCAATAGGTCCCACAAAATAAAAAAACAACTGTTGCTTCCAAATTTTTTTATTCTTTTAATACTTTTGATTGCTTTTGAAGGTTGCTTCCTAAAGCAACTATAGTTGGGGAATCACCTCTCCACAAATGCTTACAATTCTTGAATCCCAAGAAGCACCAGTGCTTCCTTAGCTGGATTGCCTCCCAATCTCATATTGTGGATGTTCTTATTAAACACAACTGAAATTGTTTCAGCTACTAATTTCAGCTTTCAATAAAAAAAAAATCACCTTAACGTTTGTCGCTAAGGTTAACAAAACCATTAATTAACGTTCGGGCAGTGTTGTGGACTGGATTAATAATAACCTGTCTCGGGTCAATCAGGTTGATGGTTTGGAGTGGTCAACTGTCTTTGCTATATCTTGCTAGTATATTTGGAGAGTCCGTAATGACTATGTCTTTAATAAGATAATTAATTCTGTTGATGACATAGTTTATCGTATTATTTCCTTGGCGCGTGAGGCTCTAGGAGTCCGTCATGGTTGTTGTCTAATGAGGGCCGCAAGGTTGTGAAGCATGTTGGGTGGGTTCATCCTCCTGAGGGGTGGGCTAAATTCAACACTGATGGATCTGTGAAGGGCAGTAGTGGTATTGCTGGCTGCGGTGGGGTCCTTCGTGATGCAGAGGGTCGTTGGATTGTTGGTTTTAACCAGAATCTGGGGTACGGAACTTAGAGGAGTTTCCAATGCTTTGGAAATAGCTTGGGACCGTGGGATTAAGAAGCTGTTATGTGAGTGTGATTCTTCTGTGAGTGTTAATCTTATTCACAATGGAACCCCTGATTATCATCCTTACTCTTTCATTCATATTCGTGAGTTTCTTAATCGGGATTGGATTGTCAAGATTTATCACGTCTGGCGTGAAGCTAATGGTGTTGCTGACATGCTTGCTAGGACTACATCTTTGGGTTAGTTTGGTATTCAAACTTTTTCTACGCCCCCGGCTTGTGTTCTTATTCCTCTTAGGCATGATTTGGCGGGTAGTGTTGTCCCGCGTTTAATTTCTTTGTAATCTTTTGGCCTAGGCCTCCTTTTTATCCAAAAAAAAAAAACCATTAATTAATAAATGAGAAAAAAAATTGAGGGAACATAATAAATGAGTGTCATAAAAATATTAGTTAAATATTATATAAATAAAAAAAGTTCTATTGAAAATAGTAATATCTATTGTATTTGTAGCATTTAAGTAATAGTTTGTCAGTTTTATTTCTTAACTAGTATCCTAAAAATACTTCTAAATAATTTTAAAATATTTAAATGAGAATTTAATGAAAAATAATAAAATTAATCATATTTCTTAATTTATATGTAGTTAACCATATTTTTTGAATTATTTTATATTTTTTTAATTTTTTAATAAATTATAAAAAAATATTTAAAAAATTAATTTAAACACACACACGATTAGGAAAATAGGAAAACAAGGATTTTATATAAGAAAATTATATAACACTATAAAGAATTGTAAATGAATTATATTTATTAAAAAATATATTCTTGAACTTGTAAAAAGAATGTTCGCAATTCCAACAATATCTTAGGTGTCGAATATTGAAATTTACATGCAAATAACATTGTTTTCTTACCAGGGTCAGCCCAACATGTAGTGAGGCCTCAAGCAAATCTTCATTTTGAGGTGTTTTTAAATACATAAGGTACAAAAAGGGGCCTTAAAAGTTAAAATTCTTTTAGCAAGGATTGAACCATCAACCCTTTGAGGAGGAAAATCAATTTCTAAACCAATGAACTAGGCCTAATTATAATAATATTTTTAATTTTTTATATAAAGGATGCTATTAACAATCAAGGGCTTAAAGCAGGGGCTTGAGCAGCCTTACCCTTGGGTCGGTCCTGTTTCTTAAATAGGGGTGTTGATATCAAATTCAATCCACTATAAATTGAAAAAATAGGCTGAAAAATTAAAAATCGAATTAAATCTAACACCAAAAAATCTAAAAATGAAAAAAACCGATTTTTTTTATTAAATTGGTTTTTAAATCCTATATTAAAAATCGATCCGAACTGAACTTATATACACATATATTATTTTACTTATAAAATATTCATACATTTTTACCTATACACATATTTATTTATGAAATTAGTTATACTAATATACTTTTTATGATTTTATCTTCTAATATTATGTTAATATCTCTATAAATATAATAATTTTAAATTATTTTCCACATCTCATATTCTTTTTTGTATAATTTTACATTTATATCAATAAATATAAACTTAAAAAATTACTATTATTTCATAACTTTATCACTTTTATCTAATAATTATTATCCTTAAAAAAATCAAAAACTGATCCGATCAATTTCAATTTATATTTGATCAGTTTTAAAAAATAATCAAAATCAATAAAATTATAAAGTACTAAAATCAAAATGATTAACTATTCGTTTGGTTCGGTTTGAAAATGAGATGTTCAAGCGTTACATTGCGTAAAAAGTTACCGAGAAGAAAAACCAGGATTATTATATTATTGATAGTCCTTTTTATAAGGCACTTGATAATCTCTATGAAACATTTAATTTTTTTTTCTGATTTACCCTTATTAAATTCTTCCATGTATTTTGCTAATTGTTCATTAACGAGGTATTATAAATATTGTTACATAGATGACCGAGAGAGAGAGTTAAACATTTGCACTTTTCCATATACATTTGCGTGTTCCAATACAATTGATAGTGAGAATTGATACTATATTTAGTGCAGAATTTAATCTTAATTATTTAGTGAAAGAATATACTAATAATATTAAATATGGGTAAAAATGGAATGTTGTATTATCTTTTTATAAAATCAATAAAATTAACTACTTAAATCACTTTTTTTTGTCCGTGTAATTTAGTTAAAAGTGTCTTATAAATATGGCCGGAGAAGTATACGATCCTCACTGACTGTTAGCAATTTCATCAAGACATGGGTTACCTGCTTGGAATTGTGCACATGATACAGATGCATTTATGGTCGTTGACTTGCTGTACAAATGCCATGGCTCTAGGTAGCACTAGCAATATAGGGTGGAAAGTAGGAGGACCGAGAAGAAATAAAGAGAGAGGATAATTTTGTGTGTTTATTATTCAGAAATTATAAATGAGAAAAATTTAAAAGTGAGCCTCATATATTCTTATTTCTTTGTGTTTGATAGTCTTGATAGAAATAGGGTAGAGAGAAATGAGGTGAACAAAAATAGATGAAAAATAGAGAAGAAATTGAGTTGTTGGTAAGAAAGAAATAATGATAAAATAGGGTGGAGAGAAATAGTATTTTTGTTTGGTAGGAGAGAAATAGAAAGAAGAGAAATTTGATTATAATATATAAAGATCAAAATACCCCTAAATATATTCTTGAGTTAAATTTATAAAAATTTAAAATATTTAAATTTATAAATAATATATTAATAATTTATATAAAGACTTAAATGCCCTTGAAATAAATATTTATAGTAAAATTTTAAAATATATAAACTTTTAATTAATATATATAAGATTCATTAATGTAAATTTTAAAATATATATTTAAGTAAAATCTTGTTTTATTAAGAAAAATACCATAGCGAGAGATTTGGCACATAATGAAGACAAGTACAAAAAAGGCACATACTCACCTTCCATTTGCAGTTGTAGGGTTGCTTCCCTTTTAGAAGGGCACATTGGTCACAAACTATTTACTTGACTCTCTCTCTCTCTCCTGCCAGCAATAATTTCTTCGCAAAATAGCGGAGAAAGATTAAGAGATGGAACCCACATATATTATATTCTCTCTTCCCTTATTTCTACACTATCAAACTCACAATCCTATTTCTCTTCCCTCAATTTCTTCTCCCCCTCACTCAATTTCTTCTTTACCAAACACAACATAAAAGAGAAATGGGGTAGAAATTCACTCCAACACTCTATTTCACTTTGACTCATATTCTTCTCATACTAAACAAGATAAAAGAAAAAAATATTATCTTATTTCTACTCAATTTCTTTTATTTCACTTATCAAACAATCCAATTTTTTTCTCAATTTCTCACTCTCTTTTTTTCTTCTATATTTTTCTCCAACATTTTCCTCGCCCTAGTTCTTTAATACATTAATTTTTATATTTAAAAAGCTATATTTAATTAGCATTTTTAAGATATTTTGATAACAATTAGTGCCCTAAGGAAGAGATTCTACACCTCAAAGGATATGGCCTCAAACCCGTGTGTTGATACTTTCTAGATTCATCTTAATTTTCACTCATGAGAGCCACGTCATGCCATGCCATGCCATGACCTCACAACTCTCATTTGATAGTTTTTATGACTTTACTATTTTTCTAATATTTTTCCTAAAGAGGTCTTGGGTGGCTTGGCCTCAAAACTATAATTTGATACTTACAAAAAAACTATAATTTGATAGTTTTAATTTTTCCTTTGTATTTCCATACTTAAGTGAGGCACTGCATAGGTCTTTTAGTACTAGCCCTCACATCCCCCATATGAGAATTTATTCCCCTTTTATTTTTCTACTCATGGGCCTCCCCCTTTTCCTATAAATATGAGTCTCTCACTCATGTAACTTTTTTATCTTGAATTTTAATAGAAAGATTATGTTTTGTACCTCCTCTTTGTGAGTTGAGAAGGATTGATGACTCCAAGAGTTGGTGGCGTTTCTGCATTAAGACTTATCAGCCTAAGGGGTTGCCTCAGCATGTGGTGTCTTTCCATTTTTCATTTTATTTCCTTTTTGTTCTTGCTAAGTCCGAATTTCCATAGCTCATTTGCATGAATTGTGTGTTGATTTTGTGTGTATGAATTCCAATTCTAGATCCATAAATGTGTTGTAATCAATTCATATAAGATGTTTGTTGATTTGGAGCCTTGGAGATGCAATTTTGAGCGTGAAAAAGAGGTTGCATAGGTGCAATTTTTGCACTAATTTTCTTGTAATTCATCATCTTATTTCTTGTAATTTCTGGATTGTAGACTATTTTTGAGCCCGACGTGCTCTTCTGATCTTTCAACACTTGTTTGCTTGTTTGTTCGGTGAATTTATGCTTAGATGGGGTTGTGTATGGCGCGCTTTGTATGCCCCCCGGGTGATTGTTAATTTGCCTCTTTGTTGTTCTTCATGTTCATCATATGCTTCTTTTGTGTTTGATGATTTGTGGTGAATTGTGATAAGAGGAAACACACCATTCGACTTTCTTTCTCCAAAGATTGTTCACCAACATTCATCCTCATTCCAATTCACATTTGCTCTTCCCCATTTCAATTTAGTTCTTTACTTTCAGTCATTTATTTTCCTGTTCTTCCCCGTCCAAATCTCAATTCTTGCTCACCCCCTTTCAATTCTGTCATTTTATTTCTTTTCTCCACATCCTTTTTCTTTCGGCTCACCCCCTTTACTTTCTGCCATTTTAATTTCTACTAATGGGGAGCTAAAGTAGCTTCACCAACTTGAACTGGATCATCATCATATCCTTCTTTTCTTCTAGTTCATGCGCTATTTTTGTGTTATGTATTGTTCCATTCTGTTCAAATTCTCTTTGTTTGTTTGTTAATCCAATTATAAATTTGAAATCGGTGCTATAAAATCATTAGGAACGTGTGGTTGATTGTTCAAAATGCTTAATTATAGACATGGGTTGTTCTTGAGAATCTTTAGAAGTTCATCATGTTCATGGTGAAATTCTTATTGTGAATCAATTGTAATCCATAAAAATTAACATAAACGCGTACGTACGCTGTATGACCACTTGTTAAGGATTGAATTTGATGGATGTTGCAAGCTTTTGATAGATTTTTTACTCAAGTTGTCATAATATTTTTACAAGCAAATTTAGATTTTGGGTCCAAGCTTTGTTTAACAAATTGTTCTTCAAGAAGAACATATTTGATCCAATTTTTATAGGAGATACACACATTTTTTTAGAATAGAGACCACTTCATAATTTCTGTAATTTGCAAGTTGGGGCAAAAGATAATTAGAAAAAAATTTAAAAAGAGTGAAAAGTAGAGGAAAGGTTAAAAGAAAAAGTCAAAAGTCAAAAAAAGGTAATAAAGTAATAGATGTATGATGAAAAAAATCCTCAGCAGTAAACAAAAATTGAGTAAGAAAGTGCCCAATTGTTTCCCTTTGAGTTGTAGTTTCAATTTGTCTTTATTCCTCATTTCATTTCTATTTGTTGTTTTTCTAAATTTGGAAACTTAGTTATTTTTACCACTTGAATCAAAGTTATCCCATCCATTCTCTTTGCAATCATTCCGTGTTTTCTCTTGTTTGACATTCTGTGAATCCTTTGCTGTTGCCTTTGTTCAAACCAGCTTTGTTTGCTTGTCTTACTGATACCTGTAGTTTTATCTTTTTACTTCTCTTCCTTTAGCATTCTTTAGATAATTCTTAGTGTTTTTGGCATAACTAACTTTTGTCACTTGGGTTGAGTCTTAATTTGGTCTTTGTGAGTCCAATCAAATCCAAATTGAGTGGTAAAAAGCAATAGTGCGCGCTAAAGATAAATCATAAAAGAAGTGACATATACAAAAGACCAATTTTTGGGTGATACACTTAATGAGTGGAAAGGTCCAATAATTCTCTAAACTGAAAAATCAATTTAGGAGTAATGGAGGAGCTGACTAGGAATTTCACTAGGATGATGAGAAATGAGCTAGAAGAAGTTAGGAGGAAACTTAAAAGAGAAATAAGTAAAAGGGAATTGAGAAGACGCCCTTCTCATGATAAAATTAATGAGAGATACAATAGAGAATGAGAAATAAGTGAATATCATCATGAAGATAGCAAGAAGAAAGAAAAGTTTTAGTAACTCTATCAATGTAAGTAGGAGGGATAAGGATAAGAAGGTTAGAAGACGTAAAGAAGAAAGTGAAGAGAGGAGAAGATATGAAGAAAAGGAGTATGGAATAGAAGACTATTATGAGGATGGTTATGCGATGGAGGATAGGAGAAATATTTATTGATAAGAACTAAAAAGGGTATTTTCACTTTTTGAGGGACCGAATTCAACGGTTTTGAATTACTTGGACTAAAATAAATTCTCAATTATAATTCAGAGACTAAAAACATATTTAACTCAATTTTAATCAAGGTAATTTTGTATTGCATGTGATTAGGTTGCAGTGGTGTGTGTTGGAGATTATGAAATGCACAACATTGGTATAAAATTATTTGGTTTTGAAAATTGGTATAAAATTATTTTAAAATTGGATTGAAAAACCATGTCAACTCGATTTTATTCAAACGCGTTTTGTTTTGAAATTTACATTTGAAAACAAAAAATCAGAATCTTAATCATCCCAAACAAACCTTAAATTATTCATAATTTAATTTCTCATTCATAATCTTCACCTCGATTTTCTTTCTATATCTCTATCTCTCTTTCTCTCTTATTACATGACATATCACATCACCCATTTTCCTCTCTCTCATTTTCATTTTTTTATTATTTCATACTCCATTTTCTTACATCTATTTTTACACCTCATTTTTCGTTCTCTCTATTTTTTTCTTCTATCACATCACTAATCATATCTTTCACACACCCCCTCTCTTTTCTTTCTCTTTCTTCCTATCGTTCCCCTTTCTACACCTATTACATACAAAAATTAAGGTTTCAAATAATTATTTTCCTTTTTTATCTCTCTCTCTTTTTCCCAACTCATATATGAAAATGGGTGTAAGTTGATAATTTTTGTATACTATGAACTCATGTTTCCAAAACACAACATATCAATAACAGAATCTTGGAAAAACAGCAAAATTTTAGTTCATAATGTCTACCTATTAATGGAAAATATCATGGCATTTTAAATGTGTATACCCCTATATAGAGGTGTGCACGGACCCATAAACTAACTCGGACTCGACTATCATAAAGAAAAAATATAGGTCACGTGTGGGCTCGTGATTTTTATCAAATAAATAAAATATGAATAACAAGTATTCTCGGGTGGGTGAGGGTGACATAAATTAAACTCATTGATACCTAAACTCCACAAACCAGCCTAGCCTTAGGTAAAACAGTTCAAAAAGTCTATTCACATATTTTATAATGCTTTTTTATTTCAAAATTCAAATATTAAGAAACCCCAGTCCTATACTCCCATATAGTTCCAGTCACACAACCTCCCCATAAAATCTCTCTCCTCTTTATCTTTCTAGTTTCTTCTTCTCCTTTGTGCTGCTACCCACACCTTGTCCTTACAACAATCTCAAAGTTTTCGATCCTCGTCGACATCGTCAGAGTTACTTGCCGGGTCTTCGAACGTCACTGAGAGGCCATTACAGATATCCCTTCCTTTTTACATATCGTTGCACCCTATATATGTGTCGCTTCACCTACTGGTCACATCGCAACAAAAAGTTCTATCCTTTCTTCACTTTTAGGTGGTTGTTGCTTCATATTTGAAATGACATGGATCATAACCTCCGAATCTATCTTTCTTTGTTTCTTCCCTAGGGAATATGTTTATATTTGTTTCAGTGATGATGAAGATTTTCATGATGAAGTAACAAAGCAAGGAAGACTTTTTATTTTTGATCGATTGTATTTGTTTTTCAATCTCTTTATGTCTATCTCTCTTATTACATATTGATACTAATTCTATTTTTTAGTTTTACCTATGACCTATTTTCACCCATGCGAGTTACTCGAGACTCGCCCAATATGAAGAGCAAAATGTTCGATTTTGGGCCACTAAAAAGTTGTGGTCATATATATCGGATTGGGATTTTTGGGCCTAAATCTAATCGAGCTCAACCAATGCCCACCCATATCCCTATATAAATTTTATCTAATCAACTTTATATAATAAATTTAAAGTTTCACCTACCTTTGGGAAATTAGACACCCACTCCCCCAACTCTCCCTACAAAAGACTTTTAATCTTCTTCCGCTTTCCTCTTTTCATGGTGAGCTCCATACACAACTTGTGAGAATGATATTTTTCCTCTCAATACGTAATATTAATCTTCTCTCTCATTTTATTTGAGTTTTGAAATGTTAGTAAGTGCTCATCCTTAATTTTAAAATTTATTAATATTTAAAATACTATTATATCATTTTCTATTCTAATCACTATTTTTTAATATAAATCTTTATTCTTATTGTTAATATTTTAATTTATTTAATTATAACTTTCTATCAGCTAATTATGTAAATAAGATTTTAATATTAAAACACAGACTGCTATATTATAATTTATAATTAAATAATTATCCAAATTTGACACTATTTAATTATTCAATATTGATGGTGTTTTTGAAAATAAAATTTAAAATTATGATATTATTACTTACAAATAATTGGTTTCAAGGTTTTTTCTTTGATAATTCAGTCTTATGTTTTTTATAAATAAGACCAGAGGTAGTATTATGATCCTTATAATTATGAATATTTTTTAATGTACACCTAATAGGTGGAATCCACCTCAAAATAATAGGAAAAAAGAAAATTAAGAGATGTGATGGGGAAAAAAGAGAGATATATTGAGACAAGCTCATTCCCTAGAGTTTTAATGATATCAAACCTTAAGAGAATATGTATGAGCTCTCGGTGTATCTAAGATTCATTTGTTGTACAAACTGTGTGTTAAGACTGTGCAGCTCTTAGACTACACTTTGCAGGTCTTAAGCTCTGAGAAACAAAGATAAGATGCAAGGATCAAGTAAGATTCAGTATGAAAATAAAAGCTAAGGCAAAGCACAAACAACAACGTCTCACTAAGCCACCATTAGGAAAGACTCAATCTAAGCATGACAAAGAAGCACCTTGAAATATGAAGTTGAGTCAAGCTAAGACTGACTAAGTTCAGATTCATAGATGAGACTGAGACTCAAATTCACCAACTAAGATTGAGATCAGATCCATGCACTCAAACTCAGACCAAGTACCAGGAGCAAGTCAACGCAAGTACGCTGGCACACCTGAACCATAACAGAATCAAAGTACAACACTCTTTCTCACCTGCAACGGTCATAATAACAGCTACCTGGTGCAACCTATAAAAGGAAGACTCTTTGTCATTGTGCACTATGAGAGACAATACTGGGGAACTCAGAGAAGCTTAGTCTCAGTGAATCTCGACTATCATTTGTCTATCCTTGATTTGTAAAACAATCATCTCTTTCATCTAAGCTATGTTCTGTAGCTCCAAGAGTGATTGTTATTAACTAAGCTCATTGTGTATCCGTACTATGTACGAAGTAACTAGACCAACCTAATCTCATTTGATCTCACCTAGTCTCAGCTAAGCTAGGAGTTTCCTAAGCCTAGTGTGAGTAAGTGTAAGTCTGGAGAGGCACTGTAACAAGACTACTCAAGCATGAGCCTGAAGAGGCAAAAGAAATAATGCTTGTATTTGATAGATTGTCATAGTGGAAATCTCACAAGTTTGTGGGGACTCGACGTAGCCCAAGGTGTGGGTGGACCAGGATAAATCTGTGTGCATCTTTCCTTATCTCTATTGCCTACTTTAACACATACAACTATATGAATCTCAACGTAACTCGTACAACATAAGTAACTGACTTAAAAGGAATATTGCTAAGCACTCAGTCTCACCTTTACTCTTTTATGTCTTAGTATAACTTGAGTTTTGATAACATTTGTTTTATAAGTCAATATGAGATTCCAAGCCATCAAGCTTGAGAGCCAAGCTCAATTTGATCTTGAGTTTTCAGGAACGAATTTTGAAGTTTCTATTCAACCCCCTTCTAGAGACATCCAACCAACTTCAAGATATGAAAAGAAAAATTATGTGAGAAATTAATTAAGGATATGGAAGAAAAATTAAGTGTATGAATATCTTTACTCAAAGTTATATTTGTATCTGATGATACTTGAGAGATGATTACTTATAATTTTATTATGTTATTTTTCATTATGTGTGGTTTCTTTAAAATTTGTTCTTACCGTTACCTTACATTTGGTTATCTTAATTTTGCAGTCAAATTGGTGGAGTTAATAGGAGAAATTTTTGTACGTTTGGAAAGTGTACCAATCGTTATTGTGGTGATAAAAATATCATCTTCAGGGATTGACATTGTTGATTACCAGTTTACTAATTTACGTTAAGTTTGAGAAATTGAAAAAACAGAATAACAATGTTAAACTATAAAATTAACGAAATTTAAAGATAACTAAAATTATAAAGGAAAATTCAATTACTATAACAACGTTAGAGAATTGATTTCGTATTCTTCCTTATAGGTTCCCACCCTTTTCAACTGATGCAAGTATTCTAATTATTCATTTGAGTTAATTAAGAGTTGTTTACCTATAATTCCTTAGGAAAGTAAGTCTGTTCATTGAACCCTAATCCCCAATTCCTTAGAAAAATTATGAAACTCAATAGAATTGTGAAGAACACTCATCTTCTCATATGAAAACTACTTAAGTATGCTCAATTTCCCAATTGTTACCGAACTTAACTTGTTCAACCTCTAATCACAAACAATCCCCAATTTCTCAATTGTGAAATTGCTCATAGAATAACCATTCACCCATTGGTAATTATAAACAGAGATAAAACACCAAGACAATTAGAATTACTGAACATCAATTAAAAAAAGATTCAAAACATGTAATTCAGAATACTACATCAATCCCCTAACTAGAGAAGAATTATCTATGCATAATGTAAAGATAAAATCAAAGATTGGTGAAGTAGTTGATTGCATGTAGGTAGCCTCCACCTCCCAGTATTGGCTTTCATCTCAACTGTCCAATCTTATTCTGCAAAGCCTTTCTGTCTCTTCTGGTTCTCACATAGAAACGTATTTCTTTTCGTTTTAAATGACTTCCTTTTAATTTGGGCCAAGAGCACCCTAAAATATAAAAAATACGTATTTAGTCGAACCACAAGCATGGAACAATCCGAAACCTGCATGTGGTTTATTCTGGCTTAAATTTTGCACTTATGGAGTGTTTCCACAAGTATGGATCGATCCACAGCCTGCCTGTGGTTCTATCCAACTTTAATTTCCTTACTATGTAGCATTTCCACAGGCATGGAACGATTCATAACATGTCTATGGTTTTCTCTGACTTCAAATCTCCACTCTGAAATATTTCCACAAGCATGAGACGATCCACAAATGAGTTGTGGAATCTTCTTTCGCCTTTTCTCATTCCATTTGATTCCAACTTTATACTTGCCCTTCATATTCTTTCCAAACCATGATTTATGCACCTAAAACACCCATTTACAAGGAAAAACAAAAAAAACCAAATGTGTAATCTAAAACAAAGGCAATGCATGATAAAATAAACCAAGGAATGCAATAATGTATGCAAATGACCTAAACTAAAACTTGAATACAAAGACAATTTAAACACACATCAAAATAAGATAGAATAAGCTTTCATATCCTATTTTAGTTTAGTATTTATAGAGGTAAAATGATAGGATAAGTGTATCTTGTTGCCTATCATGTATTGTTAGTTTAGTGTAAATTTTATCATGATGAGGGATTTGTTTTGAAATGAGTAGGATATGATATAACACTTTTTCCCTCCTCACCCTTATCTTAAATCGTCCATCACTACGCACCATCCACCATCAACATTGCTATTATTGTTACCCTCCTCCACTATCACTACCACCACCACCAACAACAACACCCTCCACTATTGTCGCAGTTCAACAACTTCCACCGTCGTCTAACATCCTCAATTGTCATTAACAATAAAAAAAAACCTCCATAGTCACTTGACATCCTCCATCACTGCCTAAAATTGTCTACCATTCTTGCTTAACACCCTCATCCACAACCACCGTCATTTGACCTCTTTGCATCGCTGACATCATCCACCACCACTGGCATTGCCACTTGTCACCCTTCATGACCTCTACCACCACCTGATGCCCTTAATCACCATCTTTGTTGCCTATCATCGACCACCATTACCTAACACTCTCTACCACTGCCAAACCGCTTGATACCTTCCTTCATTGCTGCCATCGTCTAACACTCTCCATTATTGTCACTATTGTCTGACAACCTTCACCATCACCACCATAATCAACACCCTCCACCATTTTTTTATGATTTAAAAGTTTATTTAATATATATATATATATAAACCAAGCAAATATATTAAGAGTTAATTTTGAAAAAAAATACATGTAGTTTTAACAAAAAGGATAATTCTTAATTTAAATATAATTTATATCGTATTCTAACTTGATCATCTCAAACAAAAGAGACCAAAACACTATAATATCTAATGAATTACCAAATTTTTATTAATAAACATTGAATAAGAGAAGAAATTATTAGACTTTTATCTTATCTATTCTATTATTATCTAACTTTTTTAAGCTATTTATCCTTATCCTGTAATTTCCACTAAACAAGTTCTCATGAACAAAACACACATTAAATGTAAAGGATGGAAGTGAAAAAAAGCATTAATTACCTATTGATTTCATAAAATTGACCATAAAAAAGAACAAATTAAAGAAAAATTGCGAAAACGTCGTAGGATAAAAAACGGAGGGAATATTTAATATTACTCCAACTAAAAACTATAATTACATCTCTCATTCACTCTCTCTCTCTTAGTATATTAAGTCTTTATTATATGCATAATTTTTTTACGTTTTCAATACTTTTCAATGAAATATGTGCAGTATAAATTAGGGTATTTTAGTAAAGATTGTATACATTTAGACGCATTTTAATTTTTTTTAATCTATGTGCATAACTTTAAACGACAAGAGTTTTGGACTTGATGGAGTATTAGGGCCTGTTTGGTTTACATTTTCATTTCCTGTTTCCATTTCCTGTTTTCATTATGTTTCCTGTTTTCTGAAATTTTACAAAGGAAAAACTGGAAATGTTGGAAACAACAAATTTTTGTTTCCAGCATTTCCAGTTTTTCCTTTGTAAAATTTCAGAAATCAGGAAACAGAAAATGGAAACGGGAAATGAAAATACAACCAAACAGGCCCTTAGCTTTCCTTAACATACTTTTTCTCCAAGCATATCTTATATCTAAAAATTATATTTAACCTCAACTAATCCAAATTGACTTAGAGATAATATATTGTTGTGCTAAATGTTTGTGATTTTCAAAATTTATAAAATTAGGGGCAACATAATTCAACTCATCACTGTATTTTCTTATACTGTCATTCATTTTGAAACAAAAAAATGATCCAATATAGTATTTTTGTTAGTATGCACAAAGTTATGGGGGAAATATATATTGAACTAACAATCCTTCACACCTACATTAACAATAAAATGCACCAAAAGAAATACGAGTGCACATGAGTCGAGTTTAGGGATATTTCGTACCCGACTTAATTAAAGAAGTTCAGGTTGGATTGGTTTTCTTTGTTTTTTAATTGAAACTCGGCATAACCCAATTATGTTCAGGTTGGGTAATCGGGTTCATATAAAATTTAAAAAAGATGAAAATAAATAGAAAAATGGAAAGAAATACAAAAATAACATGTAGTTGGATTGGGTCTGATTAGGAAAAATGTTAGATATTTCAGTATTTTTATCATTGTTATTAATTTTTTATTTTTTATATTTATGGTCAGGTTGAGTTGTTCGAGTTGGAAATGCAGAAACCCAACACCTAACCTGAATTAATTGGGACACACACCATCGAACTTGCTTCAACTTGATGACTCGACCCAACCCGTTATTTTTACCCGAGATTGGGTAGAATTGATTGGGTTGATCGAGTCTACCCAACGCATACACCGCACTAAAAAAGCATATTGTCCATTGGATCGCTGTTGAATTTCAGGCAAGCGTACCAAAAACCCAGCAGTATAATAGTAAGCGAGAGCATCGTATCCACGGGGAACGGTTCAATTTATAAAGATCAGTGGTCACAACTATCAAGTAGGGAGTATGATTGTTTATTGTTGAGAATTGCGAAAGTAAATAAAAACAGAAAGTAAAATGAAATAGGTAGAGACAGTTACTTGGACTAGGATTGAATTCCGTTTCATCGCACCCCTTTCATATATGAACCCCAATAATATCTATGAATATATAATTATGATACCTTAGCCAAACAATGTTATTCTGCGTAGGTTCCTCGGATTGCGAAATACTCATAAATAATTCATGCGGGTTCTTCCAGGCGACAAATTACCTCGGCTTTAAAGATCTATTATCTGTTTGTTAACACTATCAATTCACCCTGATTCCTCAGCAACTAAGATGAGTATTTTTACCAATCAGAGTTCAAGTTTCCTATTCCTAGACTCCCCCAAACTCGCTATTGATTTTATAAAACCATTTTCCAATGCTCTCCATAAAACCAACCTATAACCCCGACACACAGGCGGAAGCTAATCATTAAGCACAGAATAAAAATACCAATATCATAAAAATAAGGATTCATAGATATTAAAGAGAATTCACATACAATCGGGGATTGAATCAACTACATCCAATCCTATCGGAGAGTTTTAGCTACAAATGGTAGCCATTACAAACCAACGGAGAAACTGTCACACTTTTCTCTAGCCCTAGCTCTGCTCTGCCGTCTCTCTGGCTCCCCAAAAGCTCTGCAAAAGGTTCTTTAAATAGAAGTTGGAAAGTTGTCTGAAATCTGGAAGGAATCTTGTTTGAAATCCTTTGAAAACGGATTCCGTATTCCTGCGCTTCAGCCTGCGCTCAGCGCAGATGAAGCGCAGGAAACAAAGAGCGAATTGAATGCTTCGCTCCACCTGCGCTCAGCGCAGGTGGAGCGTATTTCTCGTTCCAGCTTTCTTGATTTCCTCATTTTTCAGCTTGATCTCTTCCTGATCTTATCCTTGTTTGCTTTGCTTTCATTATTTCCCTTTTTGTGGCTTGATCTTGTGCTGATTTGATCTCCAATTTGAATTTAGAATTTTATCTGCAGAATCTTTATCCAAATAATTGCTTTTATCTTGATCAACTACCATTTAAATCCTTATCTTGCAGGTTCTCTTTTCAAATAGATGCTATCTTGTTTCTCCATTTAAAACATTCCCTTTTATCTGCAAAATCAACAAATTTTATATCAAAATAACATCATATTCTAATTCAAATCAAATAATCACAAAATATGCATTTATTACTAAAAAGAGGTAATTTGGGGAATAAATTTACTATTTTACCCTTGATAAGTGCAGTAATTATACAAGAATTTATTATATATTTTGCACTTATCAATCGCATACACACATATAACCCTAAGGGGTTGGTCGAGTTGAGCAAGACAGAGTCTTGTATTTGACAGGTCGCAGGTTCGAACCCCCACTCGTCCCCTTGCTCAAAGAGCCCAGAGGCTTTCCCTGCCTTGGACTGAGGTACCATCTCCTCACCCTAAATTTATTGTGATAAAAAAAAAAATCGCATGCACACATATTATTTACATGACATTGATAAATCCATGTTTTTTTTTTTTTAACAAAAATTTTAGGGAATGAGTTCCTCTCTACTTACTGAAAAATTTCAGTAAGAAATAGTGTATCACACACAAGTGTGATGAAATTTTTCACTACGAAAGAGAAAACAAACCCAAATTTTAGATTACTTAATAGAACTGTGTTTAGATTAAAAACATAGAAATTAGTCAAATTAAGAAAAGCACTTAGAGGGTACTTACATAAATAAATAATTATGTTTTAATAGCCTCCAAGAATTCAAATTAAGTGCATTGTTTTCTTATATAACAGTTACATTTATAATGATATGGATTTTATCATAAAATAATGTGTTTTTTCCTGAACATTACGGATTTTCCTAAATATTGACTGTTTCAAATGAATTTTCACCTTTGATGCGGATGAAGAAAACAACATAAATTTGTGATCAAATATCGATTTCAAAGTTCCCATCAATTAAAAAAATTATATAAAATTACAAAAAAAAGGTTGTCTTAGTAATAGTAATTGAGTAGTATAATAGAGTAACGGCTGTGATTGTATAGCAGCACAATGAATTTATGCAGCGGCAACGCACTTAGAAAGCCGCCAAGTCATCCATCATGCAGCTACACACCAAATTTGTGAGCTGTAGAGAGTAGAACGCCTCTGACGGTGGTGGTCCAAAGTCGTAGTAATCACACTTTCTTTGTCTCAATTGCAAGTAAAAAAAATTAAAATACTCATTCCCTTAAATCACTATTACTATTATTATTATCTTTATTCTTTATTTATGAATTTGAAAAGTAAAAGAAAAACAATGGCATGACTAATGACTTTCCTTCCCCATTATCGGATACAGCTCAGATGCCCTCTTGCTTCTGACACAAACTATTCTGTGAAACCCGAAGGGCAATTACGTCAAACTACCCGAAAATAAAAACATTTTATCTATCTATTTATATATGTTAATGAAGATTGAAGAACAAGAATAGAGGAGGAGTATTTAATTTGCAGAAAAAATAAAAGTAAATAAAGGAAAATTTAAAAGGGCACTGTTTTTGGAGCTCTTCTAGCTCCAAGTCCAACGTCCTTCCTTTTAAGTTTCACACACAAGCGACACCAAAAGTTCCGAATATCTTAGGACCTTACCCACCACCGCACCACTACCACACTGCCACCACCACCACCTCTCTCTGTCTCCCATTCATATCAAGATCCTCATTGTTCCTTGCTCAATCCGTAAAAGCTATATATAGCATTGTTCCAGCACCTGCTCCTCTCGCCTCGAATTATCTTCGCTTGCATTTTTTATTTTCTCTCCGGTAAGCTGATTTTACTCACCATTGCTTTTTTCTCCCTCTTCTTCCTCTTAATCGGTGAATGTTGTGGTTTACTTTATGGCCGTTTCATCTTCCTCAATCATTTACATTTTTTTTGTTCTCTGGTTCAGTCTTGAAACAGTTTCAGTGAAACTTCTTGCTACAATTTTTTTTTTTTGCTCAGTTTTCAATTTTCATCCATTTTTTTCCTTTTGTTTATTCGCCATGGAGTAATTTTTCTTTTGTCGGTGACCTGTTGAGTTGAGGTTCCGTTCCGTGTGTGCTTCTTCCATTTGCAATTTATTTCCATTTTTGTTTTGAATTAGAACAATTCATTCCAGAGCAGTTGGTATAAATTTTGTTCCTAATCTGTGTTGCTTTAGGTCATACCTGGTTTTCACTCCTGCTCTAAACGTTGTTGATTAATTTGGATCTAATTGCAGCGATAAAGACGGTTACTAATAATAAATAATCATTACGAAAGCTCTCTTTCATCTTTTTTTTTTCCTTTAAAAAAAAAGCCATTATTTTGCTTTTCTCTCAAGTTTGAGCAGTGAGTGCAGTTGAGAGAAAAAAATATATATTATATTATATATTTTCTTATAATTTTGGTATATGGTTGTAGCATGCTCCTGCATATTAGAGATGATAGGGAGAGTGAAGTGGTTAGATCTTGGAGATCGGCATTACATGAATAAAACTTGATATCATTGGCTTGTGAATATGTTGTGTCAGTGCAGCAGCAGTAGCAATAGCACTCTGTTTCAATGCATTTCACAAATATAGTAATCTCGGTCAATCCGGGAGAAAACCCTTGGTTCAACCCAATCTGCTTTTACCACCGATAGTTACATTTACCAAAGCATTGGAATGCATAGCCATTCTCATTTCTAAGTTGTCTCCGCAGGTTTTTCTTCCCCTTCCTTTTGTGTAAAAAAAAATTCTTTGCTTGAGAATTAAGATATTGAAAACTTTAAGGTATAACTTCTACTTGAAGATTATTACTGAGAACCGTGATGGTTCATTGAGAAGAGAATCAAATTGAATTATTCCTGTGATAGTGAGAGGGTGGTGTTTTGTGAAAGATGGAATTGATTATCAAGTTTGAATCACAATCTGTTCTGTTGTAGTATGAGAATTTTGCATTGCCAACTAGTAAAAACCTCATCTAACTGTTCAATTATATTTGATTCTGCATGATCTTTATAGTTCACAATGGACCGACGCTGGCCTTGGAAGAAAAAATCATCTGACAAAACTGTGGTTGAGAAAGCAGCTGTTGCATTAGACTCCTCGGATGCTTCCAATCAGGGCAATCAGGTACATTTATTGGCATTTTCACAAGAGAAATGTAGTTTGAAATTTTGTACCTTGAAAAATTCCCATCTTCTCCACTGCTATTTGGCAACTAATTTCTCCTTTATTTTTATGTGAGTCTGACTAATTTACCTATTTTTAATATCTACAGTTTTTGCCACTGTGCATGTGATCCTATTTTTATTATTATTCTGCAAGTTTTCTATTTTTCTGTTCTTGTATTCAATGGCGTTCTATTAATTCAAAATTATTCTTAGCACACTGCTAAATGTGTTTACACTTTCTGTACATTATTTATGTGTTATAGCTTCCTTCAATAAAAACTGTGGTTCTCCTCGTTTTCTCTGTCTCTGTATGTCTGTCTGTCATAAACATGGAGTACTCTCTTGGTCTTGGCTTTGTTGATTCAACAACATGATAAAGTTAACAGCTTTTTTGTCCACTTATGAAACAGGATAACAACAAGAAACCAAACTATGTCCAAATTTCTGTGGAATCATATTCACATCTGTCTGGTTTGGAGGATCAAGTGAAGACATATGAGGAAAAAGTTCTGGCACTTGAGGATGAGATCAAGGACATGAATGAAAAGCTGTCAGCAGCAAACTCTGAGATCAATACCAAGGAAAGCATGGTAAAACAACATGCTAAAGTGGCCGAAGAAGCTGTCTCAGGTATAATGCTTAATGATTTTACCACCTTAAAGATGTTCAAGCTTGAAGCCTGCCTAATTATAAATTTCTTCTCAATCTTCTTGGAGTTAAAAGTTCTATTGAAATTCTGCAGGCTGGGAAAAGGCTGAAGCTGAAGCTTTGGCATTGAAGAACCATCTAGAATCTGTCACTCTTTTAAAACTCACTGCTGAGGACCGTGCATCACATTTAGATGGTGCTCTTAAAGAGTGTATGCGACAAATAAGGAATCTTAAGGAAGAACATGAACTAAAAATACAGGAAGTTGCTCTCTCAAAAACCAAGCAATTAGACAAGATTAAGGGGGAGCTTGAGGCTAAGATAGCTAATTTTGAACAGGAACTCCTTAGGTCTGCTGCTGAAAATGGGGCCCTGTCAAGGTCCTTGCAGGAGCGCTCTAACATGCTAGTCAAATTAAGTGAAGAAAAAGCCCATGCCGAGGCTGAAATTGAGCTTCTTAAGGGCAACATAGAATCATGTGAAAGAGAAATTAATTCACTTAAATATGAACTTCATGTTGTTTCCAAAGAGCTTGAAATTCGCAATGAAGAAAAAAACATGAGTATGAGGTCTGCAGAAGCTGCTAACAAGCAGCAAATGGAGGGCGTGAAAAAAATTGCTAAGTTAGAAGCTGAGTGCCAAAGATTACGTGGTCTAGTGCGGAAAAAGTTACCTGGTCCAGCTGCACTTGCACAGATGAAGCTAGAAGTTGAAAATCTTGGCCGAGATTATGGAGAGAGTCGATTAAGGAAGTCTCCTGTGAAGCCTACTACCCCTAATTTGTGCTCAATCTCATTACCTGAGTTTTCCCTGGAGAATTTGCAGAAATTCCAGAAGGAGAATGAATTTCTTACAGAGCGTTTACTGGCAACTGAAGAAGAAACAAAGATGCTGAAAGAAGCTTTGGCTAAACGCAACAGTGAATTGCAGGCCTCAAGGAGTATGTGTGCTAAAACACTGAGCAAACTTCAAAGTTTGGAAGCACAACTTCAGACAAGTAACCAGCAGAAAGGATCTCCAAAATCCATCATGCAGATAACCCATGAAAGTATTTATAGTCAAAACACAAGCAATGCGCCAAGCTTGCTCTCCATGTCTGAAGATGGAAATGATGATGCAGCAAGTTGTGCTGAGTCTTGGTCTACAGCAGTAGCATCTGGGCTATCCCAATTCCCTAAAGAAAAGTGTACTGAGGAATCAAGCAAATCTGAAGCCATTAAGAAATTGGAACTGATGGATGACTTTCTGGAGGTGGAGAAGTTAGCTCGTTTATCAAATGATTCCAATGTGGATGCCACTCTTTCAATTTCTTCAAATGATAAGACAACTGACATTGTGACCAATGATGTATCAGAAGTCAGTACTGGCAAAGACGGTCTGTCGGAAAAGAACAGCGATTCAGATCCATTTCCAAATCAAGTGTCTTCTGGCGCTTCAATGTCAACACGTGATCCCCAATCCGATGTTGGTGTTTTGTTATTAGCAGAGCTTAAATCAAGAATATTACTAGTTTTTGAGTCCATTACTAAGGATGCTGATATAGGGAAGATTATGGAGGAGATTAAACATGTGATAGAAGATTCACATGACACTGCCATTCACCAATCTGTAGGTTTCATTTCCCAGGATGCCCAGCCTTCTGATGCTCCAAGTAATAGGCAGGATAATCCTGAAGATGCTGGCTTAAATCTTGAAAAGGAAACCATTTTGTCTGAGCAACCCAAAGAATATGTGCAGATAACTTCAGATTTGGAAGCTGCAATTTCTCAGATTCATGACTTTGTATTGTTCCTAGGCAAAGAAGCAATGGCATTTCATGACATATCTTCTGATGGTAATGAATTGAACCAAAAGATTGAGGAGTTTTCTATCACCTTTAATAAAGTTTTAGGCAACAATGCAAGTCTGCTACAGTTTGTTCTTGACCTGTCTTATGTTTTAGCCAAAGCAAGTGAATTCAGATTTAATGTCCTTGGCTACAAGGGTACAGAAGCTGAAACTAACAGTCTTGATTGCATAGATAAGATTGCTTTGCCTGAAAATAAGTTAGTTCAAGACAATTCATCTGGAGAAAGATATCAAAATGGTTGTTCCCATGTTCTTAATCCCTGTTCTGATCCTGAGGTTCCTGATGATGGAAATTTGGTATCAGGCTATAAAGTGAATGCTGCATTACAGAAACTCTCAATGGAGGAATTTGAAGAATTGAAATTAGAGAAAGAGAAAGTAGTGATTGATCTATCAAAATGTACGGAGAGTCTTGAAATGACTAAGTCTCAATTGCTAGAAACTGAGCAACTTCTAACAGAAGTTAAATCACAATTGGCTTTGTCTCAAAGATCAAACAGCTTGGCTGAGACACAGCTCAAGTGTATGGCAGAGTCATACAAGTCACTTGAAACACGTGCACAGGAGTTTGAAACTGAGCTGAACCGTCTACAAATTAAGACAGAAGCTCTGGAGAATGAGCTTCAAGATGAAAAGAGGGCTCATGAAGCTGCTCTGGCCAAGAGCAAGGAGCTAGAAGAGCAGTTACAAAGGTTAGACAATAGACAACATCTAATATCATATGGGGAACTGGTACTGAAATTATGCATCATTACAGTTTACAGATTTTCAGAATTTTTTTTTTATATTAATCCAAATGGTAAAATATTGGATGAATAGCAGGGTTTCATATAGTTAATTTAATGGAAATCTCTGATGTTTGGTTCTATTTCTAATTTGTGTGTCACTCTGTTAGGATTGAGAGCTCAGCAGCTGATAATGACATCAAGCCTGCACAGGTAATGCTGTAATTCCATTGCTAAATATATATTAGGATCTCGTTATAAACTTATAATTAAAAATTGTTGCATGTCAATCTCAGAATTCCTTAGATTGGGTTGAAAGTCTAAAATTGATTTCTTTTGGTAATGCAGGAGAAAGATTTGGCAGCTGCTGCTGAAAAGCTTGCTGAGTGTCAGGAAACCATATTTCTTCTGGGCAAGCAGTTAAATGCTCTACGTCCTCAAACTGAGACAATTGAATCTCCGCACAGTAAGACAAATCCAAAGGCTGAAGGATTTGCAGTGGATGAACCTACTACTAGTGGCCCAAATTTTCAAGAATTAGGTCAGTTGGAGATGGACAGTGCTACTTCTGCTTTTGTGCAAAGACTGGGTTCAGAGTCCCCTTTGCATTTTTCCAACAGTTTATTTAGCCCATCAGATAACGAATCAAACCTTCCAGCCAGATCTCCAGTACAACATCCAAAGTCCAAACCAAGACACAGACCTACCAAGTCAGCCTCTTCTTCAGCTTCTTCCGCCACTACACCGGAGAAACATGCACGAGGATTTAGTAGATTCTTTTCATCAAAAGGAAAACCTGCTCATTGAGCTTGCATGCTTGTTATCATAAATCATGACGAGGAAGCCACATGGTGATGACATTTTGGAAGCACCAAGGTCCATACATCTTCGTGTTTGACAGATATGAGTTTTTGGAGAGGTTTGTGTAGTTAAGGAGGGGATGCCATGAATGTCAGGTGATTCTTGTATGTAATGGTTTGTACATGGTAACCATATGTTGTTTTCTTCTTTTCCTTTACATTGTTTTTACCCCTGTTCTGTAATTTAATTATTAGCAAACGACAAACGTTGACATAGTCTCTGAACTTTTACAGGATATGTTGAATATGTTGTATTTCACAAATTTATCCATACCTTAATTCTTTACGAGCTAGAATGAATACAGATTATTCAATGTTCATGTGGTTGCCATGTCTAATATACAACGTACTAAAGGGATACGCATCTTTTTATTATTATTATTTTAAATTTCGTTTGAAACGGTTAAGTCTAGGAATAACAATGAGAATGTTTTGGGTAGTGTAACATAGCACCTTATTCATATTTATATTTAAGAAAAAAAACTCTGTACTATGATCTAAATCCAAGATGGTGTCTTCGTTCAAATCTGGAATTTACCTCTAGATGATGTGTCTACTGTCCTATTATACAGGACGAGCTTTGTTCTTAGTTTTTCCCTTTTTTTCGTTTTCTTTATTTCCTTGTCACAAAAAAAATACAGTAATAACTTATCGATAAAAAAATAAATAAAAACTTTAAAATTCATATTTTATGGGTATTTACATATTTAAACCTATTATCCATGCAGTGTTTTCACTTTAATGTGTCTTTTATCAAAAATTAAAAATATCATTTTAATATTCAATTTAATTTTGAAAAATTACCAAAAACAATATTAATTACAAATATAACAACTAATTTAATTTAAAAAATCTTTTAAATTCTAATAATAAAATATAGTAAATATAGTGTGTAGATATAGAGTGACATGTGTACTATAACACTCATATTCGCACACATAACCACAACATTTTGCTAGAACTTGGGCTATAAATTTATGAACTGTACATAAAATTCATATAGCAGAAGAGATGGACTTCTTTGAGTGATGTCACGTATTTATTTGGCGTTTGCTATTCTCATCCCTCTTTTTACTATTCCACCACCATACTTTTTTAAAAATACATTTCCCTACCTACATCCCTTTCCCTTCACCACCACCCCTAGGGGTGTAATCGGGTTGGGTTGGGTCGGATTTGGGGTGACACCAAGTCTGAACCGATAGAATGATGGTGGGATAGGTTGGTTCGAGTTGTGTATTTTTTGGGTGAGTAACCCGACCCGAACCAAACCCGAATATGTTCGGGTTGGGTTGGGTCATCGGGTCATGAACATTTTTCCTTTTTTTAAAAAAATGTGGAAAATGACATGAAATTAAAATATAACATGAAAAAAAAAGAAATAGGGAAACATAAAATGAGATGAGCAAATGAAATAGGGTTTGTGGAACCACCGCTGCTTGTGTTGCCGTTGCGCCTATTTTTGTTCTCTATGGGAAGGAAAATGAAATAAGATTAAGGCTCCTTTTCTTGCTTTGGTTTGGTTCGGGTCTATCGGGTTCAATATAGGCAAACCCGATACCCGAACCGAACCATATCAGGTTTGAAAGAAAATGTCTGAACCGAATCGTTAAATATCCTACGGGTTGGGTTGGGTCAATCGGGTTCGCGGGTTGGATTGGACCCGCTTACACCCCTAACCACCCCCACCCACTCCAACCCTCTCCCCCTCTTCTTCCACCCCCACGTACAAAAGTAGGGGTGTTCATGGGTCGGGTTTGGTGGTATTTTGGACCCAACCCAATTTAAGAAGTTCGAGTTGGATTGAGTCAGTTTTCTCTATTTTTAGATCGAAACCCAACCCGAACCAACCATATTAAATTCGGGTTGGGTTGAGTTGGGTAATCATACTCACATAAAAAATAAATGAGATAAAAAATAAATAGAAAAATAGAAAGAAATGAAAAAAGTAGTTGGATCGGGTCGGATTCAATTGGGAAATTTTTAGATATTTTAGTATTTATATCATTTGAATTATTTTTTTTTATATTTATGGTTGGGTTGGGTTGGGTTGGATTGTTCGGGTTGGAAATGTGGAAACCCGATACTCAACTCGAATCAATTGGGTTCCACTTTATCAAACCTGATTTAACTCGATGACCCAACCCAACCCGTCTATTTTACCTTGGGTTGGGTTGGTCAAGCCTGTTTACCCAACCCATGTGCACCCCTATTAAGAAGCCATTTTTCGTAAAAAGAGGCTTTCGACATGTGTGTCTAGAAGGTTCTTTTTTTCCTAAAATTTTGTCCGAAAGTCATTTCTGGACACATGTCTGGAAGCCAATTTTTTAGTTTAGTTTCCGTATATACGTGTCCGAAAATGTCTTATGGACTAAATGTCTAGAAGCCAAAAATTTTTAAAATAAAAGCTTCCGGGCACACATGTTTGCAAGCCAAATTAAAAAATTGGCTTCCAAACACATGTATTCCAAACGTGGGGTAGGAGAAGAGGGGAAGGGGGTTGCGGTGGGTGAGGGTGGTGGTAGATGTGGGTGAGGGTAGGGGTGGAGGCTGTGGGTGAGAGTAGGGGTGGTGGTGAAGGGAAGGAGAAGGAGTAATAATGGAAGAAATTAAAAAATAAACAAAAGGGGTGGGGATAGTAAAAAGTTGGTGGAGAAAGCAAATGTCTACTTATTTATGGTGGAATAAGTATTCTACCCAATATAAAACAACATATAGGCTACAAATAAGATTATGAAGCCTTTTGATAAGCTTTTTAAAAGAAATATTTTTTTGATATTTTTTTAAATCTTTTAGAGAAATACAAAAATTTCTTCTTTCTTTATTTTTTTTAAAAAACTAATTCTCATAATTTTTCAAACAACTTTAGTAATAAAAGTTTTATCTCATTAAATAGGACCGACTACGTTGTTTAAATAACATCATAACTTCTTATCATCAATCATGTCTAATAAATGATAAATTTGAATCTTTTTAATGATTTTTAATATTTTGACATATAATTTTCTTTGGTCTTCCTTTATTTCTATTGGACTATCCTCTTTTGATAAGTGGCTTTACAAGTCTTCTTTATACATGCTCATATTGCTTAAACACTACCATTTTTTTAAATCCCATTGTCTTGTGTGACCATTTAGTAATTATACTATTCTCATCTTGTAACATTGAATTAACTTTTTAATTAGCTCTTTTGCATTTAGGGTATAATAGTTGTGCAATAATTTTTTCTTTTTCATTCATTTTGCTTGAATCTTAAAGTTAACATCTCCTAATTTCCCGTCACTTTTGTATGATGAGTCTAAGATACTTAAATGTGAGATTTTGCAATATAATATGCTTTTTTAATTTTCATCTTACAAGAATTAGTGTCTCTCTTAATAAAGATATATTTATATATTTTATTTTAGTTCTACTTAATTAAAAGTCATATGTTTCTTAAGGTTGACATCATAATTTTAGTTTTAAAAAATATTTTTTTATTCTTTAAAAAGGCTTAACCATAATTAATTTCACCAGTCTGCAGCTTCAGAATAGATTGTACTCTGGGACATATTGTCTTACAATATGTATGTATTTATTTTACAAATTAATAATTTGAAATTATAAACGCGAAAATTACAGTTCTCATAGAGAATGTTGTATATTTGGGGAGCACCGACACAACCACCACCAACAGTGGGCACTCTTGTTTTGGGCCAAAGTCTTCCTTAATGTTGAGAAAGCCTAGTCCACAATTGCCCCAACATGAAGACTTTTTTCGTTTTCCCTCTTGGGAGTTAATGTAAATGTGACTATAAAATACTAGGTCCTATTTATAATAAAAAATGTTTTTCTTGATTCTAAAAATATAATAAATATAGTACTGTTTTGAATTGTATTAATTATAAAGTTACTTTTACACCCTTAATTAATTGTCCACTATTCATCTATTTTATATGATAGTTGATGTCTTACGCTATTTTCAATGTCCAACTATTGTAGCATGAGTTACTACTTTAATGATAGGTTTAATTAGGAGTAATTTTATCACTATATTATTTAATATTAATGATATTTCTGAAATAAAATTTAAAATTATGGTATTATTAATTATTACAATTAACTAGCTAACTCCAAAGCATTTCCTTGATCTTAATGATTTAGTCATAAGTTTTTTATAAATAAGACCACGAGTAGTAATCAATATTGATAACATAATTCTCCTTGAGATTGAGGATAAGACTTCAAAAAAATGGAATAATTTTATTAAAATAGAAAACATTAATTAGATCATAAGCATAATTGAATAATACATACTTTCTATTTTAATAAAAACATTCTATTTTTGGAAGTCTTATCACCATCCCTAAATTTGACGTTATCATAATAACAAAATAATTGTGTAAAATATATCCAAATTAAGAACGAAAACCAGAAAATGATAAATCTTTAGTTATTTTCCCCCTTGAAGTCCTTTGCAAACCATGTCTTCTTTTATGCTACATGCCATAAATCATCTAGGGAAAAATATGTTATTAGTCCCTGAACTTTTGGTCAATTTGGGTTTTAGTCCCTGAACTTTAATTCATTGGTTTTATATCTCTGAACTTTCAAAAACCCGTAACAGTAGTCCATGCCGTTACTTTGGTCCGTTAAACCTGTGATGTGACATGCTAGACAATTAACACGTGACATGCTAGGTAATTGACACATCACAGGTTTAACGGACCAAAGTAACGACAGAGACTACTGTTGTGGGTTTTTGAAAGTTTAGGGATATAAAACTAAGGAATTAAAGTTCAGGGACTAAAACCCAAGTTGACCAAAAGTTCAGGGACTAATAACATATTTTTCCCAACCATCTATCATATAAGTTTATATCATGAGTGAGGATTAAACTCTGAATAACTTATTCATAGATACCCTAATAACACATTAAGAATCAATTACTCAAAAACTTAAGTTGAGTGAAAACATATGAATGGTTTCATATTATATTTCTAACAATACACATATTATGTTTGATACCAAACATTATTGTTCAATTTATTTGCAATTACTGAATAAAATTTATTTTTTTGAACTTCAAATTTGGTTGTTGATATATAAGATATTTATGCGTTTCTATAATCTTATGGAAGCATTTCGGTTATGAAATTAAAAGATTTTTTATTTTGTTTCTTTTGGTATATCTCATCCAGTCCAAAGGGTCAGTTTGGATGAAACTTCTGTGGAGGTACTTTTAGGTGAAAAAATAGAATAAATTAAAGAGGTCAAATGCATTTAACTTCTCCATAAGTTGAAATTATTCTTTGTAGTCCACCTACTCCAAAAGCTTTCCTATTTATCTTCTCCATAAGTAACTAATTTCAACTTATGGAGAAGTTAAATTCATTTGACCTCTTTGATTCATTCTATTTTTATATTATAGAAGTTCTTCAACAAAAGTGTATCCAAATTGGGCCATTATAAATAATGAACTCGAAAGACAAGTAGTGCAAGCTAGAAGGTATAGCCTATTTTCCACAGGAATTTCTCCATCATTATCCACTCTACCATCTTTTAGTTTATTTGGTTTGGAATGAAAGTGGAAGAAAAGAAAATGAAAGAAAAGAAAGAGGAAGAAAAAAAAACAAAAGGAAAGTGAAAATGATTTTTTTGGAAAGAGAGGGAAATTATGGAAGGAATAGTGAAGGGAATGAAATTAGAAGAAAAAAAAATTACATTGAATTCAATACAAATAAAAATGTATTAGGATCGATATTAAGTACATATTATTTTTTTAACATCTCTCATACTTATTTATGCTAAATCATGAGTAAGAGAATAGTGTAAAGAAAAATGAGGTATGAAAATAACATTAATGTAGGGAAAATTCAAAGAATCGAATAATTGGCGGTTTAAGTTTGCTTTTTAATTGTATTATTTGATTTGATTCAAATAGAAATGTGTCGATAAAGGGTTTTGACACCAAAGGTTATGACTCAATTGATAATAGAGGTTGAGATAGTGGGAAGAGCTCCCAAGTTTGATCTCCACTAAACACACCCTCAAGGAGGAGCGAGGAGCCTTAACTGTCACTAAAATCTAGGTAGGATTTTGAGGGAATCAAGCATGGACAGGGTGCAATGGAACAATTGGATTCCCTCTTATATGTTTATGTGAAAACATGAATTAATGCATTATAGAAATAAAATGATTAATCATACCTTTCAAATCACAAACAAGTTGTAGCCACGTCTCTAGAGGTATCCATGCTAGTGAGCGAACTAGGAAACTCTCCTCATTTCTGCTAGTTGTGTTTGGAGAGTAAAGAGCGGTCACTCATGTCTAGGGTGATGTATCTTATGCGACATATATAGAGTGGTGGCCGGGGTTTAACCGTCACTCATTAAACTTGTCACTTATGAGTCTGACCCATTATGTTATTATTCTAATCCGATTAGAATTTCTAACATTCCTAGTGGACTTGTTGTATGCGTGTGACCCCATAGATTCTCTTAATATCTGGTTATGGTATTAAAATAAAATCTTTTTATGTTCAATATAATAAATTGTGAGTGATATCTAACAATACATCACTAATGCCCAAATATTGAGAATGTCAGTGATTTGACATATCCTATTTTGTGATAATATTTTACACGAATTATCGCTTTGTCCAGATATCTAATTGAACACAAGGACATGAAATGTGTCATCATTGTATAGTTCAAATTATGTTTCCCGATGCCCAAGATGACTATATAGAAAATAAACATCTCATGTTTCCCCTTCTGAGCATGACCATGCATTTTGTAGTCTAACTTTATCAAGAGACTCATAGACATCACTCCTGTTACATAGGAGGGACGAATCCCATTTAGGTCACTCACATTTCACCACATAATTTATTATATGTTAAAAAACGAACATTATAATCACCTTGTTATAGGTGACGTTTGATTATATTAAAACATATAATTCCTTATGTAGGAATCGTAGTGATTTTAGGTGGGTACTTGATATGTACTTATGTGGGTACTTGATATCTCATATCCATGATCCGTGAGATGTGATCATCAATAAACTCACATACTAATCTTAATGCATTAAATTATCCTAAGATTATACTTGACTTGGGACTATTTTAAGAATAATTCTTCATAATATCTCACGATCAAGTCGTCTACTTGATGTCTTATAAAGATTAAGCTTACTCTTCTAAGGACACTTATTATACTCTATCAAAGAAATAATAAAACTGAATTCCCTTAATAAGATAAATAGTATGATACATGTGATGAATATTAAAAAACATATAAGTCTCTAGTGCATACACTAAAAGATTGCCCTTAATTGCATTGGGATATCTATGGTTATCATACAAAAAAGTTTTTTTTACCAAATTTTCATAATTGAATAAAAATCACACCATCAACACCTTTAATGTATTAAAGTCATATGCATGAAATGTCAGATTTATGAGCAGTTGAGTATGTAGACTCAGATATTGATCACGTGTGGTAACACTTCAGGGTTTTCATTAATTACAACCACGATTGTCAAACTTGTGAGTTAAATTATAAACTCGCACAAGTTCACCTTATAGGCGGGAAAAACTGTTGAGTCTCAAAATGTTATTAAAAGGCTAATAATGTTTTAAATCTCATAACCCTAAGTTTTAATGAATAACAAATTTGGTTAACATCCTTATGAGAAAGAACCGTTTCTGCTAAAGGTGTTTTTCAGTGTTTCAGAAGGTATCTGCTGAAGCAATCCTATGACGTGGATCAACTCTCTAATGTGGTGAAACCTACTGAAGAAGAGGAACCTGCTGAGAGATCACGACCTGTTAAAGTTAGAGAACCTCCTGAAGTTGTGAGACGTCGTACTGAAGCCCGTACTTCTTGAAAATGGATTTCTCTGCTTATTCTCCTTGAAGACTCAAGTCAATCGTAGTTGTCACAGTTGCTTGTGCTTCTCATTCTTCTGGAAAGTCAGAACACTTGCTTTTCTGCATATTTCAAATTTCTCTCACCAAAAAGGCAATGCCTGCTGTGAAGTACAATCTGCTCAGAAAAGTGAAGCCTGTTCTGCTGACTCTACTACCTGCTACTGCAGAGGTTCCAGGCTATGTGTCACAACGGGAGCATTTGCATTAAATGCTATCCTACAACGAGAAATCAAATGGAGCTCAACGGACTGAAGTTTCCCACTCTATAAATACAAATCTCCATGCAGAAACAGAATTGGGGAATACTGAGAAAACGAACTTGCTGAAACGCTGCTCAAATTTATTTTCATCTGTTTCATTAACTCTTTTGTACAACAACTTCATATCCCGAGTTCCACTCAGTTATTTGTACATTCTACCCAGTTTAAGCTCTAAACTTGTGTAGTTTAAGAGTTTAGGCTTTATCTTTTAAATAGTACTCTGTTTTAGCCTGAAGAGGCCGTGTTCAAACAATATTTGGATTTTTAGCCTGGAGAGGCTGTGTGTTCAAATAATACTTGGGTGTTTAGAGCCTGAAGAGGCTAGGTGTGCAAACAATACTTGTATCTGATCAGATAGTGAAAAATCCAGTGGTGTGTTTGCCTTGGGAGTGGACGTAGCTCACCGTGTTAGTGGGTGAACCAGGATAAATTGTTTGGCTAAGTTTTCTCAACCCTTATCTCTTTACTTTCTGTTTTAACTAACAAAGGAGGGTTCTGAAAAGTGGTATTATAAATCTACGCAGCAAAACAACCTTGTTTATCACATAAAAATATTTCAAAATCAGTTTACTCAACCTGCTGAATCATATCAACAAGTTGCTGAAATCTTCAGTTTCGGAAGGATGCTCAAATCATTTGATAAACTCTTTGCTTGTTTCAAAAGGTTTTCATAAAATCTGTAAAGAATTATAAAACACTATCCAACCCTCCCTTCTAATGTTTCGTGTGGTTCCAACAACAACCAGTTAACTCGCTTGAGCATGGAATCCCTCACTCTCACATGGTGGAGTCGGTCAGACTCACTTAAACTCACAAGTTCACACCCGAGTTTGTGCGTTTGTTGAAATGACAAAAGAGGCCTAATTTTGGATGCTTCCCTTATCAGAGTTACGGTTTTACTTGTTTTCTCCATTTTCACGTATTGGACACTCCTTGTGTAAATACTACCTTTTTTTCTCCCTCTCAGCTAACGCTGCATTTTAGCGAAGCATCAAACCTACACTCACCGGTTCAATTGAAGCTTTGACGAAGAAAATTCTTATTTGTTTACTTAACCTAACGTAATGAACCATATAACTCTAAAGATGACTAAGATTGTGCACCCATTAAAAAGAAATAAGACGATTAATGATGTTTTTAGGTTAACGTTTCAAATTAATCCATAGACATACATTTGTTTCAATCCATCCCATTATTGCTTCTATTTCATATGTCTCAGTATGTGTAAATACAAGTTTTGAATGACAACACAAAATAAACAAACAGCGTATTTGGTTTTTATTAAAATTATGGTATAAATGTCAATCTGAGTTTGAATTCACATTTATAAAGTGGTTTTATAATGAAAACCAAATTAAGATTGATGTATTTGTAAAATTGATTTTGAAAGTGGTTTAGAAACATATTTACAGTAAAGAACAAGGTTTCAATTTAATATAGACGTTACTTAAAGTTGTTTCAATTCAAAATCACTTTAGAATAAAAAATTCTCAACGTGAAATCAAAACGCGCGTGAACATATACCTAAAACTAGGTTGACAAGTGTTTTAACTTATTTTGAATGAGTCAATATAAATCTAAATATACTCTTAGAGTTGCATAGCGTTTTTATCTTGTTTCTAGAACTAGAAATGACAATTGAGCTCGAGCCTTATATGTACCCATAAAAATACCCACAATAGGTAGGCTAAAATCCCGCTAAACAGGGACGGGCTTTTACCCATATATAATTTTTCATAGGGATGAGCGTGAGGACGGACACTATAATGGCCAGCCCACCCAAAGCCCCCACACATATTTAATTATTAAATAAATATATAATGTCGTATATGAATTTATATATATATATATATAGAAATTTTAACAAAATATCTAATATATTTATATATTTTTAAAATTCATAATACATATTTATAAACAAAAAATAAAAAATTGATAGATATTTTATATTAAAATTAGCAGAGAATAAAATATTAAAACGTTTTAAACATTTCAGATTAAAATTGCAATAAGAAAAGATTAATAGAACCTTAACCTCCCAGTGTGACCCCCTTCTTGCTTCCATTTCAGATTAAATTGTTATATCTTATGTTGGAAGTCCAAGTTTATTAAATTGTTATGTGGAAGTATTGAACTCTTATGAAGTTCATGTTTATTAAACCGTTATGTTGGTAAATGGTGATATTTAAAGATTATATTTGGATGATATCTTTGAGAAAATTTTCAATTGATATTTAAATTAATGTTTTTATTATTGAGTTGTTAATTTTCCAATTAACTAAACCGCGGGTAATGAGGGCGAGTATGAGCATATAGGTGTCCAGCGGGTACGGGAACCAACATTATTAAAATTGCTACCCTCACGAGTATGAGCGTAAGTATAAGTTTTTTTTTTAAAAAACGTAGATACGAGTACAGACACTATAGTATCCTACCCAAAGAATACCCATTTATATCCATGTCTAGAACCTCATCACATGGTTTAAATTCTAAACCTAACAGGGACTGCCCTACAATATAACCCACCTCCCTGGCATGTGGCCCTCCATGTCCATAATTCGATATGCGAATTAAATTTATAAAAACAGGTTATAATTAAAGCATAAAATTATATATAAAAATCAAGACTTATCCTACTTTTTGTATCATTAAATTGACTTTCCAAATCTATAATCATATGAATGAAGTTGGTGTACATGTTGGATAAAATTTAAAAAAAAATGATATAACCTTTTTCTAAATACTTGTTGATCGAAAATTATTCTTCCAGAGTTATAAGAAATATATATGTTCATTTTTTATTTTTTTTTAAAAAATTATTTGATTTACTTTAAAAGTTTCAGACATGATTCTTAATTTAAGAATGAAATTTAAACAACAAACAAATGCATGTGGTTTAAAAACTCAGTATACATATTTTAACGTTTGGCGTATAAAATAAATTCCTTACAATTAAATGTATGTTTGGTTTGGCATTGAGGAGTATCCAAATTTAAGTATTTTTTTGGTACTTGACCAGGGTATCCACCGCCGACAGCAGTGACTAATCCCCTCGCTGGTTTGTAGGCACTTCGATGAGTGAGACAGTTGGCCCTGGATTTTAAAGGAGCTGCATGCCCAAGGCAGGATTCGAACCCCCGACCTTGGTTAAGCTTGGATCAGCCCCCTCCGCTGAACCAACCCCAAGGTTATCCAAATTTAAGTATGGACACCTTTCAACGCGTACAACTATTTATAGTGTTGGTTAATGTGAGTTTATCACGTTTTAATATTAAAACAAACATATATATACCCTAAATTTTTAATATATTGCACGATGAAATTCTTAACTAGTAATTTATTTATGTAATTTATAACTTTACAAATATTTATAAGGGTGGTTAATAAGGCCTAACTAATTATATCAGGTTTAGATAAATTTTAGACCGATTTATTAAATAAATAAGATTAGGGGCTTTGAGTAATTGGAACAAACATTTTAATTAATAAACCTATCATACCAACCTATTTTATTTTTTCGTATTGATATATTTTTATTGGAACTTATATTTATAAATATAAAATTACATAAAAAAAGAATATAAGACAACTAACTTAATTTAAAACTAGTTTAAAATTGATATATTTATAGAGATATTAAAATGATATTATGCATGTTAGATAATAAAATCATAAAAAAATATATTAGTATAGGCAATTTCATAAATATATATTTATATAAATATAAGTTTATGATTATTTTATAAATAAAACAATATATATATGCACATATAAGTTTAGTTTAGATTGTATTGGATCAGTTTTCCATACATGATTCAAAAAATCAATTTAATTCAATAAAAAAATTTGATTTTGCGATTTTTGGTGTTTTGATTTTCAGTTTGGTTCAATTTTTTATTTTCATTGGATTGGATTGATATGAGCATACATAATTATATATATCAAAGGCATTAGAGATTTTGGATTTTTATTCCATTAAAGTGAGAGATTCATTTTAATTTTTTTAAAAAAAAGTTATAATTAATATTATTATGATTTAATGGATATAAATTATCAGTATAATTAAAAAAGTTTTACACTATTATTCAGAGAAATATTATCATATCATTTAATAAATATAACATTTCATATTTTTAATATATCCATTTATTATAAAAAAATATAAATTTTAAAATATCAATTATATATGTATGCGCATTACACAGAATAAAATACCAGTTATATAAATGTTTTATTTCAACAAATTAATATTCACTCAGATTTTAAACATTTGAATTGATGAAAAAGATTTAGAACTGGAAAAATAGGTTAAAAATTAGAATCATACAAGTTTAGATTTTAAAATATCAATTTCTCAAATGATTGAAAGATATTTTAGAAAATGTTCAAAAATTTAATAAGGGAGGCGGGTAAAACACACTAAAAAATAGTAACAAAATACAAAAAAAAAAAAATGTATGTCTCCTTCTCTAGAGTGAAATTTCAAAATTAAAATATAAAAAATAAATTATGAAATTATTTAGATCGCAAATGTTAATTTCCCAATCCATGAATGTAATTTACCTATTTTACCTTAAAAAATATTTTCAACGTAACCAAATCTAGTATGGAAAGGCACATTACTTTGATGCGGTAAGAGTTATGGTATGGTGGTGATTGGTGGTCCTCAACTTGAAGTGAACCATCTGCCTCTTAAATATGCTAAATTATTGTGTGGTTTACGTGCTTGACTTTGGTAAGTTATATTAATTTCAAATAAAAAACTGCAACCTGCATCACCGTGACTTAACGCATGCATGTCTTTGGTAAGTTATATTAATTGTGTGTTTGTTTTCTATAAGATCCCTATTATAATCGTGGATATGAGATAATGCTATATTTATTAATTCAGATTTACATTTTTAAAACGTGATTTTAATATAAAAAAATAATGTAGCTGAGCGAATCAACTTTAAATTAAGCATGCTAGCTGCTAGTTATAACAATATTTATTAAAATATTTGAATAGATAGATTTGTTTGATTTATGAAAATATTTTTAATTTTTACTTTTAATTAAAAAATCACTTTTTTTGTAAAATTTTTAGGGCTGGAACTACATGTAAAAGTGGTGCATGTATTATTGAGATTAGGGATTTTAATTAGTTAAGTTTAGACGTGACATTTACTTATAAAAGTTAGTCATAACAAGTTTATCAAATGAGTCTAAATTTAAATTAGATTATTCTAAAAAATTTATATGGGTAGAATTGTATAAGTGCGGTTTGTGTTTTATAATACTCATTTCTCCTCTCCCCCACCCAATATTTCATATTTCGGGTTTAAAAATTTTCAGATATTTTTTAAATTCAGTAAATTTTTGTACTTTTAATTTTATTAATTTTACATAATTAATAATATTAAATTAAATTATTTTACTAATATTTTTTAAAAAATATATTCCCTTTAACTAAAATACAAATAATTATATAAATACTCATTTGTAACATGTTTGAATGATCATTTAATGTATTCAAAATCATATTTGGATATGTAAAACATAGTTTGAAATTTAATATAATTGGGTATTTTGAATTAAAATTAATTTTTGTTTCTAATTTGAACCAACTTATTAAATCATAACTTTTACGTTGAATTGACAAATATATACACTAAATTTTAATATAAAATTATTTTTAATGAAAAAAAGTTTCAAAACATAAATTAATTCACTTCAAATTCACGTTTAAGTAAAATAAATTCTATAAAATGAATATTAAACACACTTTTAGTATAGAAATGAATATTAAAACTTATTATTTACACATATAAGAAATATGGATACAATTTTTTTCTTAAATGCAAATATTTTAATACCATATTCATGGTCAACCCTAACAGATCAATCACAGAAACTGTAAAAATAAATGAAAGCATGTCTAAGAAAATAAATAAGCATGTCTAAGAAAATAAATAGTCATGATGATGAATAAAAAATTATTCAACGATTGGGTTGTTAAAAAAATATATTCAATTTGTAATTATCGATGATGTAATACTTTGTGTAACTTACACTGGTGTAAATTGATCCCTCCTCATATATATATATATATATATATATATATACCAACAATATTTATTTTAATTTCATTTTATATTAAATAATTATAGAAATATCTATACCACGTGATGTCGTTCATTAATTTAATCTTATTTATTTGAACAAAGCTTAAACAAGTATTAATTCCTAATGAAAACGCTTAGAGCTCAGCTGGGCTGCCTGGGCATATTTAGTAGAAGAAGCAAACTATTATAAGAGTTGCTTGTCTCAGAAAGCCCGAAACTCTATTCCAAATCTACATGTAATGAAAGGAATTGATTATTAGTGTATTTGATTTATTACAAAATCACGTTCCGATGTGATTTTTAGTAAGTTCAAACTTATTAATTTCATTGTAACAAAAGAAGAAAAAAGGGTAAGGGATGCGGAACATCATGAATGGACAAAGTTAAATCTGTCTAATCAGAGAAAGAAGGAATACTGGAATAGGAAGACTTCAATACCCTTTTAAATTAGTTCTCTCCAACAGGGTACATTTGCATTACCGTTCACCTCTGCTGGAAAAAAAATGCTACTTTCTAGTAGATTTACAATCTAAAGTCTAAACCCACAAGGCTAATTTCTTGAGGTTAGAGTCTCTCTGAAATAGGAATATATTTATATTTATATATAAGAAAGAAATGGAGAAAATCAAGTAAGAGAAGCAATGAAGCAGCTTCATCTTTAGGTGACTGTTTTCTCCCTCTTCCCCTCTAAAAATAGAAAAAAAAAATTGAAAATGATTCATACAAGTGCCTTGGTAATTGACCTTTTTCATCTGAGCATGGAAGTAAGAGACTCAAAAACATCTTCTTCACAAGGAATTGTGAGGCCCTTTTCATGATCAAAGCCAAACTCTTCTTCTGCTTGATGGAGAAGTGTTTGGAATTCTGGGCGACTTAGGAAAGAAATTGGAACAATGTACCTGCTTCTGTTTTCTCCAACATATACAACAAAGTGACCCTTAGGGACATCCAAACGAAGGCCTTGATCATCATAGCCTTGTTTCTTCCCCAAACTTGAGCATCTCTTGAGGATTTGCTTAATAAGTGCTGTTTGAGGAAGTCTACTACTTGTTGATTTTCTTAAGGCCATTGTGGATTTGGTGTGACAAGAGAGAGAAGGCTTGTGTGTGAGTGTGAGTGTGAGTGTGAGGAAGAAAATTTGTGTGAGGCTGTTGTGAATGAAAAAAGGGAACGTGGTGGCTATTTATCATGAGGCTTAGGCAGAGTAGTAATTGGTAGATAGAAAAACAGAGTCATGTGGGGTTGTAGGGACAAATGACAAGGGCCTAGCTAGAGGGCGGTTTTGGGGTCCTGTGCGTTCTCAAGGACATGAAGGGAGCTAACTCCTTTTGGGTTTACTCCCCTTGTTGCCCTTTCAAACAACACCTAGGCCCCTCAATCTCACTCTATTTTTTATTTTTGTCTAAATCACATGTATTATAGGGGAGATGATTTGGGACTGGATCCTCTCCGGTATTGGACTGGAAACTTGTTAGGTACCAACTTCAAATCATGTTTAAATCTAATGTCATTTTAAACATACTATTATGTAGTATAATAAAGATAGAAGAAGCGATAAATATAACAAATAATGTAGTATAAAAAGAAATGAAAAAAAAAGAGGGATGAAAAATAAAGTGTAAAATTTATAAATATATAAATATTATGAGTATTTATATTATTTTATTTATATAAAAAATCAATAAAAATAGAATTTTATCCCATACATTACAACAATTAAAATAATAGAGTTGTGTGTTTGGTTTACCCCAAAACCATGTTTCAAACGTGGATCCGGACAATGGTGTAAATGTTTAAAAATAGAGTTTTGCCCAAATCCACGTTTGAAACGTGGATCAAGTGTAAACCAAATACATCATGAGAATAACTTATACTCGGTTCCACGTTTGAAACATGGATCTAAGTGTAAACCAAACACATTAATCTCTCTTTTGATTTGGATCAATTTTCTAATTTTTCTTTAATAGCACGACAATATCACATATCATATAATGATATACAAAAGACCAAGTAATAACATATCTTGTTATATGGTCTTAAAGTCTTGATATATACCGTTTGTTTGTTTTTATGGAAAGAAAGAAAAAGGAAGGAGAGAAATAAGAGACAAAATGAGAGGTTTGAGTGTGCGGTGGATGAGAGAAAAAAATGATGGGTTTCATTATCTTTTTCTTTTTCTCCAAAATGAAAAAAAAGTGGAAAAAGAAATAATTAAGTTCCACATGTGAATTTACATTCATATATATTTTTCAGAGAAATGTTACTTTATTTTTTACTCTTTATTTCAAGAGCAATTTTATTTTTCTATGATTTTGTTCTCTCTTCTAATTTTCTCTCCGGTCAAACAAAGGAATAAGAGAAACCAACGATTATATCTCTCTTCTCTTAAACCAAACAACACATAAAATCCACTCTTTTTTCCTCCTCTTTATTTCTCACATTTATCTCCCTTTCCCTTCAAATAAAGGGATAATAATGATAGAATACAAATTCTTCATACAACTAGCTTGGCCATTCTGAATTTTGTGAATTGACTGAATAGGTACGGTTGTCACAAAGAAGCATCCGAGCAATTTCCAATGTTACGTTTAACCAATTTACCAGCTATATATTATTTCTGGGGAAATCCATTTTTTGCGATAAAGATGAAAGGAAGCGGTGAATCAATGTATACCAAACCAACAGAAGCAATTAAAGCAACCTAACAAAATTGTCAAGTGAAGTAAAGCAAAGGCTGTAATAGACAGTATCCGTACAAGCCTCCTTCCCTTTTTAGTTAGCAGTATTTCTTCGCTTCGCAGGTTCAATCTGAAAGATACAGATTTTTCCTTGTCCCCTGCTCTCGCGCCATTTCACACATTTTTCCATTTTCTTGTTCAAAGCTTTGGGACTCGCATTACACACACGATTAGTAACTTTCACTGTTTTAACTCTCATCAGATCAATAATGCCTATAACATTTACCGCTTAGGGTATACTTGATTTTTTGAAGAAGGAAAATCAAATCAATTCCATTAAATTTATAATTTTTTTTAATTATTATTTTTGTAATTAATTTTATATAACTGTAAATCAATGCATAAACAACTTCTTTTGACGTGGTCAATTGTGTTTTGATAAAAAGAAACATGTTCTGATGGTTAATTGCCAAAATCAATTCTATAAAATTACGCTAATCTAAAATCAATTTTATTATTGTAAAATAGTGTGTGTTTGGTTTACCCAAAATCATGTTTTAAACGTGGATCCGAATAAATGCTACTGAGAGTAGATTCTGTCAGAATCCACTTTTGAAACGTGAATTCAGTGTGAACCAAACACACAAATAATTAATCCTACTTTCCATGAATTAATTATAATTTATTTACCTCAAAAATCAAATGTGAGGAAGACTATGCATCAACTTGTTTCAAAATTTTGTACAATTATTTTGAAATAATTGAAGTTAAAAAATTTAACATGTGTTTGAGAATGATATTTTAAAAATGACTTTAAAAGAGTTGGTTAATAAAGTAAAATCACTTTTGAAATGTGAATATTGAAAATTTTATAGATCTTACACTTAGAATCAATTTTACTAAAAAAAGTTAAAAAAAATTCATTTCTCTTAAAATCAATTCTACTCATATAATTGAATTTTCTTACCAATAAAATTTATTAAGCATGAATAATGGTTTGAAACTTATCATTGAGCCAACTTAGAGATTAGGTTTAAAAGGCAAAAGGTTGGATCAAAGGAATAATTGTCCACATAAATAAAAGATGATTCATAATTTTCTTTCAACATTTATGGAGCATTTTATTCCTTTTGAAAACAATAAGCTTTGACATTAATAATAACAAATTTAGGGTTTAGGAATCATCATCTTCACTCATGCTCTCGAGATCTGGTTTAGGTCGACTTCCCACCATCCAGGTTTGGTCCCTAAAAAGTTTGTATTAATATGTAACACCCATTATGAGGTTACGGTAAAATATTTCCCCCAAGCACACACAAACCTTCAACCTTGTTGGTAATGACCTACTTCATTGGATTATTGGCATTTCCTTTGTGTTCTTGCTTCAATCATGGTTGATTTCATTCTTATGAGACTCGTTAAGGGATTGAAAATTGTGATCACATGAAAGCTCTTCAAGACCAAAGTGAATGTTGACCAAAAAAAAAAAAACACCAAAGTGAATCACTCTACAAACCCCCACCGACTATGAACCTAGTCCAATGGTTGTGCCGCACCTCCTCGATGTCATAATCATCACAACTACATCAAACAAAAAACAAAGCTCAACCCAATAGATTTCTCCATACACATACAAGATTTCTTCTATACATTGTCTTTTATGTAGTTTAATAAGTGTTATATGATGAACACATGACACATTATGCACCTTTTATACAAAAATTATAGCGATTCCTTTATAGCGATTCCTTTTATGCAATTAGCATCTTTGATCACAATGTCAATAAATTTTTCGACTATTATGTACTCTTAAGTATTTCGCTGATCCTCGACCTATGAACTAGGAATAATTACTAATTTTTGGCCTTCACACTAAGTATTTCACCAATCTCCACCTTTACACATTAAGTAATTCTCCCTCTATGCATCAAAGAGAACCAAGGATCATCAACAAATCAAACCTGAACTAAAAAGTAAGGACAATAAGACAAAATGAATCCGACTTCTTTCATAAATTGAAATTATTTTATGTAACTCAACTTTTTTCAAAAGCTAAATAAAAGCACTTCTGAAAAAGTTGAGTTGTAAAACTAAATTCAAATTATGAAAAATGTTAGAATCATTTTACCTTATTGATTCATTCTATTTTCTTTTTTTTATAAGTTCTTCTAAAGAAAACTATCTAAACTTACCCTTTATATATTGTTTGATTAGGGAGAAAATTTGATTAGATAAAAAAATTATATATATATATATATATATATATATATATATTTGATTTTTTTAACATATGCAACCTTATACATACATGATAAGAAATCAAAAATAAAAAAATTTGATTAAAAATTACGACTTTTAACATTATCAATAAAGAGAATATCACATAATTGTTCTTACATATATTTGGACAAATGAGACAAAAGTGGATGAAAAGATAAGGATAAAACTATTTAAGTGGGCTCAAGTAACATTTCTTTTCGCCCTCAAAATTTCCCCCCTCTCTTAGGGTCCGTTTGGTTTACAGTTGAGTAGAATTGATTCTAGAAATGAATAGTTGAGATGAATGATGCACACTTTACGAAGTACTTTATACGGAAGTGATTTAAAATCAATTCTGCAGAATTGATTTCGGATGGTTTAGAATTTAAACCAAACGGGTACTTATTTTCTCCCATCACCTAAACGACCAAAAAATGATGTTGTCTCGTACTTCTCTCGCTCTAATTTCTTTTTATCCAAAATCTATTCAACCAACCAAAGGACTTGGACTAAATTGTGCACAATTCCTAATTAATTTCTCCGAGCAGGGGGCTCATTTCCTTCCCCAAAAATGTTATAAATTTTTGACATTGTAAAATTTAGCAGATGATAATGGGGTTGCCAAAATTAAACTGTCAGAAGCTATTTTATATATTATAAACATAATATTTAAGCTAAAACAAAATGAATTATCATCCCTAATTGGCCAATTAAATCCAGAGTACAAGTACAAAGAATTATTGAGATGAGGCGTACGTACAAACACATGCAGCTTGTCTTGTGAGTTGTGACAGGTGAATACAGGATTTCACATGCAATATTCACCCTTTCCTGCTACCACTTTTCTTTTAAGGTACGGTCCTTCCTTCCTTCATCTTCATTAACATGCTCCGAAACAGGGGAGAAATTAGAAGGGGACAACGGTCATATATTTGTGTGTCCTTTCGATTTCAGCTTTTATCTTTTGCATTATTTACAACATATATATAAATAAATGTTCTTTTGTACTCCCTTCGGTCTTATTTATAAGAGAAAGTTTGACATCTTTCAATGGTCTTATTTATAAGATAAAGTACACAAATCTAGAAGCATTTATTGTTTTTTCTCATATTTACCCTTGTTAACCATTAAAAATTTCAAGGTGACACAATTATCATGGCGGTGGCATTTAATTTTAAATAGGGGTAAACTTATTATTTTATAGACTAATTTCTTAAAAATCAACACATTAATTACTTTTCTTAATATGTGTGTTTTTGTCTGAATTGTCTTATAAATAGGACCGGAGGGAGTAACGTTCAGTGGCCAAGTGATTGCAGCATTGATCTATATAACCAAGGTAAATCACCTAAACCATTTTTGTTGACACAAAAAGCAATCCCCACCATAGCTAGTGACAATGTGAATGTAAATAGGTAATATCTATACCCTTCTTGGTTTTCTTTGGTAAATTGGATACTGTGCTTCATACAAATAAAACTGTGTGAATATTCCCTTACGATTCTTGTACTTATTTCTTCTTGAGCCCCTGCAGCCGGACCTATAAAAACTGGTGAGATATGTGATGTTTATATATGCCACAACGTTTTGTATAACACCTTATTTTCCTTTCCATTCCTCTTCATCACAATATCATATTAAATTAATAAATACAAAAGATAAAGTACACTGATTACATAATTTATTTTTATATTTTTTTCATAATTTAAAAAATCTCTTTTTCATAATTGATGCATACAAACCACAAAATATAAATTTTTGTTTATACTCCATATTTTTTCTTATATATTAATTAATGAGTAATGATATTATTTTTTATTACAAAAAAATCTACAGTAAAGGGACGATGTCCTCTCGAAGAGAGAGAAAACTACTTACCTTTATCTCACCGGACTCTATCTTACTCCACACGATCATCCCTTAAAGTTAAGTTACTAGGACCATCCATATCTCTACTTCTTTTTAGTATCATCCTATATCTCTCTAAGACTCTAACTCTTGCTGTATTATATATATCGATTGTATAGTAATTAAATTCATTAAGAAATTAAAACAATTTAAAACGAAAATTAATGTTGAATTACCTTTTCAGTATACTATACATTAATGAAAGTAAGCCTTGGGGGTTGTGAAATTATCTGGAGGAGTCACATGCACTCCTCATTTGCTCACATCTTTAGAATGCAGAAGGGATATTGGGTATGGTGTGGTCCTCTTCTACAATTATGCATAGCATAGCAGCAAATAAATACAGCAGAGGCGCTAGCAATGGAAAGTATGGTCATAATCAGATATAAATTGGTCGAGAAATATTAAATGAGAATCAGTACTACACTGATCAGCTTTGGGGTTGGATGTATGGAGTTGGTTCTTTTTTTCTGCAGCTAGATCGAATAACTACAACTACAAGGTATGACATTGTTCCTGCTCATCATGCCCATGTTCTAAGGCCAATTGTCACAAATCATCCAAATGCTTGTGTTGTGGTGAATGAATGAATATGCTGTTCTTCTTCTTCTCTTCCTTTCCTTGAAGGACTCAACTCATCATTAAATTAACTTTGATTCTCAACTAGTAAGTACACTTCCTTGTACGTACGCGTGTGTATGTCTATGAACAGGCATAGCATGTGATCATCATACATTTCATATCACACGAGTCAACCTCACATTGGTGGAGATAACTCGGTCCCCCCTCCTCCTCTCTGTTTTCTAAATTTATTCGTTTCAATTTTCAGGTGTGGAGCCAGTTTTATGTCATTTTTCATTACCCACTTAATAAAAGTAAGTGGGCCGAAACATGAAAACTTCTTCCTAATCTCAGTTCACTACTCTTTTCTGATTAGTCATTTATGGACTCTTAGAATCTAAATTTGGATCTCACTTCACCTACCATCCATCTTCTCAACAATCCAAAACAACCAAAGAAAGATGAGAATTAATTAATTAATGTGTTTCGTAAAATTGATTTTAAATTACATTCATTCGTGTTTTGTCATAAAATAAAATATGTATCACTCATCTCAACCATTAATTTTTAAAATCAATTACATTGAACCAAAGAAGCACTTAATTGCTTGCAGAAGGAAGAGGGGCGTCCACAAGATTGGACAATTGGGTGCTACAGGCCGGTTGCAAAATATGACCTTTAATTTGTTTGACTTGGACTTTCCAATTCCATGACTAATTAAGACAGTTGTGGAAGGAAAACTTTATTGAGCATCCTCTCATAACGGTGAAGTTATGAGAATCAAAGATGGCTAAAACAAGTGTCTTAAATGTGAGGTGTGAACCTGACTGGGCCATCATGTTCAACTCTTCTTAAGAGACTACCCATGTTCTGTGAATGAGATTGGTTGCTATTACTATTTGGCGAAAACAGATAGGCCTACGTGATTGTGACCCTACCTAGCTAGCTAGCTAGAGCCTAGAGAGTGACTGTGACTACTAGTTAGTTTGCATTGCTAATTACTATATTGTATTAACCGTGGAGTGGAGGTAGAAACTAGAAAATGAAAAATGTAACAAGTAACAACAACTTTCTGCCACCTTCTGGTGAAGCACATGTAGGCATGTTACTTTTGCACTCAAAGCTGATGAAGAGACAATGCGGTTGAGAAGGAAGGACATGAAAGTGCCAGTACCAACTACTTTTTCTCAATTTCACCAAACACCATTCAAAGTCACAGGTTATTGTTTTGCCAATTTTATAGCGGAAACAAGCTAGCTACAGAGATGGAGCTCCTAGAAAAGAAAAAAAAAACAAAAACAAGTGAACAGCAACTTAGATAAATAAAAGATGTAGCATTTCCTAATGGTGTTTATATCTAGCTAAATTAAGAATTAATGAGGGCCCTAATATAGGATCTAATTCTAATAGCTACCATTCATTGCATTGGATTATTATATATCCAATAAATGTTAGACAATAATTAATCAAATACAACTAGGACACAATCAAATCCCATAAACCAAGCTATGTAGCTACCTTCCCTATTCCCTAATGTTCAGCTTCAGCCAGCTTAAATATTATTCATTTTCATTAATACTAATAGTGAGATACAACGTAGCATTGCAATTTGCAACACTTCACTTTATAAAGCAAGCTAGGCACCCACTGGATCAATGACTTTATCATCTCTTCTCGCAGAGAGAAATGGAATTGGTCCCATCACAGCTCACCGTAGAATCACGAGCACCAAAGGACTTTACGGATGTACCTCTAAAATACACAAACACATGTGCTCGCATGATAGACATCATTGACATGAAGAGAAAGTATATCAGTGTCAAATTCGTTAGTTCGCAACAAAAACTGACCCATGTCTATAATATAATAGAATAAACATTATGCTAAGCCAGGGTGGATAATCAACCTCCATATTCAAATTAAGTTTAAATTAGCCCCAAAGGTTACAAGAGGGAGATTCACATGTGACAACTCACAGATTCAAATCCCACTCCTCTTTAGGAGGTGGGGGTAAGTGTAAGTTAATATTTAATAAATTTTATTAAATACTTTTAATAATGATTATTTGAAAAGTTAGTAATGAAATTTATTCCCACCTTATCTACCCAATTCAAAAGAACTAAAGAAAAGTGGGAGAATAAATTAAAGTAGCTTCTGAAATTGTAAATAGCACGTGATTTTATTTTATAGCCTACTACTATAATGAAGGTCATTGAAGGATTACAATTGTCAAGTGTGGCCCTGCAATTCTTTGATCAAATCTACATTTTAAATAGAGGGGGGCTGAGCCTGAGGCTCATGGAGAGAGAGAGACATCACTAGAGACAAACTAAAACTGGGTTATTTAAAGTGGGGCCCATGAAGCTTGATTGTTTACCATGTGAAAGGTTGCAGCATCACATAAAACTACTCTGTTTTTAGTTTAGATTTTGGTGGAGAATCAATTCTATAAAATTATTTTTAATTACTAATTATATAATTTTATCAAAATTGTAAGTCCAACTAACACTTCATTGTAATTGGGGGTTGTCTTCTAACCCTCATACGAATCTGATTAAAATAAAAACAAGCCTAGTACAGTAGTACTCGATAAGGTTTGCACTTCTGTTTTCTTTTATGCGGAGAATTGTAGACGGGAATGAACAAAGAAAATAAATGATTTGATTGTGTTTTGCACGTTATTTAATATTTTATACATCATCATCATAAGGGGTGTAAATGAGCTCAAAATTGTTAAATACTTGATCAGGTTTGTTTAGTAAATAAACTCAAATTTAAAATCAGACTCGATTATTTAAGTCAGTTAAGTTAAAATTTTATAAGCTTCACATAAAAGGTTAATATATAACTCACTTATTTTGTATTTATTTATATATATATATAATATAATATAAATAATAAAATAAAGTAAGATTGATAAAAATTAAAAAATATAAAATAATAAAGTAAAAAAGTATCTAGAATTATGAAAATAAATTTTAAAATATTTTTATATTAATCAAGAAATTATATAATATCAATATCTATTTTAAAAATAAAAATGATATATTTATAGACACTTTTTTTTTCATAAAGTCCTCAAAGACTCTAAGTATATGCTTCTATTTCTAAATGTAGAGCAGGGCCGACCCAACGTTTCTTTAGGCTTAAAGCGAATTTGATCACGGGGCCTTTTTAAATGAATAAAAAAAATTTAGAATCAATAACAATATAACACATACCGAAGAAAAAAGTCGCAAAAAAAAGACATAAAGTGGGTAATGAGAATAATATTTAGAATCTATTAATAATTATTATTTATGAGAAAAAAGAGCCTAATAAAATGAGGTATTTTTTTCAAAAAAAAAAATTACTCCTAATAATTAAATAATTTTTTTGGGGCCTAAAATAAAGAGTATTTTTTGGGGCCTAAAGCGGCGGTCTTACCTGCCTTGGGGTTGGGCCGGCCCTGATGTAAAGAATCATAGAATGCTAATGAAAACAAATGATAAATTATTAAAAGGTTTCATCATAATCTCATTTGATTTCTCTTGATTAAATATTAAACAAAGAAAGTGTTTTCTTTAAATGAAAACTAACCTCCCATTTGTTCTGTTGCAAACTCTATGATTGGATGGAAGAATTCGGAAGGGTTATTTTTCATTTGAATAAAATATATTTTTTATCTTTATAACATAAGTGATTTTTAATTTTAATCCTTGTAAAATATTTTTTTTCATTTACATCCTATCAACATCTAAAATTTTAATGACGAAGTTAAACATTTGCCACATAAAAGAGAGTGATATGCCTATTTAGAAAAATTTTACCTTCACACATCATTAGTAAGGATTTTTTAGCAAGGACTTTTTTCAAAATTTTTAATTTTAGATGGATAAAAATGAAAAAAAAAATTACAATGATCGAAATTAAAATTCGCTTATTTTATAAAGATAAAACACATGTTTTACCATTTTTCATTTTAACTAAACATTATTTTCTTATCAATTTTTTTTTAAAAAAATAGGAGAAATGAAAATGGAGATGCGCACTTGACGTTTCTATGATCAATTGTTGATGTTTATAATTTTTCCATTTAAAATGAAAATTTTTACCTTAACCTCACTGATCTCTACCATTCTAAAAAATTACAATAGAACTAGAATTGGTGTGAGCCCCCATATCCTTTTAGAAACTTTATTTTTCTTAAACATTTTTTTTAGTTATGCGCATTTTGACAAATTAATTCATTCAAAAACATTTTTGGTATAGTTTCGACACCTCCAAAGTTTGGAGTCCAAACTATTGTAGTAGGTCATGGGCTGTGATTAGAGATGCCCATGCCCATGAATCACCTCATGGGCCTTCATTTGTATTGCCTTGTTACACATTTCCATGGGCTTGGACTAAAGAAATTAGGTCACCATTACCAGACAGCACCAGAGTTAACCGAAAGAGATTGACCAAAAAAAAAAAAAAGAGAAAAGGTTCCGCCAAAAAAACAAAACCGAAAAAGAAAAGGCAATTTGTACCGAATATAAAAGAATACAATACACTTTCTTTTGCCCCTTTCTATAATAGTGTGTCTCAATAGCTGTTAATTTGGTCTACCTGACCCAACTTGATATGATGCGGAACTTTTGCGTGCCGGGATAAAAAATCTTGAGAAGTATTTAGATTTCTAAAATAACTAGTACTAGTAGGTGATCAGTGCCATCGCACGGGTAAATTGATGGTATGATTTATTGAATTCTGTTACCACAGAAATCAGTGAGCTAAATTTGCAGGTTGATGTTGGAGATGGATTGTTGATCCCGGTGGCAATTACTTTGTCAAACCTGCATATAAGAAAATTATAAATGACAGAATTTTTGCATCCAATAAATTCTTTTCAAAATTATGGTCGAAGGTAGTGCCATCAAAGGTTACAGCTTTCGCTTGGAAGGCAATTCTTAACCGAGTTGCTACTAAACATAATTTGTTTATCAGAGGCATTTTGGAAGGAGTTGCTTTTACCACCCTTTTTTTGTTATTCGCACCCCCATCCCATACCCCCTTCCCAAACTACCCCTACCTCCTACCCCCACCCACCCCCACCGCTAGCCACCCCCCAACCCACTCCCCCTCCCCCACTTCCCACGCCCCATTCCTGTTCCTGTCCCCCTCCCCTTCTATTTTTTTTTCAAAGTTTTCTGTTTAGAGACGGAATTTTTCCGTCTCTAAACTCCCCTCCCCCTACAACCAACAACCCACCCCACCCCCACCGTCACCCTTCCCCACCCACCCCCTTACCCCACCCCCAACCCTCCCCAACGCCCCCTCCCCTACCCCCTCCCCAACGGCCCCCTCCCCATCCCCCAACCTCCCGCCCCTTTAATTTTTTTAAGCTTTTGGTTTAGAGACGGAATTTTTCCGTCTCTAAACTCGTCTCTGCCAAAAAAATTTCCGAAACCTTCCGAAATTTTTTTAACACAATTGAAATCTAGAAAGGGGGTGGGCATTGGGGGGACGAAACGTTGAAAAAAATAAAGGGGAGAGGGAACACGGACAGGGGAGTTGTGAAAGGGGAGGGGTGGGGGAGAAGGGGGAGGGGAGGGGGTGACTGCCGGTGGGGTGGGGGTAGGGGTAGGGGTAATATGGGAAATGGGATATATGATGGGGGTGCGAATAGTAAAAAAGGGGTTCTAAAAGCAACTCCCCATTTTGGATAGTTCGCAGGTTGAGTGCCCTCGTTGTACGGGCCACTTGGAGACTGAATCACATCTGTTTTTTTAGTGTCATGTATCTTATCGAGTTTAGATGGATTGTTTTAATTGGTTAGGTGTTAGCACAACTATGCATAATAATTGTGCAGTGCACTTGGATCAATTTTCTGGTCTTTCGTTTTGTAACTCTCAGAAAAAGGATTGTTGGATATCTAGGGTCCGTTTGGTTTACAGTTGAGTAGAATTGATTTCGAAAATCAATGGTTGAGATGAGTGATGCACACTTTACGAAGCACGTTGGACGGAAGTGATTTAAAATCAATTCTGCAAAACCATGGTTTTGAGTTTTTCAACTCCAAACCAAACAGGCTATTATTTGGCTAGCCATCATTTGGACAATGTGGTTGGCTAGGAATGAATTGGTCTTCTCTTCTATTCAAATATCCTCATTGGAGATGGTAGATTTGGTTAAAATTAGAACCTGGAACTGGTCGAGTACAAGGCATAAAAATTTTAGGTATGACTTTGCTTCTTGGTCTATGAATCGAGCAGCTTGCCTTACCTAGGTAACTGTATTCAGGTGGTCAATGCGACTTCTGTTTCAAAGCTGCGGGTGGCAGTATTTGTGGCTATATTCTGGGTTCTAGTGTTGTTGTTTTTCCTTGTCAAGTTACGGGTCAGAGGGGCAGTATTTTCCCTGGTTCAAGCTTCTGGTTGCTGCTGTCCCAATTTAAGCCTTTTAATTTCTTTTTTCAATTGGAAAGCTTGCCAATAACGTCATTACATTTTGAAAGCTTGGATTAGCCAATTATGGGTTAGTGTGCTGAAAGGGTCATGTGGTGTTTTTCAATTGTTTATATTTTATATGTAATGACTTTTTAGATGGATTTGTCATGTTCCTGGTATGGTGTAGTTCTTTTTTGGAGGTGCATTGTACACATATCACAAATGGTTTTTTTAATGGGATGGAGTACCTTTGTACTCCATTTAAATTTAATTATTTGGCTTATCAAAAATTGATGGTATGATTTATGTTGCTCGTGCTTAGCACGGGATAAAATTTTAGCTATCATAAATACTTATATATTAAGAGAATATGTTTTAATATAACAATAAAAAGAAAATTAATATATGGGAAAAAAAAAGAAAAAAAATGGTAAAAGCAAGACTGCATCACGTGGTTCACTAAAAAAAAAACTCTTATAATAAAACAAATTATAGGAATGAATAATTACTGAAAATGATTTAATATAATAAAAAAATAAAAGTGCGATAGAAATAAAAGAAAATGACAAAAGCAAGAATTTTCGGTGGAGGATAACTGTTATTCATTACATAAAAAATCATTACTAAATTGAGAATAAAAAAACCAAAAAGAAGAAAGAAAAAAACGGAAGTTTGAAAACACGACACATGTACTGTGGGAACAATTTTAAAATAGGGTAAATAGAATAGATAAAATGGTAGAAACGAGACTGTATCCTGTGAAGAATACCCGCAGTTCATAAAAAAATCTTTTATAATGAAAGATATTAATAAAAACGAATAATGAGAGAAAATGTTTTAAAATCATAATAAAAAATAAAATAAAAGTGAGATAAAAAATAAAAGAAAACGACAAGATTAAAACTGTATCACGTGGAGGATGACTTTATTAACGTGACAATGAAGAAGAATGATTTTATAAGTGAATAATTAATTAAAAACAAGCAAAAGGAGAAAAAAACACTAAAATAGAAGCTAAGTAAATAAAGATATGATTTTGATAAAAAAAAATGAAAATCAAGTAAAAAGGATGATACCGTTTTGTCATCGTCCATTTCTGATTTTTTATTACATAAAAACTAAAAACACACATTAGGAAATATAATAAATGTGTTGATCTACATTAAATGTAATATAATAATAAAAAAATAAAATTAATCTGTGAGAAAAAATAAAATGGTAGGAACAAGACCGTCTCCCGTGGAGAACATCCGCAGTTCATAAAAAAATTTCTTTTACCTTGTGTTTGGATAGAGTATTTCTAAATTACTAAATTTTATGTGTTAGGATGGTAAAAGAAAGAATTTCAAATGACAAATATGAGAGATTTTTATAACAAATAGAAGGAATTTCAAATGACACATATTAAGAGGGAATTTCAGCATTTCTCTTTTATATTTAACTTTTTAGATTATCATTTATAACTTATCTTATACTTAAATTTTTTAATCATCACTCACAATTCAATTCACAATTTTAGAAATTCTTAAATTCTCCATCCAAACACACATTTATAATGAAACATATTAATAAAAACGAATAATGAGAGAAAATGTGTTAATATCGTAATAAAAAAGGAAAATGAAAGTGAGATAAAAAATAAAAGAAGAAAGAAAACGAATGATTAAGACTGTCTTCCGTGAAGGATACCCGTGATTCATAAAAAAAATACTACAATAGAAGCTAAATAAATGGAGATATAATTTTGATAAAAAAAATAAAGAGAAAGTAAAAAGGATAATAAAAAAGATTTTAATGTGTGAGAAAAATAAAATGGTAGGAATAGGACTTTCTCCCGTGGAGAATACCCGCAGTTCATTAAAAAATTTCTTTTATAGTTAACATATGAATAAAAATAAATAATGAGAGAAAATATTTTAGCATCATATTAAAAAAAAGGAAAGTGAGATAAAAAATAAAAATAAAAATAAAACGACAAGATTAAGACTGCCTCCCGTGGAGGATGCCCGTGATTCATAAAAAACACTACAATAGAAGCTAAATAAATGGAGATATAATTTTGATAAAAAAATAAAAAGAAAGTAAAAAGGATAATAAAAAAAGATTTTTAATGTGTGAGAAAAAATAAAATGGTAGGAACAGAACTGTCTCCCGTGGAGAATACCCGCAATTCATAAAAAATTTCTTTTATAGTGAAGCATGTTAATAAAAAAGAATAATGAGAGAAAATGTATTAATATCATAAAAAAAATGAAAGTGAGATAAAAAAAATAAAAGAAAAAAGAAAACGACAGGATTAAGACTGTCTCCCGTGGAGGTTACCCGTGATTCATAAAAAACATTACAATAGAAGCTAAATAAATGGAGATATAATTTAGATAAAAAAATAAAAAGAAAGGAAAAAAGATAATAAAAAAATTTTAATGTGTGAGAATAAATAAAATGGTAGGAACAGGACTGTCTCCCGTGGAGAATATCCGATCTTCACTAAAAAAATTCTTTTATAGTGAAACATATGAATAAAAACAAATAATGAGAGAAAATATTTTAATATCATAATAAAAAAGTGAAAGTGAGATAAAAAAATAAAAGAAAAAAGAAAACGACAGGATTAAGACTGCCTCCCGTGGAGGATACCTGTGATTCATAAAAAAAAACACTGCAATAGAAGCTAAATAAATGGAGATATAATTTTGATAAAAAATAAAAAGAAAGTAAAAAGGATAATAAAAAAAGAGGTTTAATGTGTGAGAAAAAAATAAAATGGTAGGAATAAGACTGTCTCCCGTGGAGAATACCTGCAGTTCATTAAAAAATTTCTTTTATAGTGAAACATGTGAATAAAAACGAATAATGAGAGGAAATATTTTAATATCATAATAAAAAAAGAAAATGAAAGTGAGATAAAAAATAAAAAAAAAAAGAAAATGACAGGATTAAGACGGTCTCCCGTGGAGGATACCCGTGATTCATAAAAAAATACTACAATAGAAGCTAAATAAATGGAATAAAAAAAGAAAATGAAAGTGAGATAAAAAAATAAAAGAAAAAAAATGACATGATTTAGACTCCTTCCCGTGGAGGATACACGTGATTCATAAAAAAACACGCTAAATAAATGAAGATATAATTTTGATAAAAAAAATAAAAAGAAAGTAAAAAGGACAATAAAAAAAGATGAGAGTGACAATGATGTTTTTTAGCGAGAAAAATTTTGCTGAGAGCTTGACACGTGGAGAGAGTGTAATACCCGCAGTTCATTAAAAAAAATTCTTTTATAGTGAAACATGTGAATAAAAATGAATAATGAGAGAAATATTTGAATATCATAATAAAAAAAGAAAGTGAAAGTGAGATAAAAAATAAAAGAGAAAAGAAAACGACATGATTAAGACCGCCTCCCGTGAAGGATACCCGTGATTCATAAAAAAACTACAATATAAGCTAAATAAATGGAATAAAAAAAGAAAATGAAAATGAGATAAAAAATAAAAGAAAAAGAAAATGACATGATTAAGAATGTCTCCCGTGAAGGATACCCGTGATTCATAAAAAAATACTACGATAGAAGCTAAATAAATGGAGATATAATTCTGATAAAAAAATAAAAAGAAAGTAAAAATGACAATAAAAAAAATGAGAGTGAAAATGATGTTTTTTAGCGGGAAAAATTTTGCTGAGAGCTTGACACCTGGAAAGGGTGTAATCGGCTTTCTATATTGTAAATAGATAGAATAGAATAGAAGATTCTATATTTTTATTGGTTTTTTGTGGGTGGTCCAGTCTTTTTTTTGTAGGTTTTTATGAGTTTTTGCTGATAGCAAACTTTATCAAACCGGGTTAAAAATTTTCGAAAAGTATTTATACATTTAGTGTGTGTTTGGATTAGCGTTTACAAACTTGAGTTTGAAGAGATGTGGTTTTATTGAACGTGAGTTCAAGTAAACTTGAGTTTAAGTTAACGTGATTTATGTTTGGATAACTTTTTATAAACTTAAGTTTAAAAAAGTGGATGTTGTTTGGATGATAGGAATGAAAATCACATTTAAAATTGTAATTACTAAAAAGGACATATCTTTATTATTTATTTTCTATTTCATTATTTTAGTGTTTAGTTGATTTCTAGGTACTTTATTAATATGATGTGAAGTCGAAATGATACAAGGCAGTATATCCATGCAAATAAAAAAAGTGAGGTATTTCATCATTAAAGATCGTATGAATACACATGTAAAAAAAAAAAAATTTAAACGCAAATTTTTAATTATGCAATTCTAAACAAAAAAAGGATCCATTTTCCATATGAAACAAAAACATGTACAAAGGAAAGTGGTGTTAACAAAACACTACTGAAAAATAAGGACCCTTTATTAGAGGGGCTCCAAAAGAATCTAATATTTCATTATTAAAAATTGTGGCAAGCAGGAGTCAAGGAAGTTTATTAGATAAGTGTGGTAATGTGGTCGTCGTCACAGTGTGGAGAAGGGAAGGTGGAACCGTCTCGGATGCTGGCTCAAAGATGAAGTCTGAAGCTGTGACTCGGTTGTAAGTGGTGACTAACGTCAACAGCAACCTTATATTGGGAGGGGTATTTAGTCAAAGCAGTGCTACAAGATATTTAACAGGGGTATTTTACAACTCAAAGCACTGCAATCTGTAGAGGTATGAGTGAACGCAGAAGCTACTGTGACTTGCATCCGGCTAAACTCAAGTCTGCTTCCGAACTCACGTTCTAGACCAGTAAGTAACGCTCATCCAAACATAACATTCAGCAAGTTAAACCACGTTTTGGAAAGGTGAACGTGCGTTCATGACAAATGAACGCTCTTCCAAACACACCATTAAAATAAAACTTAAGCTATATAATTTTGCATAGGTGTCTCCATATGAATCTCCATTTTTCATCTATGTAACCTATATTTTCTTTACATTTTAAAAATTTTATGTTGATTCTCTCTCTCTATGACTATATATATACATGTGTGTGTGAGAGAGAGAGATACAAGGAAACAATATTATGTGAATTGCTTATAACTTTACTCAAACATATTTGGTTTTAGTTCAATTTTGCTCTCTCTCTCGAGCGGCTAGTTTTGATATGCGAGCTTCTTGTTTTTCATTTAGTATATATTTTGAATGATTTATTTTTTGAAATGTATTTATTTTCTTAAGAAGTACTGATTTATATTTTGAAATGTATTAATATTATACTTTATTTCAAACATTTTTTTTTATTTTTTGTCTTAACAAAATAAAAATAGCTTTGATAAGCAACACTTTTTAATGACTCGCTCAGTTTTGAAACTCATGGACTGGTGACCTAATTCCTTGGGCCAGTGGGAGCTGAATGTAGGCTCACCAGCAGCTCTTGGGTAATGGAATAAAGGGAGTTGCTTTTTACACCACTCTCTGCTATTCACACCTCCATAATGTTTATTACTTTCAAAATCCCCATCCTACCCTCCCCTCCCCAACGTCATTACCACCACCACCGCCGCCACCTCCCCAACCCACATCCACCTCTCAACACCCCCACCACTAGGGTTGTAAATGAGTTGACCTATTCGTGAACTATTTGAGTTTAACTCGTTAAATATTCGATAAAGCTCGTTCGTTTAATTAAACAAACAAACTCAAGTTTAAAGTTGTGTTCGATTATTTAAATGAGTCAAGCTCAACCTTTATAAGCTTGACAATAAGGGCTCGTGTATAACTCGTTATTATATATATAATAATCAATTAATATAAATAATTAAAGTAAAGTAAGATTAGTAAAAAAATAGAAAAAAACATAAACTTATGAGTTTGTTTTTAAATAAATAATAAATAATAAGTAAAAGAATTACTATATATATATGAAAATAAGTATTTAAATATTTCTTATTTTAGTCAAGAAGATATGTTTTAAATTTCAAAAAATATATTTTAGAATTTTTTAACTGCACATACCATATATTAAGAATATATTTTGATTTTTATATTAACATATAATATTAAAATATTTATCAAATACTAAATTTATAAACTTTAAAAATGATTTGAAGAAAAAATTCATAAAAAACAGAAATAATGAAGTTATAAATGAGCTAACCAAACCAAGTCCAAACTTTATTTTTCTTTAACAAAGCAAGCCCAAGCTTAAAGGTTGACTCATTGAAATAAATGAGCCAAGCTTGAGCCACACATTCAAGCTTTAATATATATTTTGAAATATATTTCGATTCGTTTATAGCTCTATTAACCACCAATTATTCAAGCTTTTCGAGAAAAAAAAAACACTTATGGAAATCAAATGATAAAATTGGTTTCCGGAAAATAATTTCCGGTAAAATAGTTTTCGGATATATATTTTTTTAAATATATATTTTTTTGAAATTTTTTTAACTTTTATCGACGGACGGACAAAATCCCTCGCTAAACTTCGTCTCTAAATTAGAGACGAAATTATGCATCGAGAACAATATTAGATACGAATTTTAGCGACAGATTTTGTCCTTTGCTAAAAGTTTTAAAATTGTAAAAAAAATATTTTCGCAAGCCAATTTTATCTTTTTGTTTCCGAAAATTAATTTTCGACAATATTTTTTTTTTCTCGATATAATATCCGAAAAAGGATAAAAATTGTAGAGTGGTGGTGGGGGTTTCGGGAGGTGGAGGTGAGTTGGGGAGGTGGCAGTGGCAGTTGGGGAGGGTAGTTTGGGGAAAAATTCAAAAAGGGAGGGGTGGTGATGCGAATAGCAAAAAAGGGGTGCTAAAAGCAACTCCTTGCAATAAAAGCACTTAAAACAAAATAGGTCTTGGGTTGCTAGTCATATGGGTTATGGGCTCACCGAAGCCCATGAAAAGGTACATGATCTGAAGTGTATTTTTTTTGGTCAGATCATCTGAAGTGTTTGAGGAAAAAAAAAACAAGAAGAAGAGTCATTTGAAAAAGTGAAGGCCCGAGATATATATCAATTGAAGGTTGATATATATTTTTGTTATAATGACGTAAATTTGAAGGTATCAGTTGGTGCATGACTAATTCAATCCTAGTAGCTTAGAGGTTGTGAGTACACTCATTCACATTGGTTCACGGTAGAAAATTCATGACCCTACTGCATAATATAATGTACTATGGGGACCCTAACTTGAAATAGATATTTTTTTCTTTCTAATTAACTATGCTATGTAGACCACATTATCCCGACCAACTGCACGTTAGTAGTCCCATTTTCTGTTTCACTTTTACCTCTCAAATCCATTGATACTCTCACCTTTTTTTTTCTCAGTGGCAGTCCATGTCTCATCAATGCGTTGGACGTTGGTAGTTAGTTAGAGGAATCATTGGCTCCTTTGCTTGCTCGTTTACAAATACAAGTTTCAAGCATGTGATATATATTCAGTAAATATAGACGGCATTATATTGCTTGCATGTGTTGTTGCAAACACTTTAATTTGTTCTATTGATAGGAAATTATATACTGCGTGTGCAAGTGTGATGCACCGACACGTTGTTTGCAAATATCTAATCACCTCCTCAATGACAGTGAGAGCTTGAGCTTGGACTAAGAGGGATTGATTAATTCAAAGTGAATACGTTGTTTTGTTTTGTTCCAACTTCCAAGTACCAAACAAACGCGTTATTAGATAGTCGGTGATGGGGATTGGGAAGTGAAAGTGAACAACAAATATATATAAAATTAAATAAATAAATGACTGCAAATTAAGCAATGAAGCACACGAATGCATCTCAGTCAGAGGTCACAGGTTGTAAGTGTCGGGTGTTAGCGGAATTAGAGGCCCATTTTCTTAAATTTGATTTGAGCCCTTCCCTATGACTGGATTTGAACAAGTCATGCCTACTACAACTTCAGAGCCACTCTTTCCTATAACTCAAAAGGTTCCATTCGATTTCTCACTTTCCTCGTACTCGTCGTTAAGTTATATTCATATTTATATATTGATAAAAATGTGAGAAACGCTAATTATTACATAATTCTTTACTCCCTCACATGGTTATTATTCCTATGGGATAGAAGTGCTTAAAAAAAAAAATACTAGTATACAGTAATATGAAGAAGGCTAAAAATGAATATTGTATCAATTCTATACAAACAAAACAATATTCGTTGTATTAAAATAATTTCATGTTCAATACTTAACTAAAATAAAATTTGTAAAATTTAATTTATGCAAAATCATTTTTATAAAATCTAATCCAAAGACACAAATATCATATCCTAATTCATGGTTATGTTATCCTTTGTTCCAACATGATGGTGACCACGCGAAACGACAGGCGCAATTTAGATTTTTAAGTACTTGTTATCAGAGTACTCAGAGTTAAAGTACCACTCAACGGCAAACATAATTTAGTAGTAATAAACAGGAGGCTATTAATGGAGGGAATGGGTTAATTTATCAATAAATTATTTAAAACAGTAATTTATCACATGCAATAGTACATCTATTTTTATATTATTAATATCTTTGAATATATATATGATACATAAATATATTAAAATATGAATTATATATTAAATTTAAAAAGAATAATTTAAATTTAATGTGTAAATATTATAATATAATTAGTTTGAATTATAAATTTATTTGAAGCTATATATTAAAAGATAATGTTTAAAATTGAATTAATTCATAAAAAATAATTATTCCAAATATACTGTTCAACCAAGGTCATTTCATATAATTTTGAAATTATATCATTTTATTAGTTTAAATTTTGAGATATTAATCAATGATTATATTATTTAAATTTTTAAATTTGAACATTTGTTGTTATAATAATTAATTGAAGATTATATATTATTAAGTGATAATTATATTAATTCATGCCAGTTAAAATGTTAGTTAATCTCATTTAATTTTCTTAATACTATCTAAAAATTAATTTCATTCCTATACTATCCTCTTTGACATAATTCAATCTTATTAAAACTTATTTCAAAGCCAATTTGATCTCTCTCTATTTTGAAAGATACGTGATTTATTAAACATGGTCGTTAAAAAATAAAATTTAAATAAAAAAAGATATTTTAGAAATGATATTACTAAATAGGATAAAATTAATTAAAATTTACTTAAATTTTGTACCACCATTTATGAGTTTTTTAATATATTTGAGCCCGAATCGAGTAATATTAATATATATAGGTGTAATATATGTGCAACAAGATCTCAAAGTTACACTCAAAATTAAGTTCATAAATGCTTTACTAATCAATTCTTTTTAGGACCTAGCTCGCCGGAGTAGTTCTCCCACATAAGAATATAAGATCATATATTGTTCAATGAGACTTAGCCCCTCTAGATCACAAGAGAAGAGAAGAAGAAAAAAAAAGGCTATTGAAGTATTATAAATATTGGATTTAATGCATATGCACGGTAAAATTTTTTACATAAACATACAACAATGTTTTATCACATTGTTTATTAAATTTAATAACGCATAAGATGTTATATTAATTAAATGATATGATATGATATTATTGGATATGTCTGTAAATGTTTTTTATACTAACATTATATATTCATTAAGGGCTTGTTTTAAACTTTAAAAAAGCATTTAAAAAAGGAATTTTTTTAGATTCATTTTTTGGAGATTATTATGAATAGTTGAAGCTAATTTGTCTTTCGTAATAATCACAAAAAATGGTTTATAACATGCTCTATTATTGTATTTGATTATTCTAAGAAACACATCATATTAACTTCTTATTATAATAAAAACTTTAATTTTTTTAATTCTATTTATTTTTAAACTCTCAAATAAATACATTTAAAATTTTAAAAAGTGATTCTTTTTTTAAAAAAGAGTAAATGTTTCTAAAATTAATCTGAAATAAATGCACTCTAAATTCAAAAATTATATTACCTCCATTCCTATTTATTATGGAAATAAATTTTAAATTTTCTTTTTTACCCTTTTCTCTTTTATATTATTTCTCTTCATTTATATATCTTTTAATTACTGATTTCTGACTTTTTAAAAAAAAAAATCCTTCTATTACGTCTAATTAGTTTTCAATTGGGAATTATATATTTTCATTTTAGAATTAGCGGAAGAGTATAAATAACAAAAAATATAATTATTATTATATTGATAAATTTATAAGTGGATAGTTAAATAGAAACAAGTATACTCCGTCATATAGTTGCTCTTGTGAAATGATCTCCAAGCTAGGTAGGTGTGGAAACAAAAGTGTTAATAACTTTGATTTTTCCCACTTATTTACACTCACTTTCACAAGACTCCTTTTTTTTCTATCTCTCTTCATTTTGTCACATTAATTATCACATCTCTAGCTCATTGTTCTTTGGGCAACCCGAATATGACTATGTGATCATGGACTACCCTTCCAAGCCTGCCATCATGACACATATGAGGATGACACCTGTCCGGGTGATTATATGATTAGTTATAATGGTATTTAATTGTTCATATGATTAATTATAATTAGGTTTAATTGGTTATATGATTAGTTATAAGTAGTTTTAATTGTTTATATGATTAGTTATAATTAGCTTTAATTGTTTATATGATTAGCTATATTTAGTTTTAATTGTTTATATATAGGTATTTAATTATATAGGTAGTTATTTAGTAGTACTTATTAGTAGTAATTAATTAGTAATTTATAGGTTTGCTGTTTAATATTTAATGTAACATTATTAAATTTAGGTAAATATGCCACGTATGCGTGGTAGAGGTGGACAGAAGGTCCCACCTATTAGAGGGAGGTCCATCCCTCGAGGCAAGCTTGCTACACAGGCAGCTCGCTTACGTGCAGCTAGGGAAAGGACAAACCTCCCTCACCCTGATCAGATGGCAGAGCAGCCATCTGCTTCAGCGCCTCCGGTGGCATACGTTTAGTCTTCTTCTTCCTCTCCTCCACCTGCTGGCCAAGCTGCTGCATCTGACCAGCCAACATTCGACGGAATGAGATTCAACCCTACACCGGGATATCATGAGATCCCTTTCGAGGTGCAGCAGGAGATTCCAAATATATCTGAGCCCGAGGTGGACGCTCAGGCTGCGATTAATGAGGATGTTGACCCCAAGTCTAATAAGGAGCCTGTTCGGTTTCAGGGTGCCAGCTCCAGTAGACCTCATGAGGTAGACCCTCATGGTGGGGTTATTATTCGACCATTTGGCAGAGGGTGAGTTTGTTTATTTATTTTTACTTCTTTTGAATTGATAATATTTACTCTTTATTTGTTTTAACAGTTAATATTGCATTTGTTTATTTTGCAGTTGGGTTCCTAACAACCCATGTTAGAACCATAGGAAACACTAGAAGAGGGGTTGAATAGTGTTTTATAATTTTTGACAGATTTTTGAAAACCTTTGAACAAGCAAACTGATTTGAAAAATATTTGAACAACCTTCCGAAACTGGAAGTTCAGCAACCTGCTGATGCAACTCAGAAGGTTGAATAAAAAGCTTTTGAAACATTTTCGCGTGAAGAAAAGATTGTTTTCTGTGTGGATTTATAAAACAATTTTTCTAAAACCCTCCTTGGTTAGTTTAAATCAGAATATAAAGAGTTAAGGGTTGAGAGAACTTAGCCACAGAAATTTATCCTGGTTCACCCACTAACTCGGTGAGCTACGTCCAGTCCCAAGGCAAACACTCCACTGGATTTTCCACTATCTGAACAGATACAAGTATTATTTGAACCTAGCCTCTTCAGGCTAAACACCAAGTATTGTTTGGACACAGTCTCTCCAGGCTAAACACAAGTATTCTTTCGACACAGCCTCTCCAGGCTAAACAACAACAAGTATTCTTTGTTCCTCCAAGCCTCTTCAGGCTCTCAGACACTTTACAGTATTTACAATAAAAGATAAGTTTAAGTTTCTGAGAAACTTAAACACATGTTCTCTTGTACAAAGGATAACTGAGTAAAACTCAGAATACAGAGGATAAATTTAAGTACAAGGAAGTGAGATACAACATAGTGTTTGGCTTGATGAATTTTCTCTTCACTTGGCCTTTTTCACTCTCTTTGCTAAAACTCTTCTCTTTTTCTTTCTGGAGAGCTTCTCTGGCTTTTCACGCTTTCTTGATCTTTTCTCTTGAGCTTTTCACCTCTCTGTGGTGTTCTCTATGTGGCTCTCACTTCTTCAAGGACTTTCATGGAGCTATATATAGCATCCAGAAAAATAGTCGTTGAGCATATAGATGTTGAAAGACAAACTTTGTGAAAGTCTTTGTTTTGAATAAAGTAGGTGTGCAGAGATAGTACGGTTCTAACACACAACAGGTTTAAAGGTTCCTTTTTCATGTACGATGTTTCACGAGATGCAGAAAGAACTCTATAAAACTTCCTTTTGTAGACGATGGCAGAAGACGTTTAGAGACCTTTAAGTCTTTGCGCAAAAAGCCTTCTGACTTTGACAGATACTATGTTGCACGAATTCAGTAAGACTTCTCAGCATAAAGAATGGTACATGTCATCAGAGGGTTGAGAAAATCTGAAGGGAATCAAGCATGTGGTCAGGGTGCAGCGGAAATAAATGGATTCCCTCCCTTGTTATAATCGTTTTGTGAAAACATGAATCCAGGTATAAAAGGTATTGAAACGAAAGGTCGTACCTTATTAGGATTATAAACGAGGCAAGTGTAGCCACGTCTCTATTGGTATCCACGCCAACATCCGAACTAGGATACGTTCCTCAGCTATGCTAGTAGCCTTAGAAAGTAAGAATCGATTGCTCATGTGTCTCTGGGGTAGTGCATCTTATGCTCTATTTATAGAGTGGTGGCTAGGGTTTTACCCCCCACCCACTTAACCCTCACACTTATGGGTCTGACCCATTATGTAATAATTCTAATTAAATTAAATTAGAATTATTATCCTTTCCTAGTGGCATGTTGTATGCTTGTGACCCAATAGGATTTTAATATTTGGTTATAATATTAAAATAAAACCCTTTTATATTTAATATCATAAATAGTGAGCGGTATCTAGCAACACATCACTATCCAAATATTGAGATTATCAATAACTTTGATAAATCCTATTTTATTATAATAATTTATATGATCTGTCCCTTTGTCCAAATATCTAATTGAACATAAGGGCATGGATTGTGTCAACCTTGTATAGTTCAATTTATATTTTCTTGATCCCCAAGTAGACTGTACAGAAAATAAATATCTCATATTTATCCTCCTGAGCATGGCCATGCATTTTGCAGTCTCACTTTATCAAGAGGCCTACAGATATAACTCCTGTTACATAGGAGGGACAAATCCCATCTAGGGCACTCACATTCCTCCACATAATTTATTATATATCCAAATACCAACTTTATGATCACTCTGTTACAGGCAACATTTGATGATATTCAAAACATATAATTCCTTATGTAGGAATCGTAGTGATTTCAGGTCGAAGGACTTCATATAACATTTATCAATTTAAGAAACGTTCATGACACTTATGTAACAACCCATGCAACGTTCTTAAGGTGGGTCTGTCCAGTACACCATTACTCTTAATGTGTACCTATGTGAGCACATGATATCTCATATCCATGATCCGTGAGATGTTATCATCAATGAACTCACATACTAGTCTAAATGCATCTTTGTCCTAAGATGATACTTGACTAGGGACTATTTAAGAATAGTTCTTCATAAGATCTCACGATCAAGTCATCTACTTGATTTGTTATGAAGTTTAAGCTTACTATTCTACAGACAATGATTATATTCTAAAAGAATAAGTTTGCCTATATAAAATAACATGATACAAGTGATGGATGTTCATAAATATATAAGTCTCTAGTGCATATTCCTAACAATCTCCCACTTGCACTAGAGACATTCAGACATAACTATTATGCCTAATGATCTAGTGTGCCCTTCATGCTTCTGCTGCACAAGGGGTTTAATGGGTTTGTAACAGCGACTGTTTCTTGCTTCGAACTTTTCTAGCTCACAGTGCCACTATTCAAACAAAACACATAACCTGACTGCGATCTTGAATCATCTTTGTCGGTTTGGAAGCTAGCATTAGTGTAACCTTTTACAAGTAGCTCTTCCTCACCTCCATATGTCAAGAATGAATCCTCAGTTCTTCTCAAGTACTTAAGGATGTTCTTGACTGTTGTCTAGTGATCTTCATCAAGATCAGACTGGTATCTGCTAGTCATGCTTAAAGCATATGATATTTCTGGTCGAGTACATAACATGGTAAACATGATAGACCCTATAGCGGATGCATAAGGAATCTTACTCATGCGACCTCTCTCTTCTTCACTGGAAGGAGAATGAGCCTTAGATAGGCTTATACCATGTGACATAGGCAAAGATCCCTTCTTAGAATCTTGTATGTTAAACCGTTTTAACATTTTGTCTATGTATGTACTTTTGACTTAGGCCAAATAATCTTCGAGATCTCTATCTATAGATCCTGATACCTAACACATAGGTCGCTTTGCCCAAATCTTTCATAGAAAAACAATTTCCTAACCAAGTCTTTACAGACTGAAGGGTAGGAATGTCATTTCCTATGAGGAGTATGTCATCTACATACAAAACCAGAAAACCACTTTGCTGTCACAAACCATTTTGTAGACACAAGGTTCATCTTCACTTTTAATGAAACCATACTGCTTTATAGCTTCATTAAAACGAAGATTCCAGCTTCTAGAAGCTTGCTTTAATCCATAAATGGATCGTTGCAACTTATATACCTTTCCAGTATTTCAGGTATAACAAAAAAAACTTCAGGTTGTGTCATATACACATCTTCAAGAAGGCTTTCATTTAGGAAAGTTGTCTTGATACCCATTTGCCAGATTTCATAATCATGGTAAACTGCAATAACAAGCAAGATCCGAACAGATTTAAGCATGGCAACTGGGGAAAAGGGTTTCATCATAGTCTATACTATGAATTTGCGTGAAACCCTTTAGCCACCAACCGTGCTTCAAAGGTACTTACATTACCATCCATGTCATTTTTCCCTTTTGAAAACCCACTTGCACCCTATGGGTTTTATCCCTTCGGGTGGCTCAATCAAGGTCCATACCTTGTTAGTGTACATGGAATCCATTTCAGATCTTATGGCATCAAGCCGTTTCTCAGATTCTGGACTCAAAAGAGCTTTTTGGTATATCACTGGTTCACCTTGATCCATTAGCAATACATCCCCTTCCTGAGACACAAGGAAACCATATCTCTTAGGTTGGTGACGTACTCTATCTGATCTACGCAAGTCTTGTGCTACTTGAGCAGGTGGCTCCACAACACTTTGTGGTATCTGCTCTTGTTCCATTACAGGCTCATTACTACTCTGTGTTACTTGAATTTCTTCAAGTTCTACTCTCCTCCCACTTATTTTCTTAGAGACAGATTCCTTCTCTAAGAATACAGCAGTCCTAGCAACAAACACTTTGCCTTCGCTAGGATTATGGAAGTGGTAACCCTTAGTTTCTTTTGGGTATACCACAAAATAAGCACTTATCTGATTTGGGTCCTAGCTTATCTAAGATTTAGCGTTTCACATAAGCTTTACAACCCCAAATCTTCGCAAAAGACATACTAGGTCGCTTCCCAGTTCATATCTCATATGGTGTCTTTATGATAGCCTTAGATGGAACATGGTTTAGTGTGAAGGCTACTGTTAACAAAACATGACCCCAAAAGGAGTCGGGGAGATCAGTATGACTCATCATAGATTGAACCATATCTAATAGAGTTCGATTTCTCCTTTCTGAAACTCTATTCCATTGAGGTTTTCAGGAGGAGTGAGTTGAGATGTTATCCCAAACTCTCTTAGATAGTCATCAAATTGTTGGCTTGAGTATTCTGCACCTCGATCTCATTGAAGTGTTTTAATAGTCTTGCCAAGTTGGTTTTATACTTCATTCTTAAATCCCTTGAACTCTTCAATGGATTCAGATTTGTGTTCCATCAAATACACAAATCCATACGTACTGAAATCATCAGTAAAGGTGATGAAGTATTAAAAACCTCCTCTAGCCATTGTGCCCATGGTCCCCACATACATCACTATGTATGAGATCAAGAAGATCACCGGCCCTCTCACCTTATCGGTGAATGGGGTTTTGGTCATCTTCCCAATAAACAAGATTCACATGTCTAAATTGATTCAAAATCAAATGAGTCCAAATAACCATTTTGGTGGAGTTTGGATATGCATTTCTCATTTATACGACCTAAGCAACAATGCCAAAGATAAGTCGGGTTCAAAATCATTTGTTTTGACCCTTATGTTATAGATAGCCACTTCCATGTGAAGAACATATTCTTCAACTTTGCACAACCATATCATTCAAATAAATTGAATTGTTCTTTATAAACACTTTTCTAAACAAGAAATGAAATTAATATTTCCACCAATGGTAGACATAAAATAACAATTATTTAGTTCAATAACTAGTCCAGTTGGCAAAGTTAAATAATAGGTTCCTACGGCTAAGGCGGCAACTCTTGCTCCATTTCCACATGTAGGTCGACTTCTCCTTTAGCCAATGACCTACTCCTTTTAGATCCTACACATTCACACAAATGTGAGATCCTCATCTGGTATCCAATACACAAAATGCAGAAGCAGGTAAATTGACTTCTATAACATAGATCCCTGAAGCGGAAGTCTCACTTCCCTTCTTCTTGATCTCCTCTAGGTACTTTACACAGTCTCTAATGTCCTATTTGGCCACAGTGGAAACATTTTCCTTCCTTAACTATCCCACCAGTAGGCTTCAAAGCAGAGGTACTAGGCTTGTCTTTGCCCTTGTCCTTTGATTTGAAATAGGGCTTCTTGAACTTCTTCTTGCCCTTGCCTTTTCCAGGTTGGACCATCAATATGGCCTTCCCTTTACCTTTATTAATGTTTTGCTCAGCTATTCTTAACATGCTTAGCAATTCTGGCAATGATTTGTCAAATTCATTCATGTTATAGTTTATGATGAATTGACTATAGCTGTCTAGCAACGATTGCAGGACAAGATCAGTGGCCAACTCTTGGCCTAATGGGAATCCAAGCCTTTCTAGATTTTCAATGTACCCAATTGTTTTGAGTACATGAGCACCAACAGGGGTTCCCTCTACTAGTCTACATTGATAAAGTGCTTATGAGACTTCAAATCATTCGAGCCTAGCTTGTCCTTGATAAAGTCTCTTTAAGTGTACAATCATATTGTACGCCTCCATGTTCTCATGCTGTTTTCAACATTCATGGTAACAAGCATAAGGCAAACCACATCGAGAGCAACATCCAGATGCTTTCTAAAAACATCCTTGTCAGCTTTCGAAGCATTTGCAACGGGTGTTTCAGGAATAGGCCCTTCCAGGACATACAGCCTTTCCTAAGGACAATCCTTAGGTCTTATACCAGTCTAGAAAGTTAATTCCAGACAGTTTGTCCTTCTCAAGGACAGATCGCAATAAAAGTTACTTGTTGTGCTCGTTGCTATGCACGTAAGTATCATATAATAAACATATATAATAAGGTCTTTAAATAAATATGTCTCCCACTATTTTGATTCAAAACAAGTACCCTCAATATAAAGAATCAGAAAATCCCATCACCAGATTTTCTAGTGGGCTAAGATCCATATTTCACCTAATTTTAAGTCAGCTTTAGCTGATCGCTTAAGAAAAGGTTATTTAGGTAGGAACACACTTCCAATTGTATCTCATACAACTCTTGGATAGTTAGGTGAATAACTCTTATTCTAATTCATCTTATGAATTAATGCCTAACTCAGTGCCTCTAGGTTTTTCAATCCTATTGAATGTACCTAGTTAAGTCAAAAACCCAATGGTGACAGTTGGATATTACTTTTATCCCATCGCGCCTCACTAAAGTAGATAAATGCACCCTGCTTTAGCAGACCCACATTTAATCGATTCTAGCCTTGACGAGTGCCATACATTGGAAGGCAAAACATGACTTAATATCAGTGCCTTTAGGTTCTTCAATCTTATTGAATATACCCAATCAAAACCCAATGGTTGACAATTGGATATGACTTTTATCCTATCACGCCTCACTAAAATAGATAAAGGTACCCTGCTTTAGCAGACCCACTCTTCATTGATTCTAGCCTTGACGAGTGTCATTCATTGGAAGGCATAATAAGCATTGAGGAATTTTATCGCTTTATTTTTCCATTCCTTTGTTAAACCATTTAACAAAAACATAATCGCCCCTCACTAAAATAGATAAATGTACCCTGCTTTAGCAGACCCACACTTAATCCATTCTAGCCTTGACGAGTGTTATTCATTGGAATGAAAAACATAACTTAACATTCTCTTCGAGGGATTTGATCGCTTTAATTTTATTCCTTTGTTAAACCATTTAACAAACATACAAGCATGCATCTCATACAAAACACATGTTATGGTTATGGCCTCCTAAAAATCCAATACAAAATTACATCACATATAATCTTGAAATCTCCATCCACATGTCTCCACATGCTCCTTTGACTCCATGCTCTTTCCGGTTACATTACATAACAAGAAGAAACCTTGTTTAACATACGAGGGGATAGAGATGAGAAGAGAATTTCAAGAGGAATGTCAAGAGGTAAGGCACGACACGCAGGTCGTATTTAAATTTAAAACAACTAAGGCCATAACCAACCATTATGCAAAAATTAGCATTTATTGATTGTAAAACGAGTGATATAATAAGATGTATATATATTAAGCGGGGTTCGATTAACGCGCATACGAAATAACACGCTACGCAGTTAGATTTGATAAACATTCAACCAATCATCAATAAGTGTCTCGCATCAAATGAATACTTCACAAACCGATAAACGAGTGAGTCCCTCGTATCATTTGAATACGTTCTTGTCAGCAAATTAATAAGTGGCATGTTTATCGCAGCCAATATTTGAGTCGAGACAAGGTTTCAACAATTAAACCCTTTGACGCCCAAGACATAAACTCTTTCATGTTCCATGGGACTCTCCAACAATAGAACATATAAACATATATATACGTCGCACATAAAACAATCAATAAAGGATACATCACTCATAAAACGATCAATAAAGGGAATAAAATAAAATGATTCTGAAAGCTGCGCTTTGCTTGGGCTTTACCTGCGCTATAGCGTAGGTGAAGCGCAAGTGTCAAAATCAAAGACGTAACCTGCGCTACGCTTGCGCTGCATCCTAGCCTGCAGCGCAGAAAACAGCGCTTCGTTTTACCTGCGCTTCACATGCGCTTTACTTGCGCTCAACGTGAGTGAAGCGCAGAAACAACGTTTCAAAAAACAATCTGCGATTTAAACAATAATACCGGAATATCACTATATTCAAAAGATTAAAAGCCCAAAACGTGTTTATCGCAAACCAAAGCTCTGATACCAAATGAAGGGAATCAAGCATGTGGTCAGGGTGCAGCGGAAATAAATGGATTCCCTCCCTTGTTATAATCGTTTTGCGAAAACACGAATCAAGGCATAAAAGGTATTGAAACGAAAGGTCGTACCTTATTAGGATTATAAACGAGGCAAGTGTAGCCATATCTCTATTGGTATCCACGCCAACATCCGAGCTAGGATACCTTCCTCAGCTATGCTATTAGCCTTAGAAAGTAAGAAGCGATTGCTCATGTGTCTCTGGGGTAGTGCAATTTATGCTCTATTTATAGAGTGGTGGCTAGGGTTTTACCCCCCCACCCACTTAACCCTCACACTTATGGGCCTGACCCATTATGTAATAATTCTAATTAAATTAAATTAGAATTATTATCCTTTCCTAGTGGCATGTTGTATGCTTGTGACCCAATAGGATTTTAATATTTGGTTATAATATTAAAATAAAACCCTTTTATATTTAATATCATAAATAGTGAGCGGTATCTAGCAACACATCACTATCCAAATATTGAGATTATCAATAACTTTGATAAATCCTATTTTATTATAATAATTTATATGATCTGTCCCTTTGTCCAAATATCTAATTGAGCATAAGGGCATGGATTGTGTCAACCTTGTATAGTTCAATTTAAATTTTCTTGATCCCCAAGTAGACTGTACAGAAAATAAATATCTCATATTTATCCTCCTGAGCATGGTCATGCATTTTGCAGTCTCACTTTATCAAGAGGCCTACAGATATAACTCCTGTTACATAGGAGGGACAAATCCCATCTAGGGCACTCACATTCCTCCACATAATTTATTATATATCCAAATACCAACTTTATGATCACTCTGTTACAGGCAACGTCTGATGATATTCAAAACATATAATTCCTTATGTAGGAATCGTAGTGATTTCAGGTCGAAGGACTTCATATAACATTTATCAATTTAAGAAACGTTCATGACACTTATGTAACAACCCATGCAACGTTCTTAAGGTGGGTCTGTCCAGTACACCATTACTCTTAATGTGTACCTATGTGAGCACATGATATCTCATATCCATGATCCGTGAGATGTTATCATCAATGAACTCACAAACTAGTCTAAATGCATCTTTGTCCTAAGATGATACTTGACTAGGGACTATTTAAGAATAGTTCTTCATAAGATCTCACGATCAAGTCATCTACTTGATTTGTTATGAAGTTTAAGCTTACTATTCTACGGACAATGATTATATTCTAAAAGAATAAGTTTGCCTATATAAAATAACATGATACAAGTGATGGATGTTCATAAATATATAAGTCTCTAGTGCATATTCCTAACAAAATCTTCAGCAGATACAAGTCATTCAGATAATTCTTCAGTTCAGCAGGTTGATCGACTTTTGAAAGTTGCTGAAATACAAAGAAAAATACCTTTCTCAGTAGAACCTATTTTAATCTAATTTGTTAATCATTAAAACCAAGGATAATGAGTCTTGAATCTAATTTGAATACTTAAATTGATTTTTGAGACTCAACACACCCATCTCAACCATTAGTCATGCGATTTGATCGCAGTTCCGGGGTCCTTACTACTTGTGGGAGGTCACCCCGTAGGAGGTAGGGGACAAGTGGTGGGCCGAGTTTACGGGAAATAAAATGTCTTCACTTTATATTTTTTTCTTAAGTTATGTCATTTTGTATTAACTTACCCTAATTTTTTTTTGCAGAGCACAGTTACTTGGGACCCTTCTGATGAGGCCAAAATTAAGAAGGTGTACGAGCAGAGGATTGGTCGTCGCCTTCGAGATATGTTGAACAAGGATCGAAGAGCTGGGATGAGGGGCCCACATTGATGAGGAGGCCTTGGAGGGCCTTTTGGCCTACTGGACCTCGTATGAGTTCAAGGGGACGTCCGCTTGTAACAAGAGCAATCGGGCTTCTCTTAGCGGGGTAGTAGTCCACACCACGGGCCGCAAGGCCCACCTTGAGGTGGCGTTAGATATGGTATATGTATAAACAAGCACCCTTTTGTATTCATTTTGTATTTGTAATTAAAACAATTAATTTGTGTAATTATTCTGTGTAGTCTCGGTAGTTGGGGCAGGAGGTAGAGTCTGATGAGTTCTTCGTCGCCACCCAGATAAAAAGGGTGGTGGCTGGGTAGATGACTGGGCGTGGTCCACATACGAAAGTCCAACATTGTGCTTATCAGTGTTTTTTTACATTATTTCATATATTTGCAATTGAATATATAACTAATTAATTATACGTACCACCGCTTCGAGCCAGCAATCGATGAAGTCGATGTGCCACCGCTTCGAACCTTCGATTGTAAAATGAGTCTCCGATTGCAGAATGAGCAAGAGAGGGAATTTGGGGAGTTTCTAAATTCTCAGCTCGCTAAAGAATAGGGTTTTGTTTGATGAGTTAGCACCAATTAAAAGTGATGTGCGACATCAATTTGGGGGAGTTTCTAAAATCTCAGTTGAATAGGGTTTTGCAAACATTTTTTTTTGTTTTAACATTAAAGCGTTTAAATTTTAAGCGCCGTAAGATTTACAACGCTTAAATTTATAAATATTTTATAGCTTAATTTTCTTGTTAATTTTTTAAAGCGATTATGAAAACGCTTTAGAATATGTTTCTGGTAAAGTGTTTACGGAAATGCTGTAGAATTTTTATATTTTCTATTTTTTTATTTATTATATTAATTTAAAAGATTACAATAAAGCGCTTATAAAATAAAAGTTGTAACGTTTACAACGCTTCAAAAAATTAAACGTTTTAAAATACTATTACAACATTTTTTATTAAACGTTGTAAACCCAACGTTTTAATATGTGTATTTTGGCATAGTGCCTGTACTCAACAGACAAATTACCCGCACCGCCTAAGGGAGGTGGAGTCACATATGGGGGACAACTCCAGCTTTGACAGGTCCACCAAGCTACAGATCTGGAAGGATGTTGTGGGTGGCAAGACCCGAGGCCGCTGTTATGGCATCAAGGACTTGTCAACCAACATTCGTCCTGGTGTGACTAGCCTCACTCAGGAGTCCCGGGTAGGGATGGCAATTGAGCCCAAGCCCTAGGGGTACCCACAAAAATTACCCGCAATGGGCATTGTAAAAACCCGCAAAACGGGTATGGGCGCGAGTACGAGAAAAAGCCCACATTTTTCATGGGGACGAGCGCGGGTATGGGTACTTTGACGCCCTGCCCTGCCCATACCCGCACTCATATATATAATTATTTAATATAAAATATCATATATAATTATATATATGGATATATTAATTTTATTGAAATATCTAATATATTTATGCATATTTTTAAAATTGATATATATAATATATTACAAATTAAATATATATTTTTATAACTATCTATTTGTGTTTTTTTACTTTACATTATATGACTAATTAGTGTTAATAATCATTTTTTACAGATCTTGAAGAAATTTAACACATGATATCCAAGTTTATAAAATAATGTGGCGTGAAAGTATATTGTAATATTTAATAAAAATTTTGAACTTTAGATCATTTGTTGTGTTTAAGAACATTAACATATTGTGTTTCAATGTAATTAAATTATTGTATCACTGGTATTTAAAAATTATGTTTGGACGATCTTCGGGTAATTTTTTCAATTGAGAAATAGTTTTATTAAATTAATATTTTTTTAGTAACTTGTTAATTTCTTACTTAATTAAAGTGCGAGTAACAGGTGCGGGTACGGGCATATAGGTGCCCAACGGGTATGGGGACAGGCACTAAAGTTACTACCCACGCGGGTACGGGCGCGGGTACGAGATTTTTTTAAAAACGCGGGTACGGGGGCGGGCACTGTGGTACCCTGCCCAGAGGGTACCCATTGTCATCCCTAGTCCCGGGCCCATACCAGTGGGAGCGACGGGTCGCGTCATTCGTCTGAGGAGGCACCGAGGCAAGAGATACTTGAATCCAACTTGAAGGCTTCCCGAGCTGAAGAGAAGGTTGCACGGTTGGAGGAGGACTTCGCACAACTCCGACAACAGGTGCAGATGTTGCTGAAGGCCCAAAGTGTAGGTGGTTCTACCAGCTTCAGTCAGGCTCAGTCTCCGGCTCAGCCGCACCCGCACTACGATGGTCACCTGGATGACCAGCCATTGAGTGAGGATGTGGATTGTCGCCCACCACAGGAGCATCGCCGCCGCCCATGATTTTTATTTTTTATTATGTTTTTTATACATTTATTGTATTATATGTGTTTGAACATTCTTTGTATATATACTTTATATATATATATACATATTCCTCTATCGGTGTGTTTTTATAGTATTTAGTATTTTTCTTTATAATTTTAAAATTAACAAATATTAAAATAAAGTAAATAATAATAAACTTAATTTAAAAAATTATCACTAGCGAAGTTGTGACGGTTGAGCGACGGTCATTGATCCCTTCACTTAGCGACGACCTTTAGCTTAGCGACGGCTTAAGCGACAGTTTGGCAGACGCTACGTAGCGACGCGTTATTTTGCTCTCGTTGATACTGTATTGACGACGAGCATTTTAGCAACATCCATGAGGCAGTCGCTAAGTGGACTATAGCGACGATTATTGGCCTGTAACGACGGCTTTTTGTCGTCGCTAAATTACGATTTTCTTGTAGTATAAATTAATACCTATTTTATGTACATGATGAAGGATACTATATATACACCCAGGGCCGGCCCAACCCTAAAGCGGGTAAAGCACCCGCTTTAGGCCCCCAAAAAAATACCCTTATTTTAGGCCCCCAAAAATTATTTTATTTACTATAAATATTTTTTTTAAAAATAATCTAATAAAAAATTAGTAAGTCATATTAAATTATTAAGATTAACTAAGTTTTTTTCTTAAAAAGCCCCATTTTATCACAACTTTCTCTCTTTTCATAAATAATAATTATTAATAATTAATTCTATCTATTTTTAACATTGATTTGCCTCATCACTTATTCCATTTCTTTTTTTTCTGTGTCTTTTTTTTCTGATGGTGCTATATTGATAATACATATTTTCTCTTACTCTTTTTCAGGGTCTCTTTTTTTGTTAAGTGTAGAGATATTTGTCCTTTAATAAATATATATATAAATAAGCATGTCATTTTACTTGAGTCTCTTTGCTGTTCTCTGGTCCTTTAGGATCCATGTACTCATAAAAGAAAATACTCTATTGTGTCAATGTGAGTAGATTAGTTTATTTAAATAGATAATTTTTAAAAAAAAATTATTCTAACAAACATACGTTAATATATTGAATTGGAACATAAAAAAGCCTCATTATAAAAATCGCTTTAGGCCCCTATAAACATTGGGCCGGTCCTGTATACACCTTGTTTAATAAATTTTTTCAAGACTAAAGTAATATCATATATGTTTTTATAGGATTGTTGTAAATATTTACATTTTAAAGGAATTATATGAGAAATATGTATGATGAATGATATGATAAAAAAGGAAGAAAAATATAAAAAAAATTAGAAAAAAGATATGTAAAAATAATAAGTGTATAAGCTATAAGGTATATTTGTTTATAGTTTTTAAAATTAGTTGTGACAAATGTGATTATTTTTTGTTTTTAAAAATTAAAATTTTAAAATTATTTTGGGTTGTTTTGAAAATATTTTTTTTAGTTTTTTTATTTTTATTGTGTTGATATTATAAATAAATTATTTCATTTATAAAAATATTTTTTAAAAATATTTTTTGAAAAATATTATTCTTAGCGCAATTATTACATGTCCATTGCCCAAGTGGCACTTTCTTCCAAGGGAGTGAATAGGTGAATTCCTACCCGGAGCCACGGGGTTTGCTGATAGGACGTAGACAACCCAAGAAAAGCCACGAAATTAAATATATATATTAAAATATTAATATTTAATATATTAATACAAACAAATTTGAAATTGTCATGCCCTCTATAGCTCTCCTCCATCAATGCCCAATATTAGACCCAGACGTGTAACGGTGTAAACCCTATTTTCATGCGTTACGGAAATATCGTTAATTTTGTCACTGTCCTTTTCTCACCTTCTAAAGATGGATCAATTTAGAAATGAATGTGCCTAAACGTAATTATTAAATCTCCTTCAACCACATTATCAGGATTTTATGTATTTAAATAAGCCATAGTCAAAAGATCAACCCCAGCACGATTCTCATTGTAACGAACAACATCAAACAATTGCAAGTTCAAACACTCAATTGTACAGTCAATTCTATAATATTCCCCCAATTAAATTAATCAAATAAACAAACCCCATGGATTGCGAAAGGAATGCCTGTGAAGGCCTAGAGAAAGATGGCATTCCTGTTCAATTTTATGAGGCACAGATATGCATGCCCTTTAGAGACAGCAGGCTCACAAATCACGATTAAGGGGAAAAAATTTATATTCATCACAACTTCATAAAAAAAATATTGTATATTACTAATTACGTACTACCGCACATCCTTTTCATAAGAAATAAGTGGTTTATTTTCTAATTATTATAAGAAATATCAATTTATTTATATATATTAATTGTTAAGTACTTTTATATTTTTTATTTATTGTTGTATCTATATTAATGAGACATTTACTAAAATCATCATTGTTATATTAGTCCAATTTTATTAAATGTTAATTAATTATCAAATGCAAACGCGCAGATGTGTCACCAATTAAAGATTATATCACACATTTTTTTAAACATGTGAGTTCCTTATTTTAATTTTTTTTCTTTATGAAAAAATATCACAAGAAATTCGCATGATTTGTTCACATGTTTAAAAAAGTGTCACATTAATTTGTGTGCCTATCTGAACTTTCATTTCACAAATCAACATTTAGAGCTAGTTTAATTTGACGGTAAGGATAATTTTTTTTAAAAAAAATGTTACAAGGATTAAAACAAAAACTTCAAACCATTTACAAGGATTGATTAAAATTAATTAATTAATTTAAATGTTTTTCATTTTTTTTAGGAAAAAAATGCTTTTATTGATCATCATAATTCAACTAGTTATTATTCTGATGAGAGAGAGCCGAGAGGCGATACACACCGGAGGAATTAAAGAAGCATTACGAAACTGAATAAAAAAAGAAGCATTACGAAATAACAGCTTCATAACCGTTATGGCGTAGGGATTTTTTCCCAACAACCAACCGAAATAGATAACATTATTTTGAAAACACTTGATTAGATATAGGATGTTTGAATTGAAGCGTGGGAGATTCATTCCTATTATTTTATGTGTGGAATTAATACTTTACTCAATTCTAGTTCTAGAAATTAAAAAGCTAGCAAAACACGAATAATTAATATTCCATGGTGTGATTACAAAAAAGTAAGGAAGAAACAATAGACAAAGTAGCGCCATTGATGGAGTACTACTGAGATGGACGGATTCACATTAGCTAAGCCTATGATTCTATTATTATAGGAAGGAAAGGAAAGGAAAGGAAGAGAAGAAGAGAAGTAAGACAAAGCCGCCGTGACCTTGTGCAGTGCGTGCAATTGGGATTCCAAGCGAAGATTTTTGGAAACCACGGATTATGTCCCACGTGGCGTTATGAGGTTGCAAACTGGATTTTATCCCCAGATCGTGATGAGCGCTTTAATTACAAGTAGTAGTACTACAGTTAATACTGCTAACATAATTTAATTTAGGGAAATGCTAACGAGTACTCTAAGGGCACGGGTTAAGAAACCGAATTAAGAAAGTTTTGATTGAATTCTGCAACATTTAATACTATACATGCAATCAATTCTGTGATTTCTAATAAAAACCCATTATATATAGTTTAGCACTCGTTAGCAGAACCCTTTAATTTAATGAAGTAGGTGATGGCCCCATGCATTTTGGGTTTTGCATCACATCATTAACTACCACTCAATTCATCATGCCTTACAATCTGGAGACTGCAAAATTGATTTTTAACACTTACTACTATTATTCTGTTTTTTTATTAATCGTACACTCGATATTTTGAGGAAGATATTGTTAATAGTAAAGGTTTTAATTATGCTTTCTTTGAAGTTTGAATACAGATAGAAAATACAAATATAGAAATAGAATAGTTAGCTACAAAGAAAATGAATAAAAAAATGAGATATTTTTATATATTATTATACATTTATATGGAAATATAAATGTGTGAAATTTTTTTATTCTTATTGGCACTATAAGAAAAACACTTATCAGCGTAGGCCTAAACGGATGCTAAACAACATATTAACACCGGTGTCGTGGCCCCCTCATCCAATGGCTGCTAATCGAGATCTTGATCATAGTCAGGATGTGGCTGACGAGAGTGACTCGCACAAGTGGAAGCCCCACCTGAATGTCGCTCGAAAGATGCCAAACGCTCGAAGACTAAGTGAATTTGTTCCTTCTGCTCCTCAACCTGCTCAATCGCTACATCTGTCTGCTGTTCATCTGCATGTGCCTGTTGTTGAGCTACTTGTGCCTGCTGAAAAGCGGAATCTGTCCTCTGAACAGCTACAACAGTCTCCTCTCGTAGCCTTTCTTTCCCAGGATCATATTGAGACTCCCAGCTAGTAGGTGCTCGTGAATCCTGAGTCAATGATGTAGCACCTCGTTGGATATACGAAAATAAGTCTCCGGTGCCATAACAACGACCCATTGTTTTGCCGCCAGCAACCTCCACCCATACTCCTATCTCGGTGGCCCCATCCACTTGCTCCGACCCACTCAGAGAGACCTCACCAACCTGTGATTGCACCTCCTGCATTTGTGATTGATATTCAGTCTGATGAAAAAAATAAACAAGTTAGTTAGAATCTCATTTTGGTGATAAAAATATAATGTTACTTCATTAACTTACATATGTCTTCCTAGAGCGATCATCAACCCATTCACTAGATTTCTTTTTGTGATTTTCAAGAAACAACTCATCGGGATCCAAATTCTGGCCAATTTCTCAAGCTTGCATAAATTTAAACAAGTGCATAATTAGTACATATTCCATCATAATTAAAAAATAAAAATATTTATTAAATTAATACCTTCCTAATTGCAGCATCAATATTGGCCACATGACCTGAAGTGTGGAGAGCTCCTCCTCTATTTGAAGCCCAATTAACCTTGTTTTGGGCCGACATTTGCTTAAAGTCGGGATTTTGGTCCCAATAGGTAAGAATGTCAGTCCAAGCGTCATCTCCCATCCAACTAGGCTTTTGTGCCTTCATCCTTGCTTTTCGCAACATATTAGAAAGACGTTTTGCTCCTCTTTGCTGAAACCACTTTTAAATTTGTGGAGTATGAGAAGTGTGCCAAGAAACTGCCTCCTTCAAGAAAAAAGATGAGAGTTAGAACTCTTGTCGTAGTATATTATTTAAATCAATTTAAATATACTACACTTACTGCAAATAGCTTAAACCAATATTCCTTGACATCACCAGATGTCTCACTCCAACTAGGGTAAGGACCCCAAAAGTGTTGCCTAATGGTTGTTCCTAGCGCATCAGTGGCCACTGAAAAAGGAGACAAACTACCAAAAAAAAAATTCAAAAGTATTAATAAAACATTCTAAACCAAAATTGTTTTAATCCAAAACACAATACCAACTTACCCTTTTCCAAAAGGACGTATGATAAACTTCCCATTAGCATTTCGCTCAAACTCATCATGATCATGTTGCATGTCCTCTGTCTCGGCATCCCCCTCATCCCCCTCAGGGTGGGCTGATGGTGGTGGAGTAGGCTAGACTGGTGGTATAGGTTGTTGTGAACAAGTGCAGACAACTCATGCCATCTAGGAGTAGGGATCATCGTGAATGTTGAATGGGAAGGCGAGAGTGGTGGTGTAAGCTAGACTGATGGTGATGGTGAAGTTTGGACCGATGGTGGTGGTGAAGGCTGGACTGGTGGTGATGGTTGTGTGCGGTGGATTGGTGGTGGTGGTGGTGGTGTAGTAGGCTGGACCGGTGGTGGTGTAGGTTGGACCGGTGGTATATGTTGGCGTTGACGCCTACGCTCACTCTGTGCGGCTAGGTGGCCGGACCTGATGATCCTTCCTCGACCGTAGGTAGTAGGCAATTTATTGGTTCGTCCTCGTGAAGCCATCTATTAAAAGAATATGTTTATATAGAAGTTTACAAAATAAATCTACATATGAGAATTGAATAGTTGCTAACACAAAAAAGTTACAAGTAAACCTACAGATTAAAAAATTTATACTTGTCTAACACAAAAAAGTTACAATAAAACCTACATATTAAAATTATACATAAAAACCTAATCCTCATCCTCATCCTCATCCTTTTCATCATTTTCGTGCTTATCCTCTTCATCCTCCTCCTCCTCCTCATCATGCTCATCCTCTTTATCCTTCTCCTCATCTTGTGATTCATTATCTTGAAAATTGGTTTATTAACAGGATCAATTATTTGTTCATAACGATCTATTGTGTCATCAAGTAAGTTAGTTGCTTGTTCAATTTTCGTAATTGGCATAACTTGTGAGGGTTCATTAGCTTGATAAGGCACTTCATCTTCCGTGTCTTCAACCTCCACACGGCCCCTTGGTTTAGTTGTGATGGCCACAGACCAACCACACATGTCTTCACACATTTCTGGATAAGGAACATTGTCTTGTTCCTCTATTCCTTGATGGATCAAACCATTCACAATAAAAGAGAGTAACCTTGTTACTTAAGCCATGATAGTCCAATTGGTATATATGTTGAATGATGCCATAAAAATCATCTTCACCTCCTTCAGTAAGTTAGAATAGCATTCAAAATTGACTTAGATAGTGTCAAGCGACCAACAAAAGATAATGTTTTTTATTTCCAAACAGAAAGCCTTTGTTTTAAGGATAGGAACTCCAACATACTTGCTTGAGAAAATTCATCCTTAAACTGCACATAAACATTGTCAGAGAAGAAATACAAGTTTTCTCTTTACTAACCTTTTGACCAAAGCTAGAACAAAAAAGTCTAATATAGTGTTGGTAATTTCCACTTGATTAAGACGATCTTTGGCAAATAGTATTAGATCATCTGCAAACGCTAGATGAAAAATGCTAGGTCCATTCCTGCCAATCTTAAAGGATCGATCTCCAAAAACTTGTGAGTTACCGCAAGATTAATATATAAGATGAAACAATCTTTCAATACAGTTACGAATTACCTCTCTTTATTGGCTAGGAATCCTAATATCATGAAGCGTATCATCTATAAAATCCAAGTTAAGCCTATCATAAGCCTTTTCTAGGTCAATTTTGATTGCCATCCAACCTTTCCTTCTTCATCAAATGTAGTAGCCTCTTTCGTGCTATACCATTCATCCTTCTTATAAGGGATCTTTTTCTCTAGATAATATGACCAAATACATCCCTATTCCAAATCTTAAGTTATGTTTTAAAATTACCTAGCATAGAATTCTAATCCTCAGTACCAATCTATTTATGTTTTACAAATTCTTTGAAAGAATGATGTGTTATCCATTATGCTAGAAATCTGAAAGGTCTCCTATATTGATTCTGAGCCCTAGGATTTTCAATTTGTTTAAAATATGGCAGTGGTCATATTTTAAAAACGGTAGATCAATTACTGAAGCATGTGGAAATTTGAATCTTCATTCCATATTCATTAGAGCTTTATCAAGCCTCTAAAAAGGAGAGCCCCTGCGCCATGTGTAAGGGCTACCAATAAAGCCAACATCCAAAAGATTTCAGTCTGCTATCATATTCTGAAAGGGAAGATTGTATCTCAAGGAGCTTTGATTATTTCCCATTTTCCTTTCACTAAAACTACAAATAGAATTATAGCCCCCATTTCAAATCCATTCCCCAGACAAGGAATTTGCCAAAACTCTTAGATCTGTCCAGAGTTTGGAACGGTTTGTAGGCTGTATGGAAAATAAGAAAAAAAAGTGATAAATGCTTCTTTGAAATTGTGAAGTTCCTTATAAAAAACCACAAAAATTTTAAAATATGCCTTATAAAAAGGACCATATGGTGTATTATATTTAATCTATGTTTGTTTTGATAAAAAAAATTAAGAACTGGAAAAAGTTGAGTGGTAAAAAAAGAGAAAAATATATTATTTTCTTTATTTTATAGTAGAGAGAAAATAAAAAGGAGAAAAGGAAAATGATACAAACCACTAAAATGTTTTGAACTCTTTTATGAGAAAGGAATGAGAGAAAGATAAAAATTGGTATGAAATGACAAATTTACCCACTACTTGCCTATCAATCCTTACTTATAAATTTTTTTTCTTTCTTTTAGCATTTTCATCTTGATAGGGGAACTAATATAAATAATATCCCCCACTTACAAGAATATGTAAAGAGCAAATAAAAAAATATATAATAAAAAAAATTAAACTACGCAAACACATCAAGAAATGTAAAGATTTAAAATCAAGAAGCTCCTTAAAGGATAAAAACTAAAAATCCTCAAGACCAATACAAATCAAAATGGGTGTGCAAATTTATGTTAATAGACAATCGGAGCAACAAAGATTTTAATAAACAATATTCAAGAAAATGAAAAACACTTAAAAATAAAGATTATGTATAAACTGAATATCTCACACAGCACGTAATGAATCACCAATTCAACACTGAATTTGAAGACGAACATTCTGGACCTACATATCATTCAAATTTCAGACAGATTCAATGGTTAATGACTCCCTAAACGCAATTTATTGGTGATTGCGATGTGTTTATACAAAAAATGGCTTCCCCTTTCTCTCTCACTGACTATTATTTTCTTTTTAATTAATCTTATTCTTATGCCTTGATATCTAACCCTTCTCCACTTAATAAGTGAAACATATAATGGACTTCTAATTAAGTTTGGATCTTTCTCCATATAGAAATGAGCTTATATCCTCCAAATTTTCCCTTTACAACAATGTGCGGGATGTTCACCAATCCTACAATTAATTACACTAAGGGTGTTCACAGGTCGATTTGGTTCGGTTTTGATGAAAAAACAAATCTGAACCAAACAATAGTGTTCGATTCAGATTTCCTCAATTTTTTGGCAGTGACTCGAACCAATCAATAACGGGTTGGTTCGGTTCGATTCAATCGGATAAAAAACCCAACAATGTCCATATGTACCTATTTGGGAAAAACGCATAAGAAAAAAAAGAATGCAAAATCGCATAAGGAATAAAAAACAGAGTAACATAGTTGTAAAACACAGTAGAAAAAACGCATAAGAGGTTATGTTTTCCTATGAACAAAAATGATTTGTGAGCTATGCTCTCCCAAGATTGGGGTTCTAGTTTTTGGTTTCTCTAGGAGATAAGCTTCAGATTTAATCGATCTTGGTATATTTTGTAGAAGACTAGTAGAAAAAACAGAGTAGAAACACATAAGGAATCAAAGAACTCTTACCTTACAGAGTACAGATGGTGACACTCGCAAATGGTGGTCGGCTGGTCGCAGACTCATGGTGGTCGTGCTCTGCGCTGCTGGTGTGGTGGTCGCAAACTTGCGGTGGTGGCAGACTCACGGTGGTGTCGGTGTTGCACTCTACGGTGGTGCATTGTTAAAAACTGTAATGTTTCTAACTATCAAATGGTAGTGTAGTTATCTAATGACATTAAATAATGGTAAAATTAGGAAGTTATTTTATTTTTTAAAATCCCAATAAATTAACTAGCTTCTACTACTTTTATTGGTCTATGTGATTTAGTTAAGTGCGCCTTATAAAAAGGATCGAATTGCGTAGTTGTTAAGTTTTGTTACTTTCAAAAAAAATTCCTTTTAAGTTTACATATCTATTTAATTACCATAAACAAGCAGTGTAAAATAATTCTACACAGTCATCTAATAATGCGGTGCCACATCATTTAATGAGTGTGACACCTCACGTGTTATTAAATTCATTAAATGATGTGACAATACATCATTGGATCATTGAATGTCTATGTAAAACTTAATTTGTTACGTTGTCAGTGTATATTCATTAAATCCATACAAATATATATGCTATTTATCTTAAAAACTTCTAAGAGGAAATTATGCACAAAAACAACTTTAACATCAAACAATTAATATAGGCTCACGAACCTTTAGTCCTATTATTACACATCATAGTACCATGCATGAAAAATGACTTATGATATAAAGGCCTTTTAAATACTTCCTCCGGACTGAAATATAAGCAAAAATAACTAAATTTAGACTTATTAAGAAAGTTAGTTAAATTTATTTAATTTTTTTGATATCATATAAAAAGTAATTGCATTGACTAAATTACCCTACATTCAATTTTATTGAAACTTGTTTCAAGTAGATATACTCTCTTTCTATTGGCACATGATTCATTAAACAGAATGGTTGGAAAATAAAATCTGAATTAAATAAATGATGTTTTGGGATGATGTTATTAAATAAGGTGAAATTTGTTAAGTTTTACTTATATTTTATTCCACCATAGATAGGTGTTTTTCTCTGCTTATATTCAAGTCCGGAGGGAGTAATTATTTTTAGAAAATTTTGTTCTCTTAAATATATATTATCCAATCAAATACAAGTACTTGCACACCTCTATGTCTATAAATTTGGAGATAGCCTCTTATGTTACACAAAATGTATAATTTAAAAAGTTTACCAATGGGACAGTTTAATTTTAGAAAATATTTTCTATTTTCATTTCCTGTTCTTTAGTTTTAATTACAAAAATTGTTAGTCATTTATCTCATTTCATTTCATATTTCAAAGTTTTGTATAATAAATAGAAAAACCAATATAAAGTTGTTTTGAATTTTTATTTTACAAAATTTTAAAAATTGAAAATATAATCATGTTTTTATTATCAAAACTGAAAATATTTTAATAATAAAAACTAAAAAAGTAAATGAAAATATAGAATATTTTCTTAAAACAAAATAATGTTTTATATCACACTTTGTTTTATAAATTTAATTTATATAAATCACTGACCGAAAAAGCAAGACTATAACTAATAATTTGAAATTGAGAGACTCATTTTATTTCATAGGAAGAATCTTTTCAAAAAGGTTAAAGAAGAATATCTGGCAGGCTACAATGAAACTAAAAAAAGTTAAAAAGAAGGGTTTGCGACTTTTTCTTCTCTTTTCGTTTTCTCACCCTGAGTCATGGAAATTAGAAAACCAAGGTTCTGGTCTCCAACACATTCGGTCTAAATGATAGTATTTAATACCAATCAATACCAATACATTACAGAGGACGGATGACCCAAATATGAAACCAATTTTTTGAAGACGCAAATGAGAATGAAAGATCAAAATTCAAAAGTGATCCCTTGTTGAGTAAAGTAGGAAGTAGGAACACCCCCCTGCCCCAAAACCTAAAAATGATAATAATAGAAGAGGTATGGAATAGGAATATTACTACCCAAACATTCTTTCCCCCCTTCAGTTGGAAAATGACAGATACATTACATACATAAATTGGTTGAATTAGCTAGCTAAAGCTACTTATCTCATTTGAGCCGTGGAAGGGTGTTTGACAAAGACCATACGTCTTACTGTTTATTTGTCCTTGCAACTTCTAACTGCCTCCTTTTGTTCCCCTCATTGGCAAAATTAAGTACAATCACCATAATTAATGTGAGATTGGATTATGTAAATTGCAATATTCCTCCTCCAGACAGGGCAAGGCAAGACTTCCCATAAATTAAATTACAACCAAAAAAATAAAATGAAATCCTATTTTGAATTTGAATTTGATGTAATAGTTTTATTTTCCTATGAGAGGTCCCCTTTCTACATTATTATTATGGTGATTGATGGGCAATATTGGCAGGCCCAGTAGCTGGTCCTGTATTACGTGCAACAACCATTACAGCTGTAATTATCACTTATATCCTCATTCAGTAGGTCCATAATTTTGATTGATTTTTTTTCTCCCCACTCATCAATGAAGAGCTTATATTTATTCATTTAGTTTACAGGGAAAAAAACACAATTCTCACTGTTAATTAAAATATAACTGTAATAATCTATACAATTAAAAAAGGATATCCTTTTTTAGTTTTAACATTTCACTAAACAATTTTACTCCTATACTAAACTGTAAATTTTTAATAATTACTATAAAAATAACTAGACACAGTTACTTTTCTTTTCTTTTTTTTTATTTAAAAAATATAGAGAGACACAAAGTACCTCCTCTAGTATATATAAAATAAATTATAAAGTTATTAATTTCTTTTAATCATAGGTGTTTTGTAATCCGAGTTTAAGGATAATATGGTCGGTCCAAATATGAGTATTGAAATTGGTCACCCTCGGGTCGAGGGAATCAAGCCGAGACGACCTATAATAGGGAGCTCTTCCTAAGTCGAACTAAGCAGAACTCTCCCTGATAACTAGGTTTTACACTGAACGAGCACAAAACTTGGTTGTCATGTGGCTTTTTGAGAACAATAGGTATCATCGATAAAAGGTCATCTTAAATTGAGCAGTAAACATTGACATGGTGGAGTTAGCTCTCTCGTTAACGTTTTTTTCCATATACCAATCTCAAGCCCGTTGATAGTTATTAATTATTTTATTCCACGCTTATAATTTAAATTTGAAAAAAAAATTATTTAATTTCAAGACTTCATGTATTTTTTTCGTCCATCAAATTGCAAATTACAACAACCGTTCAATTCCGTTTCCCTTTCTGTTTGAAGGCAAAGCAATTTATGATTCTGAATTCACGGGCCGGTCAGACGATGTTGAATATTTCACGTGCCATCCACGCGTCATGATATATAACTCCCAACTCCTAAGTACTGGGACTCGTGTATTTTATAACTATAGCACCATGAATGAAGGTTTTGAAACAACTAACAATGTGCTGTACGGAAAAATAAAATAATTAATTACACGCTTGGTGTATTAGTAGTATCCGATAGTTTGTGCGTTGTATTGTCCTTCTAATTATTTGACTCTAATCACTGAGTTTTTTATAAAAAGAAAAATCTAAGCATATATGGGTTAAGCATGAGCTACGAGTGTGTGTGTGTCAGTGTCATTGTTTTTTTTAATCGTTAGCCTAATAATGATCATGCTCCAGTTACTTTTTAGGGAAAATATTGGTGGAGAGTGAAGAAGGACAATTATTTTGGGCCACCGAAATATACAGCGGTTTAATAGTACGAATATATATGTACCACAAAGAAAAACCGCAATGGCATCGATGCATCATATGAATTTTCTTTGTATGTACAGTGCAGGATATATATGGTTAATTTAGCGTTTGAAAATTCTCACATCATAATTTATGGAAATTAAAAAACAAAACAAATATCGATCTCTTATATTTTTTGTCCAATGGAAATCGAAATTCCAAGCGCAAAACTAGCGTCACCGTGTTTTTTAGTTGAGAAGAGATATTATAATATCCACTGCTATAAGTCCAGGTATACCAAGTGAGTTGTGGATTGCACCACCCCCCACACACACATGTTGAATTGATTGATAGGAGCTAAAATTTAAATATAAGAATATTAAATCTGTTTATGTGTTATTAATCAAAACCTAGCTAGCGTACATGTGAAGTACTGACGTTATACATGTAAGTTTAAACTCAAAAAAATATTTGTTTATATATATAACATTTTCTTATTATCATGAAGTATTATTTTGGTTGGATGGATTTGAAGAAGAGAGGAGAAATTTTAAGGTTATTATGTTTGGTTCAATTTTTTAGGAAATGAGAGGAGGGAAGGTGAAGGGAGGGATCCGGATTTGATGCGGTCATCAATTTGGTGCATTCACACAGTCAGTAAATTCAGGCCGTCCAATCAAGATCAAACAATTCATATGTTAAAATGATTAAATCATAATAAAAAAACATCTCTCCATCTGAACCGTCCTATCTTGATCGGACGACCCAGATTTACTGAATGCTTGAATGCACCAAATTGGTGACTGTAGCAAATCTCGATTCCCGAAGGGAGGGCCCCAAATCACTTCTGATAGCATTTTTCCTCCCCTCCAGAAAGTGGGGAGAGAGTTTAAAATATAACAATTAAAATTACTTAAATATTCCTCATATCATATTAATAAATTTGAATGTTATAAAAGTATAAGGGTATAAAAGTAAATTAATTTTCTTTTCACTCCCCACTTGTGAACCAAACAAGAAAGACTTCTCCTCTCCTCTTTAAACCAAACAAAATAAAATATCATTTCTCCTCTCGTTTGAACTAAACATACCCTAAAATTCTATTATTTAACTTCAATTTATTTAAAATTAATAAATAAAAATATTTGATTTGTAACATTAATTATACATACAATTTGATATTTCTAGCTAGAGTAAATTTACACTACATGTAAATATATAAATGTATGGAAACAATAATAATATATATAAGAAGAAGTGAAAAATGAAAAGAAAAACAAAGTGTCAATGATGATATTGAAGGAAGAATATGTCACGAGATGAGAGAAGAGAAGAAATTAAGATATGAGGTGATATTGATATATGAGAAGAGAAATAGTAGCATGTGTGAGTGGCATGGAGGGTGATGATGGATCTCTCTCATTAATTCATTCTATATATCTATCAATCATCTTTTATTTATTATGAGACACACTCACTATAAATAAAGAGAACCAATTGTTATTCCCACCCCTCACTTTTGGGTATTGGCTTTCAAAGTGATTGCTGACTCTATACTTGCTTCCTTGTTCTGCTTTCCTTTCCTTTCCAGTCCCACAACACAACATACACGTTCGCTTATATCCTATTCTCTTGTCTCTGTCCCTTACCCTTCCTTTAAATTATCTACCTCTCTTCTTCTCTTGCCCACACCATAAACTCCCCCAATTAATAGTATTCTATCTAGCTAGCTTCAACCAAATTAAAAGTTAAAACCATTCCTCTTATGGAAATTCAACAGCAACCCACCAAGTCTAGGTTCAGACGCATCTGTGTTTATTGTGGTAGCAGCCCTGGAAAGAGCCCCAGCTACCAACTCGCTGCAATTCAGCTTGGAGAACAATTGGTAAGTATATATTCAAATTAATTAAATCTTCCCCTTCATAAATACTTTTAATTCTTCTCTCAAATCAACCATATGTTTTTCCGCATTAATTTTTTTTGTAAGTCTACACTTTTGGCTCCAACCTCTGTACCAAAACAGAGTGCTATTGTCCTTAATTATTTTCCTCTGTCCTATATTCTTTTTCTTTAGAAGAGGATGTTATACAAACGATAATTGAATGAATAGTAGATACCATTGAAAGGCTTGAGTCTATTAATTAGTTTGACATTGTAAGTGAAAAAAGAATGTATTTATTTTATATGTATGTAGGTGGAGAGGAACATTGACTTGGTTTATGGAGGAGGGAGCATTGGGTTGATGGGTCTAATCTCACAAGTTGTGTATGATGGTGGACGCCACGTGTTAGGGTAACTCACCGTTCCCTCCTTTTTCTGTCTCTTTCTTTTCTTCATCTTTTTATTTATAATTTTATATATGCTCATGATCATGAATCTTCCTTCCTCTGCTGCAGAGTGATTCCAAAGACACTTATGCCAAGAGAGGTACTTAATTAATTATATACTAGTATTTCATTTTGTTTATTTTTTTTTTTGACAATTTGAGGCAAGCTAAGTCTGGCCTGTAGCTATTAGGGACATAAATTTTAATGAATTAAAAAGTAAACGTATAGTAGTTATTAACTGAGAATATATAATTGGTTAATTAATTAATGAATGATTGTGTCTATTAGATCACTGGAGAGACTATAGGAGAAGTAAGAGCTGTATCAGGCATGCACCAACGCAAGGCTGAAATGGCTCGACAAGCTGATGCATTTATTGCCTTGCCAGGTTTATTCTTTTTTCCCCATTCTTTTCTTTCTTCATATTCTGCTCCTTCTTTAGAGAAATTATTGCTTTTTACCACCATATAGTCTCAAATGATTGTCACCTCTTTCAATAAAGTTTAAATTTTATACATCTATAATTAATTTTATGAATATATAGTACTCCAGAAATTTTTATTAGTTAGTGTAAATTTAAATTTTCACTGTTTTTAATTATTACATTTTAATTTTATTATGAAAAAATCTTCAGCGACTATAAATACGCGTGTCCATCTTGATATTTAGCGTTCGTTTGGAAAGGTCGAAATTGTAAGGAAAGAAAATGAAAAATGAGAAAAAAAAGAAAAAACATTATTTTCCACGGTTTGGTTGTATGAAAAACCATGAGAAAAGAAAATTAAAAAACTGGACTTCATTTAAAACATTTTCATTGCTGGACTGCGAAGAAAATGACTCATTAAGTGAGATGCATTATATTAATGACAAAATTGCACATTCTTTTTTTTTGTCAGCCAAATCCTACTTTTTAAAACAAGGGTAATTTTGATATTTTAAAATACTTTTAATTTATTTCTATTAAATCAAATAAAAAACTAATTTTACACTTTTCTTTCTTCTCTTTTTCTTTTTAACCAAACAAATTTAAAATCATCTTATTTTCATCTCACTTTCTTTTCACTCACTTTCTTTCCACTTATTTTTTTTCCACACATTTTCTTTTATACCACCAAACATAGCGTTAATCTTTTTGTTGTGACTTTTGGGAAATGGAAAGCCGGTTCCCAAGATAACTGTCAACCGTATGTATTGTTATAATTACGATTCTTCTGGCATGAGAATCCGATTTAATTACTAGGAATTTTTTTAATATGCTTATTGAAATGAATGTTATTTATATTCCAAATATAGGTGGATATGGTACTCTGGAAGAACTGCTGGAAATAATCACCTGGGCTCAACTAGGTATCCATGATAAACCGGTAAGAAGATCTCCAAAACAAAACAAAAGCTCCTTTCTTTAAGCATTTTGTCTAAGAACAATTTTTGTACTTATCTAAAACAAAATGCCTCTTTTAAAGAATTAATGTTTCATTAATTTATATTGTATTAATTAAATTGGGCATTATTAGAAGGTAGTAGTAGTTAGAAATTCCCTTGTTTGAGGAAGTCAAAGTAAAAGACATTATGATGGACAGTTGAAAAGAGAGAAGAAGTTGATAATGAATGAAATAAATAAAAATGGTTACTCTACAGGTGGGGTTGTTGAACGTGGATGGGTACTACAACTCGCTGTTGGCATTCATGGACAAAGCTGTGGATGAAGGTTTTGTAACTCCAGCTGCCCGTCACATTATTGTTTCTGCCCATACTGCCCAAGACCTCATGTGCAAGCTTGAGGTACTAAATACTCTTATCAACACCGTACATTACAATTTCCAATTTCCACTCATCCTAATACTACTATTACTATATAGTACAACATGGTGGGTCCTAATTGATCAAAATAATCTGAGCCGTTAATTGATTTGCTTCTTTAATTGATCAACAGGAATATGTCCCAAAGCACTGTGGCGTGGCCCCTAAACTAAGTTGGGAGATGGAGCAACAGTTAGTTAACACTGCAAAGTCAGATATTTCTCGTTGACTCTTCTACAAATTAAACATACTAATGCACCACTTTCAATCAAGATTTATTTTAGTGTTAGTGTAAGTGTATAACCCCCCCAAAAAAAATACACCAACCTATGTAGATGATGTAAGCTCCACAGAACATTATAGGGCAACCACAGTCCTTTTTAGTTTAGCTGTGGATCTGATCATTTCAACCATCGCTAGCTAAATTTTCTTTGTTAATTTCTCTTTTGTCGTCTAAGGTTCGTCCATGTTCAAGATTTCAAGTTGTTAGTTTTTTTTCTTAAATTTTATGGCTGAGACTATATATATATGTGTATTTTCTTAATTACGAACTAATTGTGTATTAGAAATATTTGACCTGGATCATCCAAGATGAGAGATTGTAATGGTATACTAATTATGAATGAATTTTATATCATGTCGGTGATTAGTAATGCTCTATTATTTTATATAAGTTTCAGATCATGCATAATCAGTTGTTGTGTACAGCTATATAGTTAATTGAAAGAATTGATGTGGATGCCCAACGTTGATGACACATCCAAATTAATTTGGACTTCATTATATTAATTCTAGAGCGAATGATCTACACTTCGGAGAGAAAATTAATGACATAAAATTTTTATTTAATTTTTTATAAATGATTCTACCTAACTTATTTTTTCACCAAGGGTGAATTCTTCATTTTTGAAGTCAAATCTTTGAAATTTAGAGAAATGAAACTAAAAAATTGGTTAGAATGTTGATATGACTCGATCTATTTATGACTATTATCCTCCTACTTTTGTTTCATCTGTGGGTTCGGATATGGACCCTATTCTTTTTCCATTGCTCAATACTCGATGAGAAAAGGGGGAAAAAAGAGGCACTTTCTGGGTCTTATTCGAACCAACTTTATGGTCCCCGATGGAACCTATAGCCAATTGAATCATTTGATCAAAAAATCAGAATTACCCAACTCCAGTTACAAAATATTGCCCCATTTCTATGGGTTCAAGAATGTTTATATTAGGAAATTTTTGTTAGCCCCTTGATTCTTTTCGTACGCAACCAAATCACTTCACTTTTCCTTTTCCTATCATTTCAATTAAGACATACTAACCATTAACCTATTTAAAGGTCAGGATATATATATATATATATATATATATATATATATATATATATATATATATATATAACATGTTTAATGAAATTAAACTTATATAATTTTAAATTTATTAGGCAACAGTTATTGTGGATTTTGGTTCAGGTGGACCACGACTTTAAAACTAAATGCAGACCGTGAGATGAGTATAGCTTTTAATCTATCGGCTATATTTTGTTCGTGATGGATAGTTATAATGTAATTTTGATATAATTTGCAAAGTGACCCTATAAGAAATAACAATTGGCTGTGGCTTGTTCTTTGACGGTGTAAAGGGGATATTGTGTCGATTAGGGAAAGAGTGAAAACGACGTGATCCACGATGCAGTTTCTTGTTCCATTAGATTCCACAATGCAAACGTGGTGGAAGATTCGAGTTCCACCACTTTCTCTTTGGGGGAAGGCGTGCGGAGAAAGAGCAACAAGAGAAAGTTGACCCAGTTTTGGGAATTCCATACACCTGCGAGTTAAGGGTTGAATTTGAAGCTTTGATAATTGATAAGGTTGAGGACACATATGGATGCAATATTCACAAGGGAATAGATCTAAGGGACCTCTTTGTGAGGAGATATCTACAACTATGAAAAGCCTTAATTGGTTATGATTACAAATTTCAAAAACTTTAGCAAACCACCAATTAATGGTAAAAACTTTTGGGAAATTCTATGGTATTCTCTAGTGGTAGAGGATTTTGGTACCTTCTTTAATTATTTAATTAATTTCTCTCAATTTTTTTAAATGGTCTTAGTATTTTTATACTTACGGGACAATATTTAACTATTAGAATTTGTATTTTTAATTTTTTAAAAGACTTTTTGACCCCTATAACCATTATCCTGTATTTTTTATTGCACTCCCCATTTTTCACATTCTCATTTGTAATACACATGTGTCTTATTTAAAATCTACTTTACGTGTCTTCATAATAATTTAAGATGGAGTACACGAATTGTTCCTATGTAGTTTTGGTCTTTATGCCTCCATTCAATAAAAACAATAATAAGAAGGTACCAAAATCCTCTCTGACGGGAGGGTACCAAATTGCGACCCAAAACTTTTTACCTACACCACCTTGAACCCAATTTTAGGGCCCACGATAGCTTTGGCTTATTTATTAAATTAAAGTGCTTTTATTCGAGCTAGAAGTTTAATTTCGTGTTTCACTTTCTGAAAAAATGAGACATGTTATTTTAATTTCAATCAAGCATATCATTCTTTTCAGTTTTAAATATCTTCTATCTTCTAATTTGAACGTTCTTATATTCAAACTTTAAAAAATTATATATTACATTATATATTACTTGTATTTATAAATAAATTAATTATGGGACCAACTTTAGCCTTTTATTTCTAGAAAAAATTCATTGAATTTGATTTAGTAGAATCTTTTATATAGAAAGCTAGCCACGTACGTACATGTGCCTCTTATGGTTGATATGGGCATTATGGCTAAAAAAAAGGAAATTCCACTTGATCTAACACTATCTGTTTCATAATTTTAAAATATTAATATTAGTCAAAACTTTTATTAATAAATGGGTGCATTCATGGTCGCGTGCGTCATTTTTTTCAGTATTTATATGGACACAGTATAATGGACATTTGTATATATATGATTCTCATTCACCCTCTGTTTTTAAATTTTTCTCTCTTTCTTATTCCATTACCCATCGATCTCATTACTTTTTCTCTCTTTTGATCTTTCCCTTCTCCTTTATTTCTTTTCTACCCTATTTTGGCACCGATATTCTTTCTTTTACTATAACTAATTACTGAGCAACAATTTTGTAACAAGGAGGAAGAAGTCGTTGATGTTGAATAATTGAAGGGTAGAAAGGACACCTGTCCTTGACCGTACTCAGTGTGGACAATAGACAGGTGCCTCGTGTACAAAACAAAACAAAACAGAAGGGAAGGATAATAACTAAATATAAAAGAGGGTGTGTGTCCCACAACTGAATACTGAATAGGTAGGTTGGTTGGTGTTAAATGAGCTATGATGTTAGCAGATAAGAATCAAAAAAGGGCCACAAGGCATGGAAGTGCCCACGTGGACATGGTAGCATTTCACTACCTAATAGAAATGAGAATGGTATATAGTAGGAACTAGCTAGGAAGGAAGGGGGAATTATGGAAAAGAATTTTAAAAAAAAAAAACCTTTTTCATGATTACTTTTCTTTGGTAGTATTGGATTGGATAAGCATATATGCATGCATCAGCCTGGTTGATAAAATGTCCAGTCCAGTGGCAATGGGAATCATGTTATAGTCTTTATTGTGTGCATTAATTATTTTTCACCTTTCCATGGTCAAAAAGATAGATTGATTAAAGAGAAACGAAAAAGAAAGTAAGCATTGATTAAGTTTTGTTTAAGCTGTGGTAATGGCGAATTTAGTGACATCAGGAATTGATTGATGTCATTGTCCCACCAAAAGTGGATTGGGAATTTGAATCATTGTGCAGTGAAGCTTTTCCTTAGTTCACAAACTTGGCTTACATCTTCTCCTCTTCCGTAGCTGGTTTCACATCATCGATCAGTTAATTAGTTTCCTCGTCAAACAGAATCGAATGTTGCCATAAGGCATAGAAAGTGTGTGTGTACTTACTCTCAGAATTCAGAGAAAGGAGACAAAATCATTGACGTTTTGAAAGTTTGGTGAATATCATGAATGAACTTATTCGCTAAAATTTTGGGTCTCGACGTGGAACTTTCTGCAACAACAATTCCTGTTGAACCCCAAAGTAAACATTCCCGTCTGGTTCTTCCTTTATGCATTCAGATCACTAGCTTTGCCTTTTCAGTTTTCTTACCCTCTAACCTTTTTCTTCACCCTGTTAAATGTCAGTTTCACACTTTCACTTTCACCCCACTCTTACGCCATTAGCCGTTATCTAATTCATTATGTAATTGCAATTGGATTGAAATAATGGTAGGAAAACTCAAACACAAATCACTTCATAGTTGTACCTTTTTTACCATCTGATAACAGCTTTTCCAATTTCATTTGTACACACATACACTAATTTTACTAGCTTACTCTTACATGAGGTAGGTATTGTGAATCACGTGCATGCGCTCCCATACCACATCATAGTCATTAGAATCGCATATATCATGTGATGAATCACAAATAACTTGAAATTATACAATAAATAAATGCATGGCTTAGTAATAAAAAGTTAAATTGTTAAATGAAAAGAATTAGGGTGTCTGGTTCAAAAGAAATGAGGAAAAATTTAGCAGAGGAGAGAAGAGGAAACTTCTATACATAACACTTATTTTCTCCCTTTACTTTCAAAAGGTTTGAATCAATTAGAAGCGATGCAAATAAAATCCCCTTCTCTTCTTAATGTTTGAACTAAGTGCTTGTTTGTTTACTTGTCTAAAAGTCCACCTCACAAATTCTGCTCACCCGTATTGAAAAACGCAACATTTAGTAAAAGATGCAATCTGTTTAATTATTCCACTGCTTTGTTTCCATTCTTCTCAAATAAAGGCTTAACATAGATAGGTGCTCACTTAGTCCCTTGCTCGCATACGAGCTTCAAAGAATTACTTACTAGGTTTTGCTCTGTTTTCATTTTTATTTTGACTCGTGTTTTAAGGCTTCGGTTTTGTTTTGTGAGATTTATGGTTAAGTTATTTTTGCTAACTCACATCATTTACATGATATATCTCAATTTTTTATTATGCTTCTAAATTTTCCAATTTGATATAATCTTTTATTCACAATTCAAAAATTAACTCGAAAATACACGACTTGAATCACAATTTAATAACTATGATGTGTGTGTAAAGTGTGAGAGCTAATTTTACATGAGGATAAGAAGAGTCATGGACATTAAATGGTCAAGATCAAAAGTTGCATAAAGATTTACCTTTTGTATATGGATGATCAAAATTTACTCCTCTTACTCTCATAAAATTAGCTCTCACTTGATAATACATTTCATATGAGAGAGGGAGAGGAAGAGGAAGGGTGAGTGAGATAACTATGTTTTAGCAAATGTATCAAGAAAGATCATTACTTTTAGAGTTCTATTTTTTCACTCTTATTTTTTACACCTTCCACACCCCTTTCTCTTCCTCACACCTCCCACATCCCAAATAATGAGGTGTGAGCATAGTATTTTCTATATTTCTATGAGAATGATATCCTTCCTAAAAAAAAATTCAGCTTTGCAGAACCAAGGACCAATAAGTTGCTAGGCAAGTGACCTAGTGCAGTGCCCGTACTATGTAGTGGTAGATGCCAAGAAAATGTACAATGTCATAGGATGGTTTTGTGGCAGACAGATTCCTCATACAACGAAAAACATCTGAAGATCAATAATGTGATCACCATCTAATAATAATGATGATAAAAGCTAAGGATATGTTCTACAAACAAGCACAACAAAATAGCTCAGCCGGTAACCTAATAATTCCAGATCATACATCACCCGTATATACTAACGACTAACCTATCCAGACACCACGGTTTACACTCATACAATCAAGCATATCGTTACAATATTTATGTTCCATATTCTTGACAACTTTCATTTGTCAGGATCAGGAAATGAATAAAGCTGCACCAACCTTTTTTGTGCGGAATTGAGGATGAAGAGGAAGCTACAGCTTAGGTAAAGGATTGAACGGCAGAAGATGTGGTAACTAAACTTGATAAGAGGCCAACTATGACAGCACTGTTATAGGTGCTTGGTTCTACTTGCATAGAATTGTTCCTGGCATCAATGAAAGTCTCATTTAAGAAGGGTCCACCAACAAGTGCTCCAGTAGCTACGTTGGGATTAGGATCAGTTGAGTCAAGCCACTGGAAGCCATCCTTGCAACCAGTTTTGGCATCAACAGGAATCGAAGCCCCCCTATGATGCACGAATTGTGGGAATTTATCTCCATATCCCACTAGAAAACTCATATGCATAGGATTCTTGCCCAATACGTAATCAGCCTGGAAGCATTACATAAATTTTCAATTTGGACATGCACATGGATCACTCCAAGCTGATATTCTATGCAAATAATAATGGATGTATACCTGAGATTTGGCAAAGTTTCGAAGATCTTTTGGGGTAAAGGAATCTGAATCACATTTTAGTTTTGGAGTCTGTGATGTAAGCATATAGTCACTGTAAATAGCAGCTAAGAATGCAGAAGCAACAGGATGCTGCAGAGAGTTCCATTCACTCACCCATATAAGGCCACCTGTATAAAAAAAAATCTAATTATAGAACATATAGCAGTGGAAATATATTTCTAAAAATGGAAATTCAATAGTTTAAATTTTAAAAATGTGATTATCTAGGAGATACTACGCAATAAAAACAAGTAAACACGTCAATAGTTTGATATCCGCCTAGAACTCAATTTAGTTGATTAGAATCTTAAGTTTCCTAGTGGTTGAGACTTGGTGCAACAGTTCTGTTGCTCCCTTTTAACCAGAATAGGTTCTAATCACAGAAACAGTCTCTCTGCTCATGAGGGGTAAGGTTGCATACATTTGGCCCTCTTTAGATCCCCACAAGTAGAAGACTCGTGCACTGGGCACTTAGGCATGTAATTAACAAGATGTGAAAAATGGAATGGGGCAAGGAGAAAAGTAAAAAAGAAGATTATAGGTATAAGTATCCAGTCATATAGCATTCAAGGAGAGCATTACTATCTGTTCTGCTTTTCGTGGCTGTTGGAGAATCTGGAAGAAGGCCACACATTACAGCCTCGGCGGTTTTCCTATAACTTTGTAGGCCAGAGCCATACGAATTTGAAATGTCCTTTGCCTTAAAGAAGCTTAATCTGGATAGCAATACCTGCACCAAGAAGAGGGATTTATTAACGGATATGTGTGTGTGTGTGTGTGTGAGAGAGAGAGAGAGAGAGAGAGCAAAGTCAGCTTTGTAAGATAACTAGAAGCATCATCTGGGTTATGAGAATTGCACAAGGCTTGATTTAGCTCAACTCTGTTCAGAAGACAGACATTTAAGCCAATAGGTCCTTCCTTGTGTCTTCTCTATGTTCTATGTGGGTTGCAATAAAGCATAAAAAGCCATTTTCTATTGAAACACTAATGAGACTTATGATTATCTCCAGTTATTAAGAACCATTTATTAGAAACTGGGGAAAAAAATATTGAGCATTTCTTATTACCTGAGTTCCAGCAAGCTTGTTGTCCCAACTGAACCAGGTTGGGCTTCCCCATTCAGCATAGTCTTCTCCATTTTGCCCAGTCACATACTCAAGGTAAGAATCATCGCCTGTAGCATGATAGAGCCAGCTAGCTGCCCATAATAGCTCATCCCCATATCCAGTTGAGTTATAATATGTCTGGACTTCAGGTATATTCTCACTATAAGATCCTCTATGTTTGTCAGCAAAAGTAAACAACTGTTTTGCATGCTTGAGGAGAGTGCTTGAATATGTAGAATCAGTCTTTTTAAAGACCAAAGATGCTGAGGCCATGGCTGCTGCAGTTTCAGCTGCAACATCTGATCCAGGACAAGATGTGTTCACTTGGGTGAGTGGCCGTGGCTCGGTCATGTCTTCAGGTCTATCCCAACACTTGTGATCTGCAACAGCATCACCCACCTGCCACAATTATTTTAATTAGTGAAACTGGTTAGAACAGGTTTACTTAAAAATAGGTTGTTAAAAGTCTGACAGTCTCAATACACCAAAAGGAAAGGGATGAAGTGACTGAGCATAAAGAGGACAAAGAGCAACCCAGAGTTATTCAATCACCATATGCACATTCAACAAAGTCTGAAAGTAAAAGACTAAAAGGAAATACGAAACAGAAAATGAAGTTTAGAGGATCTCAAATCAATAGACTACTCTGAACAATATCACTTATCTCTTATCTAACTCCAACGCCAGCCCTGGCATTAACAGCACAAACGTACCAATAATATTACAAATTGAAAAGCAATTCTGTAAGAACAACAATATGGTTTTGATTTTAACTTTGATCAACTGTCAATATAACAATTTTAAACCACTGTTGTAACTAAGAGAGATTTTACACTTCCAGTTAAAGCGGTTATGTTTCCTAAACAGGTGACACCATGTGATTCACTGACGGTGTAAAACATTTTAAGCTGTCATTAGATCAAAAGTGAATCCTATAGTTTAACTATAAGAAGCATTCAAAGAATTATGGAGTACCAAGAGTGTCAAAGTCCTTGAAATTGTGGGAAGAGAAAAGATAAGGGTTCGTTTGGTTTACAGTTGAGCAGAATTTGATTTTGATAGATTTATAAAATTAATGGTAGAAAATGAACGATGCACGATTTACAAAACACGTAGGACGAAAGTAATTTAAAATCAATTCAAGCAGAATTGATTCTCATAGTTTCAAACAGGCACTAAATCTATGCATGCACACTAGCTACTAACTTGCATATAAAGCTGGCATCAAATGGCAGTTGTAAAGTACAGCAACCTGAATATAAAGAACATTCTCAGAAGGGTGAGCATTGATGAGATAATCCGTGATCCACTTGACTGAATCTTGTGCTGGTTCCAACTGGCCAACAGCATCCATTTGATCTCCATATTCCAGAATGGCCCATGATAACACCGTGGCAGTAAAAGCCATCGGAAAACCAAACTTCATGTGATCCCCAGCATCATACATTCCCTTCGATAGATCCAATTTTGCTTGGCTTCCATCCTTAAGAGCTGAATCCCCTCTCCAACTTATTTTGTTGTCCTCTAACTTGCCAGCTGCATGACGAAATATGATTGTTAAATCAACTGAAACCAATCATATGCAGCATTAACATACCATATGTCCCTTACTTAGGGAAATAAATGCCTCAAATATTTTCATTAGAAGTCGAAAATGATAAGCAACAACTATCTATTATCTCAAGCAGATTCAGTTATCAAAGCCAAAAAAAATTCAAAGAACAAATTATCTTTTAACAATGCACAAAAAAAAAAAAAAAACGCACAAGAGTGAAAGAATGTAATTTAAGAAGCACCGACACCAAAATATATCTGGATAATGACAAAGGTATTCAGAACGTTAAAAGGCATCAATAAACTACTACATAGTGAAATGAAAAAAGAAAACAAATGTGAAAGAAAATGAGAGATTACATTTTTGTACATCGAAGAATTGAATTGCAGTTTTGAGAGCAGAGGCATATTTTTGGTCAATGGCGCCAGGGGGACCGGGAACCGGAGCTGGCTTATCGGAGTCGTTGTGATCAATTTTCTTCTTAACGGTATATAAACGACGGCACCGACGACGATAGCCAGAATCAGAAACGCTATGAACCAACCACAGCACCCTCCGGACCTCGATTTTTCTCCCATTATGCAAAATGCGCTTCAGAACAAGCAACAGAGACAGAGTTTGGGGCCTGGATCTATATAACGAATCAAACCCCAACTCAACAACACATTGTTAATGCTCACGAACCAACTCAATGCAGCACGAGAGAGAGAGAGAGAGAGAGAGAGGAGAGAGAGAGAGAGAGAGAGAGAGAGACAAATTATAGTTTACGCAACAACCAATGACAACGACAATAGCTATCTTTGGAAATTAGCTAGTACCGATTCAGTTTTCAGATCGATGGATGAATGTAAGAAATTGACAAAAGAGAAAACACCAACAACAACCTCAACCTAGTTACACTGTGTATGTGTGTTGGATCTTGACCAGAGAATGAAATGCAATGACCGACCCGACCCGACCCGACCCGAATGCGACGAGAAAGGAGGAGTATTGGATGGTGGCGACGCAGAGGGATGTTCCCGCGGGAGAATATCTCTGTAACTGGATTTGGAGGTAGGTATTTGGTGCTTGTTAAATGACGATGATGACCCTGATGACCTTGCTGAGTTTTGAGGGTATAAAGGTAAAATGAGAGAGTCAACAGATGAGTGATGCCAGCTTTGTCGGTGGGCTTGTTATTGATTTGGACCGTAGACTCGCTGGCTGTTGAGAAGAGGATGGGTTGAGTGAGAAGGACCCTTCATCTTAAACAACCACCCTAAACCGTTTATTTTACTTAAACTTTGATGTCTGTCACTAATCCTAAAACATATTAGGATTAGCGTAAATTTTCACGTTCAACTAATGTTTATCAACATAAGTCACTAATAATGAATTCGGGTAAGATTTGAACCTCCTCTTAAGTCTTTAACAATTGTTGCTAGCTCGTTCTCATGTTCTATAGATATGTCGTTTCTCTCGTTATTTTATAGCATTTTGTCGTTTATATTTTGGATGCATGCTGTTCACTTTAAATTTCATATAATTATGCAATTATGATATCTAAAAACTAAAATGGTGAGATTTTAACCCGCTAATTGTATGTGCTGTGTACATATGGCTAGATTTTTTAATTGTGGGTGTCAACATTCAATTTTAGAATTTTTTTTTTAAATATAGTTGAGTTATCGTCTTTTTGTCTACTATCTTTTGTTCTTTTCTTCCTAGAAGAGGAAAAACATCATGTAGGTCTGTACTCTAGGCAACTGGCAAACATGGAATATAAGTTTTGTGCGCTGGCACTAATGGTTTCTTTTGGTTTGCACAGGAAGGGAAAGGAAGCGAACCAAAAAAAAAAAGGAAAGTGAGAAAACAGGTGAAGTAATTTTTTAGGTTGTTTAAAATGAAAGAAGGTGAAAGTAATAGCGATTGAAAAAAAAAATACGAGTGTCTTTGCTTTACCTTAAAACTAGATTCGAGTAAATGTTACTCATAATAGTGTTGGTCCGATGTGGTTTTGTAATAAAATAAATACATAATTAGAAGAAATTTAGGTTTTTTAAGATGAAAGAAATGGAAGTAAAATAAAGTAGAAAGAGTGACATTTCTATCTCATCTTGTTTAATAGAAGAGAAGTTAGAGTGAAATAAAGCAAAAATGGTTTCCTCTCTAATTTTCTCCTCTTTAACGCATTGTTTGTTTCAGTTGAAGTACGAGAGAGGGAGGGCACCACCTCGTTTGTTTCTAGGGGAGAGAGAGATTGACCAGCAAAAGGTCATGGGGCCCACGTGGAAATGTTTCTCCCCTTTGCAGCAGCGAAATGCGATGGAGAGAGGGGGTTTATTTGTGAAAAGTCGACCATACCCCTGGTTATGGATCTACCTTTTGCTGTGCAATTTTTTTCAAGGGCAGTTCTGTCTTTTTATCTTTTTACACATTTATCTCTCTCTCATTTCTCCACAACCAAACAACTATCATAATTAATTTCTCTTCTATCTCTCTCCTATTTCTCTAATACCAAACAACCTCTATTTCTACTCTATTTCTCCATTTTTTTCTCTCTTCACTATCTCTCTCTTTCCTATTTCTATTTCTTTCTTTAAACCAAACATAGGGTAAGAGAAAACTCTTTTTGGTGGAATCCACACATTTAAATTTCTTTTATCTCTAATTTCTCTCCTACTAAACAAACAAAGATTTTTCTTTCCACCTTTTTCCTCTCCCTTCTCCATATTTCTTCACTATTTCTCATCAACCAAACGGGGGTAAAAGATTATCTGCCAAGATTTTAAATAATAAAATAAAAAATTAATAATTATACACTAAAATATAATAAAATTTACACAAAATATTCGACTATATTTCATCATTTTGCCACATCATAATGCTACTTATTAAAATTATATTATGATATAATGAAATGATGAAATATTGTTGTATGTAATGGTAGAGCTTGATGCGACTGAATCAAGCTATTTTTTTTTATGTTTTTTCATAACCTTATCCGAAATCAAGGGTTGAGAACGATTTGGTCGTGAACTTGGAGAGGTGCGGCCAAATATGAATTTTTTGTTACCTCCATTTACTAGAGGGTTGGAGTATTTTGTAGCAACTCCAACATGAGCGTCAAATTCACTATGTATCTCTAAGCATCTAATGTGAGTAGAGTAATGTAATTTGTACATGTTGTATATGTACAACAAGGAGAGAGAAAGAGAGAAAAGAGAAAAAAAGAGAGAGAAATGTGGGATGTGATAGGTGATGTGATGGAAAGAGATAGAGAGAAAAATGTGTTGTATAAGTTGTTGTATGTTTTTATGTTGTATGAATTTAATATCTCATGTGAGTATAAAGAAGAGATAAACAAGATTCTATCGTTGGTACAAGTGGCAATAAAGTCAACCTATGCTAAAAGTAATCTTCTGGCATATTAGGCAATTTTGGGATAAAAATCCCTACATAAAGAAAAATTGTATCCCTTCTGTAAAAAAGCTCTATTGCTGATTTTACTCTTTTGGGCGCATTGTGTAGCCTAATCATTATTATTAACTCAACTCTTAAGGTGTGTAGTTGTTCGCCTTGTTAGCTTTTCCCCTTACAATTATTAATTTGATGGTGTGGCAGTTGAGATAATCCATATATCCTGCACACAAGTTTTCCTTAATTCCTAATGCTCAATTGTTGCAAATTTTAAAGATCGATTTTCCTTCCCATTACCATACTTCTTTTCTAGGCCTTTTTGTTTTTCTTCCATTTTGCTTCTAACTTCTCGGTATTTCAATTCCTTGCTCATATATCTTATTGGTGTTCTTGGGCTTGATCTCTTACCATGGTTAGGTATTGCCTTTCTTAAAATAAGGCTCCCAAAAAAGGATTCAACTTCATCCAAAACCAACACAATCGAGTCCTCGACAAAGTTCATTCCTTGACACACGAAGTCCATTTTTGGCATGGTCTTTTTGCATTGCAGGGCGTGATCCCTATATTGTTTTTTGAAAGCAACTAAGCCTTTTTTGATCCTTTATTTAAATCTCCCTAAATCCTTTTACAACCTCCAGATTGTGACTAGGCCATGCAATGCATCCATACTAGATATCTAGTATGTGCTTTTTTTCGTGTATAAGCACTATTGTTATTCAGTCTTAGTTGGATGCATTGCATGGCCTAGTCACAATCAACCCGATTCTTAAAGCTTATAATTGCTTATCTATCAACCTCCTTTTTTGCTTAGTGTGATGCTTACGGAGCCACGACTCACAAGCATCTCAAACTTTTTAGCATGTTGTTTTGAATATTCCAATTATGAGCTAGTTAAGTTGAAACGAAATTCAGAAATAAAACTAAAAATACTATGTTCATCGGTATTATAAAAATATATCTTTTAGCTTAAATGAACTTAGACTATATTAATGTGATATTTAGGGATGCGGATTCTCTCAATTTCTGGCGGGAACAGGAGGTAAAGTTGCAATTGTTTGGACCGTTAGATATAGCCAATGGCTAAAATTTCACTTAAGTCACAAAATTGAACGGTGTCGTTTTAATTAAAATAAAAAACACTTCAAAACAATGATGTCTGACTGTCCGAGAACTCAAAGTCTCAAACAATTTGTCACTGGTTTCCTTCCTATTAGATGATAACTCTAGGTATGGGATAAATTTCAGCAAACAATTTAATATTTCGTTGGTTTTCTTGCTCTTAGTTGCAGCTTTTGTTCTTAAGCCTTTTGAATCTGGATGCAACATTCCATTTTTTGGATGACATTTCCAAATCAATGACGCAAAAGTAGACATAGCAGACGTGAATCCATCTTCATTGATTCATGATAATTGAGGATTTGGGTTCTTACTAGCATGCACAAAGTGATGCAGATGATTGGAACTTGGCTTTCCTCACACAAACACAAACACTTTCATTCTTTCAAATGAAGAGTTAAAAAAATCACATATTAAAACCATGATTTCAGAAGCTATTTCAATGGACACCCAACAAAGCACAGAAGATATTTCTTATCCTAATCAATTCCAAATTATCAACATAAAACTCATTAATAATTTTCTATATTGAAGTAAGTGAAAATGAAGGAAGTTGGACACATGAAAATAAAAAACTCAAGAACAGGGGAGGAATTCAGTGAGACAGGGATAGAGAGATCATAGAAATGGGAGAGAAGAGCAGAGGACAGAGAGATCGAAGGACGAAAGCCTCTCCGTATTAGAAGTACCTCAAGAGAAGCATGGAGGTGAAAAGAATGAAAACAAACATACAGAAAGTGAATATTCTGATTGATTAAGAACAGAGAAGAAAAGAACAATATATACAAGGGAGAAAGCTGAAAACTAACTACCTATAACAACTAACTGAAAACTAACTACCTATAACAACTAAAACAGAAATAACAGAAGCAGAACTAAGTCTAATACCCCTCCTCAAGTTGGGAGGAAGATGTTCTCAACACCCAACTTGGCCAAGATATTAAGGAAAGCAGTTTTGGATAAGGATTTTGTGAATATGTCAGCTAACTGATGATGCTTTCTGACATGAATAAGTTTGATAACCCCTTTATCCACTTGTTCCCGGACATAGTGGAGATCAATCTCAAGATGTTTAGTACGTTCATGATAAGTAGGATTTGTAGCAATGTGAATAGAAGCCTTGTTGTCACAGTATACAATGGCAAAAGGAATCCTGAAGTGGAAGTCAGTCAATAAATTCCTTAGCCAAGTGAGTTCAGTAGCAATAGAAGCAAGAGATCAATATTCAGCTTCTGCAGAAGATTTGCTGACTGTATTTTGTCTCTTAGCTTTCCAAGAAATAAGGGAATTTCCTAAGAAGACACAGAACCCAGTTGTAGACCTCATACTGTCAATACAAGATCCCCAATCTGCATCTACATAAGCATGTAATTTGATGTCAGAATTTGCTTTGAACAAAATTCCTTGACCAACAGTGTGTTTAAGATATCTCAGAAGCATGTGAGTAGCATCCATATGACCCGAGTGAGGATGAGAAACAAACTGGCTTAATTTGTGCATTGTGTAGCAAATGTCTGGTCTAGAGATAGATAAATACATAAGTCTGCCTATGAGCCTTCGGTAAACACCTAGATCAGCAAGAATTGTACCAGATTCAGCATGAAGCTTCAAGGAAGCATCCATAGGAATGACTGAAGGTTTGCAGGCCAGCATGCCACAGTCTTCAAGGATTGATAGAGTGTAATGTCTTTGACACAGGAAAATTCCAGCTTTAGACTTGGATAATTCCAGCCCCAAGAAGAATTTCAAGTCTCCAAGGTCTTTGAGCTTAAAGTGATGGTGAAGCATTTCTTTGACAGTGTTGATGGCAGCAACATTTGGGCTAGCAAGGACAATGTCATCAACATAAACAAGGATGGCAATGAATGTGGAGTTGATACCTTTGGTGAACAATGTGTAGTCATACGTAGACTGTGTGAAACCTTGTGAGGTTAGAGTGTTGCTGAATATTGTAAACCAGATTCGTGAGGCTTGTTTAAGTCCATAGATGGACTTGTGCAATTTGCAAACCATGTAGAGGAGGTAGGAGTAGTGTTGTGAGTATACCCAGGGGGATCTGCGTGTAAATGTCCTCTGCAAGATTGCCATTGAGGAAGGCATTGTTGACATCAAGTTGGGCAAGGTGCCAATGTTGGGATGCAGCAAGAGATAGAAGCAATCTGAGAGTAGTAATCTTGGCAACAGGAGAAAATGTTTCTTGAAAATCAAGACCATATTGTTGGGTGAATCCTCTAGCAACTAATCTGGCCTTGTGTTTGGCAACAGATCCATCTGAATTAAGCTTTAATTTGAAGAGCCACTTGCAGCTGATAGCCTTCTTGTCAGGAGGAAGATGAGCGATGGACCAAGTATTGTTGACTTCCATGGCTGCAAGCTCATCTTGGATAGCTTTCCGCCAGTGAGGAAATTTGATAGCTTGGTTGAAAGTTTGAGGTTCATAATTTTCAGAGATTTGACAAAGGTAATGTGTGTGAGGCTTGGATAGGTTGGAATAGATAAGAAAATTCTGTATGGGATAAGTAGAGGTGGTATTAGTGTTGACATTGTAGCAATGATAATCAGAGAGGTAGGAGGGTGGATTGATAGGTCTGTGAGATCTTCTCGGCTGAGTTTGTTCAGAATTAGTGGATGGAGGAAGAGTAAGGGGGTTAGAGTTGGGAATTGGTTCAGGATCATCATAGGTGACATGATGTATGAGGTTGGGAGTGATATGGTTGCTGAATATATCAGGAGGAGGAGAAGAAGGGGTGCTGTTTTTGAAGGGGAATATGTGCTCAAAGAACCTGACGTCTCTGGAGATGAAATTTTGATGAGTTGTAAGGTTGAGAAGCTTGTATCCTTTATAACCATGAGGGTAGCCAATGAAAACAGCGGCAGTGGCCCTGGGACTAAATTTGTGCCTGCTGGAAAGTAAAGTAGAGGCATAACAAAGAGTGCCAAAAGTCCTGAAATCAGAATAGTTAGGCAATTTATCATATAAAATTTCATAAGGGGATTTGTGTTTAAGAATGGGACTAGGAGTTCGATTCATAAGAAAAATAGCAGTTTTGATACAATCTCCCCAAAGTTTGATAGGAACATTTGATTGGAACATTAATGCATGAGCAATATTCAAGATATGCAAATGTTTGCGCTCCACAACACTATTTTGCTCAGGTCGTTCAACACAAGAAAATTGATGAAGAACACCCTTTTGTAAGAAGAAATCTTGAAAAGAGATTTCTTTAGCATTGTCAGATCTAAAAGATTTAATAGTAGTCTGAAATTGATTTTCAACATAAGCAAAGAACTGGGGTATGATGTGAATGCAATCAGATTTATTGTGAAGCAAGTAAACCCAAGTTAATCTACTCTTGTCATCCACTAAAGTAAGAAAATATCTATAACCATTATAGGTATTGTGCTTGAAAGGACCCCATATATCAGCATGGATTAAGTCAAAACAGTGGGGACTAAAGTTATTAGGATTGGGAAAGGGTAATATGTTTTGCTTAGCAATATTACAAGTACTACAATGGTAATCAAGATCAATACAACTAAGGTCAATTTTATTAGAAATAGATCTGTAAACAGAAGGAGGAACATGTCCCAATCTCCTATGCCAAATTTCATAGGTAACAACATTACAAGAATTGATACAAGTAGGAGAAATAGTGCATGAAGGAAATTCAAAAACCAGCAGCCTGTGCATTTGTTTAGCAGTGCCAATCGTCCTCAAAGTCTTGAGGTCCTGAAGAATAAAATAGTTAGGTTCCATAGTAAATCTGAAGGAATTATCATTGATCAAGCTAATGAGAGATAAAAGATTAAATCTGAATGTGGATATGTAAAGCACATTGTGAAGAAATATATCATCATTAATCTTGATGCTGCCAATACCTTCAACCTGGACTTTGGTGGAGTTAGGTAAAAGAACATGAGAATTGGTAATAGGGGTATAAGAATGATATAAATGTTTAAAACAACAAATGTGAGAGGTTGCACCAGAGTCTATTATCCATGTGTGAGGATTGTTATGAAGAGCAACATTCTTACAAATACTTGTGACATTGGTAGCAACAGCATCTAAGGTAGAATCGGTTTGCATTTGATTAGTAAGGAAGCTGATCAATTGTTGACATTGAGCAGGAGTCAAATTGGATGGTTGGGAATCCTCTGAGGTGGCTGGATTGTCTTCAATCTGAATAACAGAGTTGGAAGGATGATTTTTGAAGTAATTGGGAGGATAGCCAACCAGCTTGTAGCATTTATCTTTGGTGTGACCAAGCATGTTGCAGTGAAGACACTTAGGTCTCTCTTTCTTGGTGAACTTGCTGCGGTTAGGAGCAGATTGAGAAGAATTGACAGGAAAAGATATATTGTCTGATGTCACGGAAGGAGAGGGGGAATTGATCACAACTTCTCTTTGAGCCTCTTCTTGAAGAACAAGAGAAAAAACATTACCAATGGAGGGTAAGGGATCAGAGAGGAGAATCTGACCACGAATTTGAGAAAAAGAATCGTTCAAACCCATTAAAAAGGTCATCACATATTCGGATTCAGTAAAGGATTGAAGCTGCTGAAGACCACCACAAGTGCATTGAAAATTTAGTTTGTAGGCAGATAACTCTTCCCAAATGGACTTGAGTTTGGTGTAGTAGGTGCTGATATCATCAAGACCTTGGGTGAGGAACATCAATTGGCGTTTTAGCTGAAAGATACGGGGACCATTCTTTCTTGAAAATCTTGTCTTCAAATCTTCCCAAAATTCGTGATCAGTTGTGGCAAACAATATGCTAGGGATGATGTCTTTGGAAACAGAATTGTATAGCCAAGAAATAACTACATTATTGGCACGGGTCCAAGCAGCAAAAGTAGGATCGGTGGCAGCAGGCTTTGGGAGGGTACCATCAATAAAAGCCAATTTGTTCTTCACGGATAAAGCAACCTTCATTGCACGGCTCCAAGTGGTATAGTTCTTGTGATCAAGAGGTTGAGAAGTGAGAACAAGTCCAGGTCCATCCGAATGATGAAGAAAGAGAGGATTAGAAACATCTTGGTTGGGATCTTTTGGTTGAGTAGCCATGAGCGGAGAAGGAAAAAACAAATCAGAGGTGCTCGAGGTGGAGAAATGTTTCTTTTGATACCATATTAGAAGTACCTCAAGAGAAGCATGGAGGTGAAAAGAATGAAAACAAACATACAGAAAGTGAATATTCTGATTGATTAAGAATAGAGAAGAAAAGAACAATATATACAAGGAAGAAAGCTGAAAACTAACTACCTATAACAACTAACTGAAAACTAACTACCTATAACAACTAAAACAGAAATAACAGATACCTATAACAACTAAAACAGAAATAACAGAAGCAAAACTAAGTCTAATACTCTGTTACAGCTGCACCACCACATACTTCTCAGCCGCCATCGCAGCCCACTTTGGTGGCCGTTCCATCTGCAATCATTCTTCTTGCGGCCGCGCCGCTCCGCTTCGTTCTCTCACCAACTTGAGAGCTGACGCGCGAAGGGAGGTAGACTGTTTGGATTTCATTTTTAATGTGAGTCGTTGATCTAGATACTTCTTTAATCTATGGTTAAAATATAACCAACTGCACACTCTCCAGTTTTATACCCACTGGATAGGATCCGGTTCCGATATTTAGGCTTAGTTTGTTTTAGATTTAAAATAATACATAATCAATTCCACTAAATTAAATTGATTTTAAATTACTTTAATCTAACCTTATAAATCGTGTTATATTTATTTTTAGTTATTAATTTTATAATTCTATTCAAAACAATTAATTTTATCCAATTAAACAAACTAGTACTAATAAAGTTGGACATATCAAGTCATATATGGTGCAAGTTTGCAAGATCACCTAGAATAATATTTGTACTTTTGACATTTTTTTTTTAGTTTCTTTCTTCTATAATGATTGCGATTTTTCCCTTTCAGCTTCAGTGGCTTGATGACAATATTGCATTGCACTCTCATCAGGTAGTGATGTTATGCCATGCTCTGACATAAGCGACATCCTCAATATTAATAGGATTGATTTCTCAAACCCCAAACTGCTCAAGGTATCGTTGTATACATCCTTGCAATAGTTTGTGTCAAATCGTCGCATATTAATATGATTTTCTTGTTTTAATTACCAGTACCACATTTATTATTTGGCTCCTTTCTTCTCTTGATTTAACTGATGGCTGAATGGTTTCTCTTTTTTGTTATGGGCTTGATATTTTTGAAAATTTATTAATGTTTGATGATAAAGGATCACGCTCTTAATATGATCAACTTCTGTCGGCACATGATTAATGTTAGCTTTCTGTGGCGTAGTTTATTGCTGGTTTCTTTTGATTTCCCATCATTTTCAACTTGTGTCATAGTGAAGCTATATTGCAATTATTGTCTTATTTAATTATGCATTTGCTTGTTGCACTCTTGTTATATCTCTCCATTAGTACATGGGTTCACGTGATTGCTGCTCTTGTGTGCATAAAAGAGAAATTCCCTTTTTTCTTGTTGACAGAAACCATGATTAACTCACACCTTGTGTTTGAATACAACATAAGTGATTAATGCTTTACAGTTTGAATATGAAATAGCTAGAATTGATTGATGGAATTAAGGCCGGATCTGTTTGAAACCAGAAACAGAATTGATATCTATAATTATTCAGTTTTAGAATAGATGATGTGTGCCCTTTACTGTTTGATGAACAATTTTGAATGTTATAGTATACACTTGCATTTGACACTTGAGAATGAATGCATGGATGTATTGATTGTTTCTCTTATAATAGGAAGCATCTAGATGTTCTTCGGACACGCTACTATAATTTGAAAACTGCTCATGATCAAAATAATGACTTTGTAATAGATGATTCCTGTTGCATTGGCTTTGACCTGTGGGAAGACATAGGGGTAAACATAATTTCTCTACACAAGCAATATTTTCCATTTTCTCTGTTCTTATTGTGAATTTTGATAGGTTTTGTATACAGGCACAACCTAGGCCAGAAAAGGTTAAGGTGAAAGATTGTCCAATATATGAGCAGCTTTGCACAATATTCACAGATTCAGCTGCAGATGGGAAATATGCCCAATCTAGTCATTATGAAGAGCTGGACAAGTCTGTTGGAATAGATGCCACTGGCTCAGTTTCATGTTCAGAAGCTGGGGTCTCACATTGTAATATCTCAACTGCAGAGAAGGTAATTAAGAATTCTGTAGATAGGAAAAAGAAATGTCCATCTGAGATGCAACCTAGTAGTCTGGATCAAGACAGCTGTGATGGTATGGCAGAAGCCTTGGTAGAGATGGTTGCTGCTTCTAGGTTAAGGACATTTGTTTCCATAACTAATTGTATTAGGGCTCTTGAGGAGATACGTGGCATTGATCAACAGCTCTACTTTTCTGCATTAGACCTCTTTGAGGATCATGGTTTAAGGGAGACATTCATTTCTTTAAAATGTGACAAGATACGACAAGCATGGTTACAAGGAAAATGTCGTAAAAGGACCTTTTGTTTGACTTAGGCCATGTTGAAGTCACGTGTATTTATTGAGCTCAGTGACTTTGTTTATGATAAGCTTAATGACTTGGCCAGAAGTATTCCTGTTTTAGCTCTTACCCGCTGCAATTTTGTTTATAAGTGCTATCACATGTGGTTATGATGTCCATTGCTATTTCTCCCCAAGTGATTCTTGGTAGCCATTAATCCACTCTTATCTTTGGTTTGATCCTGGAGTAGAATGTAGATTTAGACGACAAAATGTTGCATTCAGCTTTCAGCATGCCTTGCCAGTTTTGGCGCAATTGAGTCTTCATTCTAACTTTGCCTTCACTTCTGTTTGAAATCTTTGAAATGAATACATGAAATGTGTTTAAAATGATATTGTTCTAAGAATTCCTTTCATTTGCAAATCAATGTGTCATATTTATGATTTATATATCTTACACCTTTTGATAACATTTGTAAATCATTCTCTCAAGAATTATCTTAAATTCTGAAGTGTTCTAATCGTAAGAGTGAATGAACTTGCCTGTAAATTTTACTTAAAAATAGTGTACTTAAACTTAACATTAATATTTCGATGGCAAAACTGAATAGACATATGCTGTCTGTGTCTCAGAACCTCACTCAGACGCAACACCAACAACGCGTCAAAAACCTGTTTTTTTCTGAGAATATTTTGAAATAGGCAATTTCACGGGTGACCCATTCAGTGATTTCGTGTTCTGGAGCAAATAGTTAATCTCAAGAACTGAACAATAGTTAAACAAGAATAATATTTGTGAACGCCTCTCCAAATTCGAATGGTTTTATCAGTATAACCATTACACACCAAATCCGATATAGCAGCCAAGCAGAATATAGAATTAGTGAGCCCCCCTCAAGTACCCACTTCCACAATTTTGCCATCATCTCCCTCCTCCAAAACCAATATAGACCTGTCACATGCACCAGAATACATTCACTTGGTCAGAGCCAAGGCATTAATCCCAGAGTAGTTTCTCCAAGGTATCACGAGGGCTTGGCTCTTTTCTCTGACCTTCCACACCTTAATTCTCTTATCTGCTGATCCCTTGTAAACGTGCCAATCATGAGAAACTGCAAGGAAATGTGGTTCCCCAACCCCTTCTCATGGTTGATTCTTGAGTGTCTGTGCCTATGGTGAAACTATCCAGCCCTGAGAAAATTTGTTGGTGATGGCAAGGAGATGGAGAGGTGTACTACGCATGTGACAAATGACATGGAAATTAAATGGGTATAAGACTGAGTCATCAGTACAAGAGGACTAAAATTTTTTTCTTAGGCTCTGATTGGCAACCAAAAAGTTTTACAAAAGAACAAAATATGAGGGCTCCTTGAACGCAAACAAACAAGTCTTTTCTGAATAAATATTGACCTGCTGTTTTAATGACAACTACGTCCTGCATCTGTAGAAATCCAGCATTTCTTCTTCCAAAGGATGGGTCTTTCCTGTTATGACAAGGCAATGCAAAGGTGCTCCAAAATCAATCAACTGCAACTGCTTCATTGTTCCAGCTACGATCATCTGATCTTCACTGCCAAGCCGAGCAAACCCAACACACTCAGTATCTTCACTGTAGGCTGCAAGGCAGGGGGGAGTTACTAACTTGATAGCAATATTTTTGTGAGAAATAAAAGTCAATATGAGAAGAATATGAATTCTTATTACGGTGAAGATTGGCTTCTAATCAGAAAATACTACAAGTAACTAGTAAGACACAAATTTATGATCCACAAATACAGGCAGAGGAAAGAAAAATAAGGACCAGAAATTTAGAAAAGGTTTCGCTAATTTGTGTCCTAGGAGAACCCATTAAGGAGTATTTCATATACAGTATTAAATGCTTTCAATTACTTAAAAAAAAGTATTTAATGATTTTTGTGTTTTTCAATATGATAAATGATTTACTTTTGATTAAATACTTGTTACCTATGTTTCCTCAACCAACTAGTGTTCTAAGGACACTCATTGATCCATATAGAAATGATTGATCAATATCAACAGCCCAAACAATCTTTGAAGCGAACACATTTTAACATGCCAAAAATCCATAGCAGATGACTATATTACAGTAAAAGGACAAAATTAGGATACAATTGATGATTTTGTAAAACTAAGGCAACAGCTAAAATTATGTTTCACAATAATTTCTCAAGACACAAACTAATCATAGTAGTTCATCAGCACAAGCCAACACCCTAATGAGAAGCAAGATTTGGGAAGCAAATAAGAACTTTTAAGTCTTGGGGAATGAGAAAGGGTTCACATTTTATGGGCTCTAATGCTATATCAAAGGAAAAGAGCCAAAGAGGGTAAGCAGATGTGCCAAAAAAGCAATCTCCAAGATAATTAAATGCTTTGAATTCTCTGTCTTATTGATTTATACATTAAACAGCTACAAATCTCAAAGGAAAAATGCATTTGGGTGAGAACAACTATTGATAAATTGTTTGAAGGAGTGGTGGAACTTTAACAAACAAGGAAAATACATCATATTGCTTCTTTCTTTCCAGTGGAGGAACTTCCACTGTTCAATAGCATAGCCTTTTTTACAAAGCAGCAAATGTGTTTATTATAATCAGTTCCCTGAAAATAAAGTAAAATCCAGATCACATTTTAAAGGTTTATATCCTTGAATATTAGTACAATCAAGACACATACAATCTACGCTTGAAATTTATGCCAAGTGATGTAAAATGCTCAAGGAACTCACCAGATTCTTTATGTGCTTGCTCAATCTCCAAGAGCTGCTCAATGGCTGTGTTTATCGTCATATATCTGGGTGGTTCATAGATTTTCCTTCCTCTGAAATGGCCAAACAATAAAAAGATTAATGAAAAAAGAAAAGGCAGATGCAGATAAAACATATACCAAGAACACATCACTCGATGCCTTGATAGTGGTCAGAACATAAGAATAATTGCCAGAGAACTTCAGCAACCAATACGTACTGACCAGTTAGAAAATTACATTAGCAAGCAACATAAAAAAAGAACAGTTAGAAAACCAACCTGGCCAAAGATTCCAATGTGGGCTCCTTCACCCGAATATCTGTAACCATACCAAATTGAAAATTATATTATTCTCAGGAAACAAAAAGGAAAAACCTTCAGTAAACTTGCCAAAGAAAAAAGGTTTCCTCTAATGTTCTCATCAACTTTTCAGAAAGTACACTCACTTGAACATTTATTTGAATAAAATAACAAAATATTTTTATGACTAACTGTCTTTAGATAATCTATATGATACTCTAGGCTTTGGCATTTGACTCCAAGAAGTAAAAGATAATAAATTTAGTAAACAAGTTTTGAGTTTCTAGCTGATCAACATATGCAGGAACAAGCACTTACAAACATAATAACCTACTTTGTTCTAGTACCTGCACCAGACTTACTATTGCTTTCCAGTTTCCAGCAGACAATATAGGTGTGCAAGATTTACTTATCTACTTACTTAACAAACGTGGCAGTGATGTATGCACAAAGAATTTGTGATAAGAGCATTAGTTAAAAGCAAGAGTAATAGATAGTAACCTAACAAGCAAAGAGTGTGGAGTCCCATCATTCGATTTCTTTGAATCTTTTCATAGAAGCTATCAGGTCTCCATGTGTCTGTAAAGAATGGTATAGAAACAGTCTCTCCATAACGATATAGCTGCAGGCCACAAATCCCAATTGCATTCATCACGGATGCATTATGCACTATTTGGACATCTATTCCCATCTTCTTTGCTCGAACGACGAGGTCAGTGTGAGTTGTAGCCCTAGCCAAACACAAGATCAAAATTTTAATACTAGAGTAATAGTAAAGAGTGTAGAAGTAAGGGGCAAAGCATATATACCCAAAAGGGTCCCCAACAACGAGGAAAGCGACATGGTCATCGCGAGCTTCAGAAAGGATTTGATCGGCTTTTTCTTCTACCATTTCTCTGTCGGCTAAAGTAATGGGTTTACCGTATAGTTTTTCCTAAAAAAACAGAGAAGATGGAAATTGAAGGAGATTGAAATAATGAGAAAGAGAATGAAGATGGAAAGGTAGGAAAACGAACCAAGTTGGAGAGGCCATGGGTGGAGAGACCAAAGGAGAGGAGGGAAGTGTAAGCTTCCATGTAAACCTTGCTGCATTTCTTCACTGCTTCTAAACCTTTAAGGGTGATATCTTGCTCGTCCCCTAATCCTAAACCGATAATGTACAACATTTTTTCTTTGATATTCCACACTGCTTCTTCTTCTTCTCTCTAGTCTTCTTCGCCTTCCTTCCCCGCTTGCTTCATTTGCTGTCTCTGGTGGAATGGAACGAGTTAGCTGTTGGACTGCTCCGATTCGTTCCTCAGGAATAGCTACTGCGAGTTGTGACCCAAAGGCCAAAGCTTGCTGGTGGAGGAAGAGTGGAAGAAGTAGATGGTGCTGAGATAGTTTGATAGGGAAGCAATAGTGTAAGAACAACCCTAACTTTTCTAATTTTGTTTATGGATGAGTTAAAAAAAAAAACAATAGTACTTTTTAATTGATGTAATTACTTTAATTCAGTTTTATTTTTTTGTTTTTTAAAAATTATATTTTATAAATAAAATAATTTAGGTTTATTTGTATTTTTGGTCCCCCTATTATTTCAATTTGGTAATTTTAGTCCCTCTAGTTTTTTTTTTTGGCAAATTTAGTCCCCCTACTTTTATAATTGGGCAAATCTGGTCTTCCGGTTAAGTGTCCGTTAATTTGCTAACAGACGATTCAGAGGTGGATTTTTTCCCGACTTGGCTTTAGGATTTAAAAAATAGCTCCTCCCCTGAATACACAATTGAATGTAACAACTGATAAAAAAAATCCTCCCCTAAATAGGTACTTTCCCTTGAGCCAAACCCACTGTACGCAAAGGAACCCTCGTTGGATCACAAATGGAAAGAAAGCATGAATATATCAGAAACAAGAAGAGAGTGAGAGAGTTGAAGGAGAAGGCGGCCTGGCGCGCGGCGCGCGATGGAAAGGAGGTGGAGACGAGGTGTGATGACGGTTGTGATGGCCGCAGTTCATGACGGTGAAGGGACACGGTGGTGGAGTGAGTGAAACGGTGGAGCGGCACCATGATAGCCCGCTTCTCTCTCGCTCTTTGACTCTCTTTCTCTTTTGTTTCCTAAATTAATTTTTTTGGGCCAAAGGTGTTTTTTATGGTTGCTTGTTGGAGGCGCAACCATGGGGTATTTTTGCGATGCAGGGGTGTGGATTGTGTGCATTGCAGCCAACCCTATGGGTGGCCTGATCAAAACTCTAATTTTCTCTCTTTTGATTTGTTTTGTTATGAGTTTATGCTAATTCAAATGTTTTTCACTGGTTCTTTATTTTGTGGTTGTAAGGGGTCCAGGTGGTGACTCAAAAAGATGAAGGGAGAGGGATTTTGATTTTTGATAGCTCAACAACTCTTCTCCCGGACGCTCTCTCTATTTGATCCATTGTTGCCTCTTCTCTGTTTTTTCTTTTTCAATCTCTTAGTATTTTCTTTCAATAAAAATTTGAAAGTTTGCATCCTACACGTGTGAGATTTTAATTGTTTAATACTAGTTGATAAAAAATTGTGCAAGTCTGAATAAAAAAAAGTCATCTTAGAATTTTCTGTTAGTAAATTGACGGAGAATTCATTGGAGGACCAGATTTGCCCAATTATAAAAGTAGGGGGACTAAATTTGCCAAAAAAAAATTAGGGGGACTAAAATTACCAAATTAAAATAATAGGGGGATCAAAAATACAAATAAGCCAATAATTTATTTATAATATTTTTAATACAAAAACATAAAATTGATAGCTTGTTTGTTAATAGATTTTAAAAATTGTTTTTTTGTTTTAAAAAATAGAAATATGAAAAATATGTTAGAAAGACGGTTTTTAAAAACAGCTTTAAAATATGATTGTTTTTTAGTTTTGAAAACTAAAATATTGAAATTACTTTTAGATGTTTGAAAAATTATTTTTTAGTTTTTCTATTTTTTATTAGAAATTCTATAAATAAAACATTTCATTTATAAAAAAATGTTTTGTAAGATAGTCTTCAAAAACTAAAACAATAAATAAAACTGAATCAAACAACTCTAAAAAATGACCCACCAGGGTCGGCCTAGTGGTTGGGAGTTTGGGTAGTTTAATATAAGGTTCTAGGTTCAAACCTCATTGTTTTCATTGTACACTGAAAAAAAGAACTCTAAAAAAATTTTAAAATATCTAAAAGTAGTTTTTGAATTTTTAAAAACCAATTTTTGTAGTTTTCAAAATGGATATTTCGAAAACCACAAAAACTGAAAAGTTGGTTGAAATTTTTTGAAAATAAAAAACTGAAAAGTCGCAACCACCCTAGACGACCTCTAATTAAAAACTAAAAATAATCACACTTTTCAAAAATGTTTTTAAAAAATGTCTGTCAAATTATTTTTCAGTTTTCTTTTCTTAAAAAGAAAAACAATTTTTAAAAACTAAATAAGAGTTTCCAGTTTTCAGTTTTCAAAAATTTCAATCAAGTTTTTAGTTTTGAGTCATAAAAATTTAATTAATTTTCTTTAAACAAAAGACATGAAAACTTACAACCAATTCAAAAGAACATAAAACTCAATAGGGTCGGCCTAGCGGTGGGGATTGGGGTAGTTTATCATTAGGTTTTAGGTTCAAACTTCATTGCATTCCTTGTACACGAAAAAAGAGACATAAATTTCTAGATTAAGTGTTCGTTTAGTTTACAGTTGAGTAAATTTGATTTTATAATCAATGGTAAAAAATGAGTAATGTACGTTTTACGAAACATGTTGGATGGAAGTGATTTAAAATGAATTATATGGAACTGATTCTGCACTGTTGGGAATTTAAACCAAAAAGACACTAAGCCATGAGGGCATTCTAACATCATTTACATTAAATGGGATAATAAATCCATATACAATGTCATAACAAATAAATAGTATATAACTAAGCATGCTCGTTCAAGATACATACAATCAAACAACCATAATAGAAAATTAACAAATTAAGAAAACTCCTCTCTTGTAGTTAGCCATGATCATCGAACCAATATGCTCACTTCTAAGTGAATTTCTGATTTTTTCCTCGTTTTTTACTTTCTTTCGCTTCTTTTTTATGGCCATACGGCTCTGCCAACCCTGATGTTGTGCAAACAAGAAAGCCCATGTGGATCTCATCTCAAGTGGGTAATTTCAAGTTTCAACTGCACTAAAATAAGGCACGAGGGAGGATAATGAAGCTAGACCAAGAAATAAGAGGGGAATGGGAAGTGGAGATAGAGGTAGTGGTCGGAAAAAATGGATGAACCCTCTCATAGAGGGAGATGAGCCCTCCCATGGAGGGAGAGCACTCCCCAATAGGGTCGGTGCTAATTGACTTGGTTGCGGCACTATTACTCTCTACCTCTGAACGTAGGTATTTTTTTATATATATGTGAACAGGCCAACCAAACAAGCTTAATAGGCTTTTCATAAGTACAAGCCTAATCTATGTAAATATATAGTATAGGCTTTTTATAAAGCATGAGTCTCACCTCTTTATTAAATAGACTAGGTTAGATCAGACTTTAAATAGGTCAAGTTATAGACTATGTCAGATGAATTGGTCTATTCCCACCCTTAATTTACATATTAAATTTAAATCATTTATTATAAGTCCAACATATACTACAAATTATAATTAAATTATTTATTTTCAAAATTATATATATATATTTGACAAGATAAAATACTAGTTTTATATTTACCATTACAACGACAATTGTTATTTTTTAATAATGTCTTTTACTAAAAAACTACAAATAATATTGCTTTTTTTTTTGTCAAAACTAAAATCGCCTTGTACCACAAATAAAGTCTTGTGAATAGAGTAGTGATACTTATGGGTCGAATCCATGGCATGGAAGGTAGACAGTGTTTGTTGTTGGCTGCAACAAATATATTTTTAGGGACTAATTTGTGTAAAAAAAATCGGAGATTAAACTCACGTTAAACCTAAATTATTTAATGAAAACACCGGGAGTGGAAGGAGAAGGAACTTCATTTTGAATTAGATCAACTTTCATTGCTCTGATGCTAATAGATGGCTTCCTTGAATTCTACCAGCTGATGACTTGGAACTAGAGGAAGAACAACATTTTATAGTGTCTTTGATTTTTATCATATTCACATTTATAACGTAATTTCTATGGAAACTAAACACATATTTAGAACATATTTGCGTTGAAACGTGATCACGTTTCAAACGTTGGAAATAATTATATTGGGAAATTTAAATTTAAGGGTCCGTTTGATTTACAATTAAGTAGAATTGATTCTAGAACTGAATGGTTGAGATAGATGATGCACGCTTTATGAAGTACGTTGGACGGGAGTAATTTAAAATCAATTATGCAAAACCATGGTTTTGTACTGTTGGAATTTAAAACAAACGGGCTCTGAGTTTAACTCGTTTTAACGTCAAACCAAAGACACATTTAAAGTGTAATAAAGAAATTGGGATACAGAGAAATATGAGTCGTACTGTCATTTTTCACACCCCAATTTGTTCTTTTTGTATCTTTAAGATAAGAAGAGAAAGTGATTTGTTGAGCACTGAATACTGAGGCAGTGAACTCCAGACTGTTAAGACAAACTCACTCCTAATGTTTTTAATGAAGACAAACCATCAAAAGGAAAGAGATCATTAAAGGCAAAATATCTTATGTGTCTTGTTATTACTAACTATTTGCTCAAGTGTTGGCAGAATTTTAGACTTCAAGTTGCAGGATAAATCTCTTATGCTAAGATGATATCAAAAATATAATCAGCTCAGAACCATTCATTGAAGCATGCAATGTATAAAATCCAGAGCAAGATGTGTCAAGAAAATGACAAGAACAAAAGTTGTTGAGCAAATAAGACACAAAGTCAGATTCAGATCCAAAGTCAGACTCAGATGCAAAGACTCAGACTCAGACAGAAGACTAAGACTCATATACAAGTTTTAACAGAAGAACTGAGACTCAGATGAGATCCCAATACTGAGACCAAGACTCAGATGCAATAACTGCCCTAGGATAATGCCTAAGACTCAGACTCAACTTCAGACACAGGTACACAGAGTCAACAGAAGTCAAGACAAGCCACTGCACACGCTGACACAAGGCAGGACGCACAGTACCTTTTGGCAGGAATCTCTTCTCTCTCTGCAACGGTCATAAACAACCATATAACGACTAGTTTCATTTGAAATAAGTACCAGAAGTCAATAGTGAAAGAAGAGAGAGACTATGCTGAATATTGAAAATCTTTGCACCTCAATCATATCTCAAGTCAGTCTTAAGTCCTTCTCACCTCAGATCCGGTCTCAACAAGAGAACACTTTCTGTAGTCTCATCTATTCTCTTTCAAGCTCATAAATTCCTTACATTTGTAAAGAGAATACTTCTAGCATATCTCACTGTATTTCCATACCTTTTATGTTGTAAGCTAGACTTTCATCATTCTATCAACCCTTGTAAGTTGTCTCGGCTGAGATAGGAGAGAGCCTAGTCTTAGTGAGAGTTGTAAGAAGCCTAAAGAGGCCTAGTGAAGAATTCTTGTTTCTCAGCCAAGGTAGGAGTGCCTAAGCTTGGTGTGAGGGTGAGCCTGAAGAGGCAGCAAGAATACTTGTACTTTGACAAGGTTGTCATTAGTGGAAATCTCACAAGTTGTGAGGACTAGACGTAGCCCAAGGAGTGGATGAACCAGGATAAATTAGCGTGCATCTCTTCTCCCTATCTCTTTATTTATATTGCACATTTTAATACCTGAGACACATCTATTTAAAACAATTTACATTTGACTAAAATACTGAACCTTGACTGTTGAGACTCACACTTGCAAAACTGATAAATATACTAAGTTGAGATAAAATCTTATCTAACCTTCTTGAGCTTCCAAGTTAGTAAACTTGAGAACAAGTCTCGGATTGATCTTAAGGTCTTTTCAGGAACTAAATTTTAAAGTCTCTATTCAACCCCCCCCCCTTTCTAGAGACCTCCAACCAACTTCACAGACTCCTTTGCTTTTCCATCAAAATCTCCAAACTTCAATGCAAAATATTGGCACAACACAACACAACTTGACTTTGAAAGTGATTAGCCCAAAGCCCTTTCCTCTCAAAGTCCATGATTTATCATAGTAGTATTTGGTAAAGGTAGATATTTTTAAAGCATCTCTTTTTTTTGGTAATCAGGAGGGGCCAAGCCCCACTACACACAGCCACCCTATGAGGGAACATCACCCCAATAAGGTCCTGAATTAAGATCTCTCCACACCCCGAAGGAAGGGAATCAAGAACATACAATCCATAATCAAGAGAAAATGCTAAACTAGCAAGGAAATCAGCGACCCTATTCGCCTCTCTATAAACATGCACAATCTGAATTTCCCAATCACGTTTCTTTAAGGCTTGAATTTCAGATATTAAACCATAGCAAGGATGATAAGTGTGACATCCATGCTCAATAATAGAGATTGTTGCTCTCGAGTCCGTTTCAAAGCAGACCTTCCTCATTCCAAGGTCCCAGGCTATTTTCATAGTATGAAGTATACCATACAATTCAGTTTTAGTAATACAATTTAGCATATAGTCTACAAGTAAAACCAGAGATCCAGGTCCTCGTTTCATCACAGAACACACCTCCACAACCAGCTTTACTGCCTCCATTTCTGACAGATCCATCCACATTGCACTTGATCCATTTATCTTGGGGAAAATTCCATCCAATTAAGCTCTGTTCATATTGAATATGACCACAATGGGGGGGCTCTACCACTAGAGTTAAATTCAGCAATCAGAGACTTAATCATATTAACCACTTCATAAGGTTGTTTATATTTTTCTCAGAAGACACCTTAGGGCCTGTTTGGTTTACGTTTTCATTTCCTGTTTTCATTTCCTATTTTCATTTTGTTTCCTGTCTTCTGAAATTTTACAAAGGAAAAACTGGAAATGCTAAAAACAGCAAATTTTTGTTTCCAGCATTTCCAGTTTTTCCTTTGTAAAATTTCAGAAAACAGGAAACAGGAAATGAAAATGCAAACCAAACAGGCCCTTACTATTTCGTTCCTCGCCAAAGACACCAAGCTGTCACACCAAAAACTAGTCTCCAATCCATTCCATCAACTAGGCAATTCATAAGAGCAAAATTTTCCATAACCCAATTATTAACATCAGCTTGAAGAAAGAATTCAGCAGCCAACTTACTTGGGAGAAGTTGCAGCCAAACTTCTTTTACACAGATGCAATCCCTTAAAGCATGCAAAGGGACGTCCTCCAATCTTCCACAAATAGGACACCTTGCAAGAACCACAGGAAACACTAGAAGGGGGGTTGAATATTGTTATAAAAATTTTAAGTTAATTTATGAAAACCTTTTCGCAAAGGATATCAAATGAACTTTAGCAAGTTATTGTGAAAAACTCAGTTGGGTGATAAAAAGATTATCAGAGTTATCTGGAAGTTATAAACATTTGTTTTTCATAAACTTGCTGACTTTATTAGAACAGATGAGCGTTCTGTGAACACTTCATATGGTTTAATAAAAACATTTCTCAACACTTAGTTTAAATATTGATTTCAATCATATAAAGCAAGTTGTTCAGAAATGTTTCTCATTGACGTTCAATTGATTTGGTTACTTGCTCAAAAATTACGTTAATAGAGAACTAGCTGAACCATATCAGAGGGTTCAGTAAATACTCCTTTTTCAAAACAATATTGCTTAAATAAATTAAGTTTTACTGTGCAAAATATAAATTCACTTTTCAGACCCTTCCTTAGTTAGTAATAAACAAGTAATAACAAAATGTAAAGAGTTAAGGGTAGAGAGAAATTTACACAGAGAATTTATACTAGTTCACCCACTAACTCAGTGAGTTACATCCAGTCCTAGGGCAAACCACCACTGGATTTTCCACTATCTGAATACAAATACAAGTATTCTTTTATCCCAGCCTCTTCAGGCTTTCCAAGTATTCTTTGTTATCAATTGCTTCTCCAGGAAACTCAGTGCAGTATTCTTTTTCCCAAGCCTCTCCAGGCTTAACAAGTATTCTTTGTTATCAACTACTTCTCCAGGCAACTCAGTGCAGTATTCTTTTCTATTAAGCCTCTCCAGGCTCTACCAAGTATTCTTTTCTATCAAGCCTCTCCAGGCTCTACCAAGTATTCTTTTCTATCAAGCATCTTCAGGCTCTACCAAGTATTCTTTTCTATCAAGCCTCTCCAGGCTCTACCCGATTATTCTTTTCTATCAAGCCTCTTCACGCTCTACCCGAGTATTATTTTCTATCAAGCCTCTCTAGGCTCTACCCGAGTATTCTTTTCTATCAAGCCTCTTCAGGCTCTACCCGAGTATTCTTTTCTATCAAGCCTCTCCAGTCTCTACCTGAGTATTCTTTCTTCCTCCAAGCCTCTCCAGGCTCTCAAGAGTATTCTTTCTTCCACCAAACCTCTCCAGGCTCTCCAGAGTATTATTTCTTCCACCGAGCCTCTCCAGGCTCTCACACACTTAATGTGTTTACAATTAAGAATTGAATTTACGTTTCAGCGAAACTTAAACGTCAGTTTTTCTTGTACATAGGGATTACTGAGTAAAACTTAGAAAACAAAGATTAACTGCTAAGTACAAGGAATGACAGAGATACGAGTGTATAAATGTAGGCTCTAATTCATCTCTGTAGGTTCAGAAGGTTGGCGGTATATGATCTTTTTTTAGCTTGGCCAATTTCTTCTGTGAGCTTGATAAATGCCATGGTTTAAGGATAGATGCTTTGATATTCTTGGTTGCCTCCTTTTTGTCAATGCCTTATGAATATATCATTTTGATTTTAAGGCTGACTTTCCTCTCTTTTCTTCTTCTTCCTTCTCTCTTCTCTTGAAGTTTCTAGGATCTCCCCTAGTTCTTTTCTGTGCTCTCTCTTTCCTTCAAGGGTCAGAGGCTTGAGGCAAAAGCTCTTCTCAAATTCACATTTCATGCTATTTATATGTCTTGATAAAATATAGCCGTTGAGAAGTGTTTTGACTTTACCGTTGAGAAGGTATGAGTGATGTTCTTCAAGCCGTTGTGAAATAGCTTCTCATTTGGTAGCTTCTTTCTTAAGCAGATTAGGTATGCAGATGAATTAGTTCTGACACACTGTAGATAATATAATAATCTTGCTTTTATCTGAGAGAGTTTCCTTGATCTTCAACAGGTTGATATCCTCTCTCTTCTTCTTCTTCTTCTATTCTCTTCTTTATATTTTCTCCGAGAGTGAAATTTCCACTTCAGCAAGTTGGCTTGGCTTCTCTCTCCTTTTTCTTTCACTGTGTGAAGTCTGTGGATAGAATAGAGATGATTTTTAGCCGTTGTGCTTCTTCTTTATCCATAGTGAGTTTAGCTTTTCTTTCGGAAAAGACTTCCGACTTCTGATGACGTGTTGCAGAGTTTGTACAAAAGTAGGTGTACAACAACGTTGACCTATCTTTGATCATTATTTGCTTTTCTGCCTTTTTCTCCCTTTTATTTTTCGAACAGAGCTTCTTGAAAGAAAGAAAATAGCTTTTGCTACTATTTCCTTTCTGGGTGAAGGCATAAGACATTTAGACAATATTCTAGTTGTTAATCAAATGGTCTTTGCCTTTTGTTGAGACTTCTCGACGTTCAAGATCTGTCCACATAGTTAGAGAGTTGAGAGTCTTCATATCTTCAGAATGTTATATGACATGTCTGGTTTCTTCTTCTTCAGATAGATTGAAATGCCACGTCACTGTATTCGTAGAGTATATGTTTAGTAGATTCATTTTATCATGCACATACTTTCAGAGAGTTGAATTACTTCAACACTTTTCTTCTTCAGATTGCTTCTTCTAGATTTGCTTTCTTTATTCTTCATATTGTTGCTTCGTTGTTCTTCCTTGTTCTTGATGATCTTCCATGAGCTTGATTCTGATCTTCATTGGTTGATTCAGCATGTTGTTTATTTTCCGATAGTTGCTATGATGAAGGGTTGCTTTCCTTCTTACTGAATTCCTTTCTTCTTCAACATTGCCACTTAAGAGTGATTGGATTCATCTTTTGTGTTCCTTCTGATTTGCGATCTTCTTTGAAGAAAATCTTTATTTCATCTTGCAGATATGCTTCTTTTCTTCAGTCCATATGTTTTCAGCCGGTTGAACACTTTTTCAGATAGCTCGCTGTGTTGTTCTTCTTTTTAGCTTGCAGCTTCTTTCTTCTTGTAGCTCGTTGCTTTTTTCTTCTTCTTTGGTTGGTTATCTTCAGAGAGTTGCTCCAGTGCTTTCCTCGTCTTCTTGATCTTCTGTTCTCCTTCAGCAGGTTTCTCCTTTCAGCAGGTTGCTTCTACAAAATTCCTGAAATACATAGAAAAATACCTTTCTTAGTAGCACCTATTTTCTTATAGTTTAGTCTAATTTGTTACTCATTAAAACCAAGGATAACAAGTCTTGAATCTAATTTAAATACTTAAATTAATTTTGAGACTCAACATTCTCCCCATTTAATGATGACAAATTAGATATGACTAAACAAATATAGTGAAAGATTTAAATTACAGAAAGTTTATATAAGTTTTCAGATAAGTTTTATTTAGAGTGAAAACTTGTGAAAACTCCCCCTAAACTAGACGGTTTTTCTTCTGAACCAGGTTTAGTTATGATTCTCCCTTTTTTATCAAACTTTTATCACCTTTTACCAAATAACTTTCTGAAGTATTTTTCTTTCTTTCTTCCTCTCAGGAATTTTATACCAACTGTGGATATACGTTTCTTATTACCAAACTTTATCTAAGCACTTAAGTTTCTTTTCATAACAGATTTTTGTTAGTTGTTTAGTTATATGTCTTCTCCCCCTTTTGTCATTATTTAAAAAGGTGGATTAACGTTGACACTTTTATTGCCTTATAAGATCAAGCAGATACATTAAACACATGATCACAACAAGATAAAACTTAATCACCAAGAATCAGATTTTAATAAGAATAAAGTCTTAGATAAGCAAGAGCAAATATGAGTAGAATGGAGATTTAAAAAAAATCTTTAAGCAAAGTAACAGATGAACAAGAAAAGTTTCTTTTAAAGAAGACAACAGAGTTACAAAGAATAAAAGCAGAAAAGTTTTTATTAATAATTTGAAAATATATCTTAGTTACATCAACGCTAACTCTCTTGATTCCTATGACAGATTTTTTCGACTATGTTCAGTCTCAGCCAACGCTGCTAAGCTTCTGTTAGCCTCCTAGTTGTGCTGCTTCATCACGCAATCCTTTTTCTCTAGCAACATAGGGGATTCTTCTTTCGTAGAAGGTGAAAGTAATAACCCTATGTGGGAAGCATGATACTCACCCCTTCTAGAAGAATGCAACACCCCTAACTATCAAAAAGAGAACTGGGAAGTTTCAGCATCCCAGTCTCCGTTAGGTTGGAAAAATCTTCTTCCATAAGCAACATTTGATCTATCTTTCTTGATCTTCCAATTTTGGCTGCCCATGCCGGTGCATTCAAGGTTTCTTCACTCTTTTTATACATCACATTCTCTAAGACATCATTGTAAACAATGATTCTTTCCTCCGTCACATGAGTATTCAGATAGATTCCCATATTACCTCAACCTCTTTTACTGGCCTTCAGACTTCATAATCACAACAATCTGTTAATAAAGTAGAAGGCTTTATGGAGATGGTTTTGTTGAGAACTTCTGAGAATATAAAGACCTCGGAGTGACGAGATTTCCAAGAGAAGCAAAGGGATTGTTTATTTGGACGGTCGCACACGCAACATAGGTAGGCACATATAGCTTTAAAGATAATAACTTTTTGTATTGGGAGCTGTGTAACGTGAATCAATGACTGGACAAGTCAAGAACTAGCGGTCATAGGAAATCAGATCATTAACGTTGCTTTTAGATATTAAAGAGATTTTTAACAATCAACAAAACAAAAAATATTTTAATAAAATCTTTTTGAAATAGTATTATAATGTTACCAGAGAAGATACTTAGTATTTTGTACTTTCTGAGACTCAATTCTTCTTCAAGGACAGGTTTGTTCCTTGCATTTTCTGATATGGTTTATGGTACATCGGCAGCATAATCTTGATCTTTGAGTTCTCCATCTTTTCTGGCTTCCTTTCAATCAAGAGTAGTTATCATCATATTTAGTCCCTTAAGAGTAGAGACTGTCTCAGTGACTCAAGCAACAGTCACTTCAGCAGTTCTGACCCACAATTTCAGCAAGTTCATTGAGAATTTTCTGAACAGGTTCAGAAGCTAGAAGTGATGCCACATCAGCCACCTTTCAAGATGATATTAGCCGTTTGATGATCAACTTTAAGATCTGTTTGCTGAAACAAACAAAGAAAATACCTTTCTCAAACCACTTTGTTAATGGACAAAATAATAATTATTAAGTATCTTGTTATTAAATTATCTTCCTTTGAATACTTTATTTATCTTTGACAGGGACTCCCCCTCAATTCGATATTTCTTTATGAAAACCACTAGACTTGAGAATCTTGATGAAGAAAATCTATCTTTCTTTTGACATTAGTTTAAAAAGTCAGAGGATTTCAGATAATTAACCTTGGTAGATAAAAGATTTTTATTATTAAGAGCTTATTCTATTTTATGGGTTATATAAGTTACGACACAGAAACACATAGTGTCAACATCACAGTCATGAAATCACAAGTTAAACTTAGGTAATAAAATCAGAAAGTATAAGAAACACATGTAAGAGAACTATAAACACACGAAACTGTAATATTTTCACAGCAAACTATCAAAGGAGTGAACACAAAAGACAAGGCTCTTTTGAATGAATTAAGAACTATCAGCACGCAGGGTCTCAGCAGCATTGACACCCTCATTCTCTGCCTTCATCTTCAGCATCTCCTTTTGAGTTTATTTCAGCTTCTTTGCTAGTCGATTCACGCGCGCATGCAGCCTTTTCATATTGTACCAAACACCTTTTGAAATCTTCTATGAACACCCAAATGATCAGAGGTTCCTGTCCTTTTCCCTTTGACATAGGATGTAGGGGTGGAAACAGGCCAGGCCAGGCTTTGGCAGGCCTGAGCCTGGCCTGACTCCTAAATCTTAAGCCTGAGCCTGGCCTGTTACCTGGATGTATCATTCCAATTAAATCTAAAGCCCATCCTCGAAAAGGCCAAGGCTTTATGATTGAATGCAATTCACTTGCTGGAACTTGTTGTACATTTCCATGCTTTTGACATTCTTCACAAGACTTTGCAAAATTATGACAATCTTTGGCCATAGAAGGCCAAAAGAATAATTTTCTTTTCAAAATCCATTCCATTTTCCTTCCTGCTTGGTGAGCACCACAAGCTCCTTTATGAACTTCTACTAAAGCTAAGTAAGCTTCAGTTTCTCCCAAACACCGAAGTAAATTCCCATCAATTGCCTTTTTGTAAAGTTCTTCTCCTAAAATACAATAATTCAGGATTTTGTATTTCAAATGTTTCTTATTTACCAAGGAAGGATTTTGGATAAGACTCACAATTTCACTTCTCCAATCATTCTGTTCTAAGAGATTTATATTATGGATATCGAATCCTTTCATTGGGAACCTTCTTTGAATATCACTAATTTTCCTAAGAGTTCCAATAGAAATTCTATATCCAGAAGCTATTTGAGCCAATTCATTGGCTTCGAAATTTTGACCCCTTGGAATATGTTCAATCTTCACTTCATCAAACATTTCCAAAAGTCTATTGGCTTGAACCAAGTACTTAGCCAATTTTGGATCTAAACATTTATACTCTTTAGTTATTTGTTTAATAACTAATTGAGAATCTCCTCTAATATGAACGTTTCTCGAATTCATAGAAACTAAAATTTCGAGACCAACAATAAGAGCTTCATACTCTACTGCATTATTTGAACAATGATGTTTAATTTCAAACATCATTCGAGTTGGAAACCCTATGGGTGAAATTAGTAAAATTCCAATCCCTGCTCCATTCTTATGTTTGGATCCGTCAAAATATAATTTCCAAGGGTCCAACCCTACATATGTTGATTCCTCAATTGGAATAGGAGGATGATCAACTAAGAAATCTGCAACTACTTGTCCTTTCATTGCTTTTAATGGAACAATCTTTAGTGAAAATTCAGTTAAAGCTAAAGCCCATTTTCCAACTCTACTATGCAATATAGGTTTTAACAACATGTGCTTTATTACATCGAAGTGTGAAATCACAAATACATCATGGGGTTTCACATAATATTTAAGTTTAGTACATGAAAAGTACAAACATAAACACAACTTTTCTATAGCACAATATCTAGTTTCTGCATCATTAAGGACTCTACTCAAGTAGTAAATAGCTCTTTCAACACCATTTTCGTCCTCTTGAGCCAACATACTTCCTATTGTGACTTCTGAAGCAGAAATATACAACTTTAAAGGTTTTCCTGGCAAAGGAGGAGTCATAATCGGAGGAGTTGTCAAATATTTCTTGATTTCCTCAAAGACTTGTTGGTGTTCATCTTCCCATTTGAAGTTTTCTTCTTTCTTCAATTTCAACAAAGGGGAAAATACTCTTGTCTTTCATGATAAATTCGAAATGAATCTTCGAAGGAAATTAACTTTTCCCAGAAAATACTGTAATTGTTTCTTGGTTGTAGGTGGAGATGTTTCGAGAATAGCTTTAGCCTTATTCTTGTCAATCTCAACACCTTTCTTATGCACAAGAAAGCCTAAGAAATTGCCTGCAGATACACCAAAAGCACATTTAATAGGATTCATTTTCAAACCATGCTTTCTCATTTTCTCGAAAGCTTGTCTTAAATGATTCAAATGCAAGTCTTTTGATTCAGACTTAACTACAACATCATCAATATAAACTTGCATAAAATTTCCTATTAAATCATGGAAAATTGAATTCATGGCTCTTTGATAAGTTGCTCCAGCATTTTTCAAGCCAAAGGGCATCATTACCCATTCATAAGTACCTATTGCACCAGGACATCGAAAAGCTGTCTTCGAAATATCCTCTTCGGCAATAAAAATCTGATTATATCCTGAATACCCATCTAACATACTTAATAATTCATTTCCTGCTGCCGAATCAATTAACATATCAGTAACTGGCATTGGGTATTCATCTTTAGGAGTTGCATTATTAAGATCTCGAAAATCAATACATACTCTTAAAGATCCATTTTTCTTAATAATAAGCACTATATTAGAAATCCAATCAACATACCTGGCAGTTCGAATGAACTTGGCCTTTAGAAGATGCTCAGTTTCTTCTTTGATTTTCGAAACAATTTCTGGAGCAAATCTTCTTGGGGCCTGTTTCACTGGTTTCTTTTCTGGAAAGGTTGGAAGCTTATGTTCTACCAATTCTCGACTCAAACCAGGCATTTCATGGTAATCCCAAGCGAAACAATCTTTATATTCCCTCAACAAATCAATGATTTTTTCCTTAAATTCACCTTCGAGATTCTGACTAATAAACGTGGGTCTCTTTTCATTAGCATCACCCAAGTTTATTTCTTCCAAAGGATCTTGAGCTTCCATTTTCTTGATACCTTGAGACAAAAATCCTTCGAAACCCAAGGGAGAGTCATCATAAATGCAATCCAATTTTTCGAACTCAGGCTCTTGTGTTTCCTGAACATAAATCTCAACCCTTTTCATCATTTGCTCAAAATACTCTTTTTCAGAATCTTTGTTTTCCTCAGAAGAATTTTTAACCCTTTTAGAAGAATCACCTTCTACTTCAAATGAATTTTCTTCTTCTATTATCTCCTCAATGATTATTCTTCCTTCTTGCCACTCGGCCTTAGGGGCCGTTTCTTCTTCATTTTGTTTATTTTCATTGAATTCGGCTTCGAAAGCCGCTTCAACCCTTTTTTTCGGTCATATAGGCCGAAATTCGAGCCCAGAAGCTCGAATCTACTCTGGATCCGACCATTCGGATATTTCTGCGGCCTCGAAGGGGCCGACATCACATTGTAACATAAATCCATAGTTTGGATTTATCCTCAAAGAATAAGGTACCTTGGTAGGAACCAACATGTATTTATCAATTACCTCGTAAGGTTTTGCCTTCATCACTTTTTTCTCAGTACTCCTCACATCCACTGCATCTTCTTCAACCTTAAAGTAGTTTTTATCCCCATCCACATAAATGGGAACTCCTTCTTTTGTCCACATACACAATTTTTGATGCATTGATGATGGAACCGCACCTACTCCATGTATCCACTCTCTACCAAGTAACAGATTGTAGTTTGCCTTCGAATCTACTACCACAAACATAGTGGGTCTCATTATAGTTCCCACTGTCAATTCCAGACATAACACTCCTTCTGATTTCGAAGTCTTACCAATAAAATCTATTATGATCATCTGATGAGGCATTAGATCAAACTTGGTCTTCATCAATCTTTTCATCAGAAACTTCGGCATCAAATTGACTGTCGCTCCTGAATCAACTAGTACTTTGCCTATACTCACATCTTCAACAAGTGCTCTTATAAACAAAGGCTTCATGTGAAGTTGCATCTCTTCAGTGGGCTTCTCAAACACTGCTGAAGTGTTTTGGCAAATTTGTTTGCCAATATAAGTATAGCAAATTGGATCTTCACCAATTTCATCTTCTTCGAAGTCCTCGTCTTCCAAATCCTTCTCGAGTTCTTCGGCATACTCTGCTGGTAAAACAGATACAACTGCGCAAATATCACCAAGATCATCAGCAAACCCTGTTTCGAAATTTTCAGTAAGTAAATCATCCTCATTTTCATTAAAACCTCCAATTACTTGGAATAAAGGTTTCTTTTTGACTATTTGGGCATAGGAGGGATGATTCGAATTTGCTTGCACTTGAATTACTTGAGTATTCTTCGCTTGCACAACTTTTGATTGTTGATTGCCTTCCTCAACAACCGTGTTTTTCTTTTCTTGTTTCTTAAAAGCAGCCTTTCTCATTCTCTGAGCCCTTCTCCATTGGGTTTTAGTCATCTGAGGTCTATTTCCATAGTAAGGTTTCTGATGAGAACCTTGGAAGTTGTTCTGATACTTAACATATCCGGGTCGAACCCACTGGTTCGGAGAAACTGAAGATGAAGGTATGAAAGTACGTGGTTTTACCTTCCCTTGGGATCCTTGTTTCATAGGTTGTTTTCCTTTCTCGAACCTATTCATGTTACCAGGTATTTTTCCCCCAGACATAGACTCTTTCGAAATCCATCCTCCGTATGAAGGATAAGGCTTCTTCTGTTTGTTTTCAAGTCTCTGATGATTTGCAGCCACTTGTTGATAGTGTGTTTTCATTTCTGAGTCATGGAAAATTTTGGCTGCAGATCTATCGAAAACATCATGGCATCTTGGACAAAGTTCAATAGAGGCATCTTCTGCCTTCTTTCGATTCAGAAATTCCAACAAAGTTTCACCTCCTTTCGGGTAGACATCATGGAATTCTCGCTCTCCATCCAAGGCCATCTCAGTGGCCTGCCCCACAGAGTTAGAATCTTCAACTTCGACCATATTAATACTCACAGGCTCAACGTAGTTAGCGTTAACCTGAAGAGGATCGGAGTCAATTTTCATTGCCATTGAAACTTTCTCTTCAAATTTCAATCTTCCCTGTTTGATCGCTTCCTGAATAATATCCCTGAAACGAACACAACTATTAGTCCAATGTCCATAAGTATGATGATACTTACAATATTTTCTACCTCTTCTCTGTTCTTGAGAAGGGATTTTATGATCATCACTTAGTGTTATTTGTTTGTCTTTTACTAAGATATCAAAGATTTGATCTGCCTTCGAAATGTCGAAACCATAGTTCTTCTTTAGAAATTTATCTTTATTATCATTATTGGTATTTCCACTAGGTTTCAAAGATTGACAAACATAAGGAGGTCCAGGCTTAAGTTCTGCTACATGAACATCATTTTCTTCCATATCATATTCGAAATCACTATCATCTGATACTTCCAAATATGCTACTTTGTCTTTTCGAAAGATTTTGTCAGTTTTTCGAAATCTCTCTTTTTCTTTCCTTAAATGTTCAATTTGCCTAACTTTATCAGTCAATTGAGCCATGTCTCTAAGCTGTTGATTAATCAATATCTTTCGAATTGAATAATCTAGTCCTCCTGCAGCCATTTGGACTAACTCATATTCAGGAATTTGAGTAAAGCATCTAGCTTTCATTTGCCTGAATCTATTCAAATAATCATCAATAGATTCATTTGAAAATCTTTTAATGTTCACTAGATCCATTAAAGTAACTTTGGTTTCCCCTCGAAAGAACTGTTCGTGAAAACTTCTTTCTAATTGATTCCATGTATGAATCGAATTTGGGGGAAGAGTTGTAAACCAAGTGAAAGCATTCTTGGTTAAAGAACTAGGAAAATACTTCATTTTAAGTTCTTCATTATTTGCCAAATCACCCGCTTCGATTTGATATCGAGCAATGTGTTCGACGGTAGATTCCCCTACTTCTCCAGCAAACTTAGTAAATTTGGGAACTTTCCATCCCCTTGGCAATTCAGTCTGCAATACCACTTGGGTAAAGGGAGAAACTACATAAGGGTGGTTTGCAAATCCTACATTGAATCCATGTCTATTTAGGACTTGTTCAACTATTCCAACAACATTTTGTTGCCCCCCAAGTTATTTTCTCTTATCCTTTCGAGAACTTCATCAGCATTCTGATTTCTATTCAGGATAACCCTGGGAGCATTGTTTTCTCTATTTTCAACAGGATTCACAGGATTTGGTATTTGGTTATTCTGATCTCCTTGATTTACAGGAGGATTCATGTTAGCCACTTGTCTTACTATAGGATCTGTGGGTGCTCCAAACACATCCGCAATCCTTTCCATTTGCCTACCCAACAAATTATAATTTGTATTCGTTGTTTGTACTAGGGGATCGAACACTGTGGCCATTTGAGTTGTCAACATGTTCACCATTTCATGGTTACTTTCATCCATTTGTTGCCTTAGAGTTTGCAACATAGAATTTGTGATAGATGAAGAAGAATTTCCCACAAAGGGATTAAACATGGGTTCTCGAACAACAAAAGGACCCACTGTTGACATAGTTGGTGGGGCTGTTCCAGAATTTGGAACAAATCCATATGGTAACCCATACTGTGGTTGCCCATTTTGAGGCATAGACATAAAACTGGGTATAGGGATTGTAGAACCAATTTGACTTACTACAGGATCTGTCACAACAGTAGTGGTTGTAGTAACATTCATTGATGGTTCCCTTGTAACACTATTATTTCCATTAGCCCCATTATCATTGTTATTTACAGACTCATTCCTTGGGGGAGACGAATTCTCAGAATTCGTAATATTAACATTATCCCTATTGTTATTTCCACTCGCATTGTGCCTAGAATTGTTAGCCATTTGAACAGAAATTGTTCTTCCACTTCTCAAACGCATACAAGAACAAATTTATTCATAAAATCGTAACACTCACTACCTTTTGGCAATTCGTCCCACTGGGCGTGCCAATTTGTTTGTGGTGAAAAATTCAGATTCGAAAAGAATGAATTTTAACACTTTGATTCTACGAGCAATCTGGTGATTAGAATCAAATCCTCTTACGGGACTCTTTTAAAAAAATAGGTTTGTGGTGTTTAGATTTTCAAAAGTTAAATTTTCTGGAAAATTTGGTTGATTGGTACATAATTTCACCAAATCAATTATTATGGTTTTCTAAAATCCAGAAGTGATAAGTTTTCCAAAGATTGATTCAGAATTCTATCAAAAAAACTTATCTTTTATCAAAAGTAAGAACTACTTGATTCAAAATTTTATCAAGTTTCAAAATATTTGTAATTTTTCAAATAAGTCAATGAAAGTCTCAAATAAATGTAAAGCAAAGAAGAATTGCAGAAAGTAAATTGCAGAATGTAAACAAAGAAAAGAAAACGAATTGTAAGAACAATATGCATTAAGATAAAGATGGATGGGTTCATCACATACTTGTTTCCCTTTGTAACCTGTTTCGTCGCAGTGTGATCGGACTTGTAAGGTGTTTTAGAGAATATGAGTATGAGTGATTTGCCAACCTTTATTACATTGTGGGTTCTACTATTTATAGATTCCTAATCCTAACGGCTAACTAATGCATGTTTGACACATCAGCAAACCTATGTGTTGGCAGCGTAGATGCTTGCCACGTTTTCTGCTATCCAAAAAACTGATTACAATTTTCAAAATAAACCACTAATTGATTGACACCTGTCTTTATCTTGTATAACTTCCATTAACTGTTGTCTTGGTGTCTTCTGTCTTCTCGAAATCTTATCTTCTAATTTCTCGAAGTCTTGTCTTCTGATTTTCTCGAAATCTTCTACCTATTTCCTCGAGATCTTGCTCTCTGATTTCTCGAAATCATTTCTCTGTTTTCTCGAACTCTTGCTTTCTGATTTCTTCTTCATGAATTCGCGAAAATCTCTCCTCTTCAGACTTAGTCTTTTCTTGTCATTTAAAGTCAATAAGTCTTTATTCATTTTCAAAACCTGATTATACTTTCTTCAGTACCATGTGCCAAATTCTATTTAACCATTCAAAAGTCATGAAGACCACCGGCCACTTAATTTCCATGTGGGAATTCTTTTCATTGGTCATTATAATGGTATCCATTAATGGCACCTGGCTCTTTTACTCTTATAAATAAGAGTGAATTTTGTACAATCTCTTCACAATTCTTCGTTCTTTTCTTCTTCCTGTTTTAACTTCTCTTAGATAATTTCTTCAAAATCTATGAAGAAGTTAATCTCTTTGGCTTTTACGTTCAATCTAATCTGGAATGATTTCGTTTTTTGATAAGATTGACGTAATAGCCAAAGTCATTGGCTTTTTCAACCTTTACCTTCAAAGGTTCTCTTTTAGATTGAATGTAACAGCCAATTATAGATTCATTTATTTGATAAATGAATCTCTCACTAATTCTTCGTTCCTCTCTCTAGGTACACCCCAAGCACAAAGGTGGTTTAACAGATTGGAGAATTCATTCTTTTTGCCTTGGATCAATCATAGCTTGTAGGGAAGGAAGAAGAGAAAGAGGCATGGAAGACATGAGTCAAAGACTCATTCTAGTTTAGGACAGTTTCCTTTCTAATGTTTTAGGGACTTAGGATAGTTTTCTTTCTAAATGTATCTCCATTGTATTCGAACCACATGTAATTCGAATTTGGATTATGAATGAAAGAATTGCCCTTTACCTTTTGGAATACCTCTTATATACTTTTCCTTGAATATTCGAGTTCACAATTACCTTCTTTCTCAAATTTCTAAAGTCTTTGTATTAACTTTACCTCAAATATTCTCTAAGTCATTAGACTTATTACCAAAATTCGAAATAAGGTAATATTAACCTTCTTCTGTAAATTCGAAATGACATCATATTGTTATCACTTGAGGAATTCGAAATAATTGAAAATCAAATCCCAACAGATATGAATTTAAGCTCCAGCCTCATTCTCCAACCATTGGTTTCCATGGGCTACATTCTCACTCGTATCATTGGAACACCAAGGTATGTTCAGGGCTTCAAACCATTCCAGGTTTGATAGTCAGTTTGCTCAGCATGGTTGTCTTCAGACCAACAACCAACTTGATTGATCTAGCAGATCAACTGACAAACATGACTAACTGACCAACAGGTCAGTAGCCTGATTAATCTAACCGACCAACATCTTCAAATTCAATCTTGGGGCTATTTATATGTTCTGCTTGAATATAGCCGTTGAAGATGATTCATAATACCGTTGAGTCGATGATGATGTGGCTCATATAGCCGTTGTGTAATAGCTCCTCAAACGGTTGCTTCTTCATAAGCGAATAGGTGTTCAGACGATCCCGTTCTGACACTTGTTATGTGCTTCTTTATTAGAGATATTCTGATATGTTTATGCTTGCTCTCTCTTGATCTGCTTTTGCTTTCTTTTGCTTTCTTCTGCTTGCATCTGATTACTTCTGCTTTCTTCAGATTTCTTCTGATTTTCTTCGGAGTGTATATGAGGAAATATCCGTTGGATTTATCCATTTGCATATTCTGCGTATACTCCTTTTTCCACATGCTTCTTGACACCATTTCTTCTTTCCTCTTTGAGTGAGGTGTCTAGTCCAAAAGTTGTTGTTGTCGTTTCTTCTTTGGATAAAGATATATGATATTATAAGCATTTAATCATATAATCTTTTCTTCTGTGTTGAGAGCTGTTTTATGCATTCAGAGAGTTGATATGCTTAGAATGATTGATCTCTTCAATCTTCACATATACTCTGATATTGTTAGTTCATCAGCTTCAACAAGTGCTCATAATTGTTTCAAGCTTATTTCAATTCTCCAGCTTGAAATGCTTTCAATTCTTTGATATCAGCTTCATTCTTCTTCTTCTTATTATTATTATGAGATATGCCTTCTGATCTTCAGATGATTGCAGCTTCATTCTTCTTGTATCTTCTTCTTCTTCTGATATGAATAAAGATGTTGAATTATATGTATTTTATTCAGACATCTTTCTTGTTGCTTTTACTTGGTCTTCTGTCCCGTTCTGATCGTTGGCAGACATTGGTACAGTAGGTCTGCGCACGCAGATACCTTTTGTTGCAGGAGCGGCAACATTGCAGAAAGTCTTTGCAGTGTTTCCTTATTTGTGCAAGACTTTGGTCGAGGTCGAAAAGCATGTCTGACTTTTGTATATAACCCATCTGATGGAGTGAGCCATACTCTTTGTAACGTCTCTGTTTGTGGTGAAAAATTCAGATTCGAAAAGAATGAATTTTAACACTTTGATTCTACGAGCAATCTGGGTATTAGAATCAAATCCTCTTACGGGACTCTTTTAAAAAAGTAGGTTAATGGTGTTTAGATTTTCAAAAGTTAAATTTTCTGGAAAATTTGGTTGATTGGTACAGAATTTCACCAAATCAATTGTTATCGTTTTCTAAAATCCAGAAGTGATAAGTTTTCCAAAGATTGATTCAGAATTCTATCAAACTTATCTTTCAAACAAGAATACAATTTTCTTGATCCAGAATTTTATCAAGTTTCAAGATATTTGTAATTTTTCAAAGAAGTCAATGAAAGTCTCAAATAAATGTAAAGCAAAGAAGAATTGCAGAAAGTAAATTGCAGAATGTAAACAAAGAAAAGAAAACGAATTGTAAGAACAATATGCATTAAGATAAAAATGGATGGGTTCATCACATACTTGCTTCCCTTTGTAACCTGTTTCGTCGCAGTGTGATCGGACTTGTAAGGTGTTTAAGAGAGTATGAGTATGAGTGATTTTCCAACCTTTATTACATTGTGGGTTCTACTATTTATAGATTCCTAATCCCAACGGCTAACTAATGCATGTTTGACACATCGGCAAACCTATGTGTTGGCAGCGTAGATGCTTGCCACGTTTTCTGCTATCCAGAAAACTGATTACAATTTTCAAAATAAACCACTAATTGATTGACACCTGTCTTTATCTTGTATAACTTCCATTAACTGTTGTCTTGGTGTCTTCTGTCTTCTCGAAATCTTATCTTCTAATTTCTCGAAGTCTTGTCTTCTGATTTTCTCGAAATCTTCTATTTGTTTCCTCGAAATCTTGCTCTCTGATTTCTCGAAATCATTTCTCTGTTTTCTCGAACTCTTACTTTCTGATTTCTTGAAATCATTTCTCTGTTTTCTCGAACTCTTGCTTTCTGATTTCTTCTTCATGAATTCGTGAAAATCTCTCCTCTTCAAACTTAGTCTTTTCTTGAATATTCGAGTTCACAATTACCTTCTTTCTCAAATTTCTAAAGTCTTTGTATTAACTTTACCTCAAATTTTCTCTAAGTCATTAGACTTATTACCAAAATTCGAAATAAGGTAATATTAACCTTCTTCTGTAAATTCGAAATGACATCATATTGTTATCACTTGAGGAATTCGAAATAATTGAAAATCAAATCCCAACAGATGCCCCCCCGAAAATAGTCTCTTTCAAATAATGATTCATTTTTTGTAGAAAGAGATATTTTTGGAACAAACCTTGGTATTCCTCATAACAGTTATTTAAAATTTAAATGGAAATTTAAATATCAGTTTCAGATAAACCTTTCATTTTCCAATTAAATTAAATATTGCAGTTACCTTTTAAAGTTAACTGAATTTGCCACGTTTTTGGGTTACTGGTTCACGTCCCAAAACCATGTAATCATGTCTTCTCTTCTCATATAAATACTAAGAAAAAACCCTTCAGTTTCACTTTTCCATTTTCAACCTTAAGAAACTCAACTCTATTCTCTCTCTTTACGGCGTGTTTACCTTCATCTTCAAGGTAAAATCTTTACTCATTTTAATCATTCTTTCTTCGTTTTAAACTCGATTTTCACCGTTTAAATCTCTTAAGGTTTCTGATTTTATATTTCTTGCTGTGTTTCCAGCTCTCTTAAACTGTTACATTGTATTTTCTCTTTCCTCAAGAAAACTTCAAGCTCCATTAATGGCTTCTCAAGCTCAAGATTCTGTTCCTCTTGCAATCTGCAAGGGTGATTTCCTTGCCAGGGATGATCAGGTCTATGTTCCTGAACCTGAAGATGTTGAAGAAAAACTTGCTATTTAGAAATCCCAGGTACTTATTCCTTATACTATAAAGAAGAAGAATTTTGCTTTCTTAGGACCTTATACACCTTCTTCTTCATTGAGTCAGTATAAAGAATTTTTCCCTAGTTTTCCCGAAGAAAAAATTCGAATCTTTAGGTCTATCATTCGTTTTGATCATGTTGAAAATCCAACTGAAGTTTTCCGAGCCACTACTCCTTCTCGAAAAGATTCATACATAATGTGGCTAAACAGGGTCGAAAACACCATGAAAGATGTTTGGAAACAAATTGGTATTTATGACCTCATTCAGCTGAGTAGATATGATCTTAATTATGATCCTTCTCTCATTCTTTCCTCTTTACATTTCTGGGAAAGAAGTACCAATTCATTTCACTTGCCTTATGGCATGATTACCCCTACTCTTTTCGATATTTCTGCTATCACTGGCCTTCGACCTGAAGGCCAATTAATTACTCCTTATATCAAAGTGCCTAAACCAATTATTTTTCCAAATTTCGAGAAACTTACCTATTCAAATTTCATTCAAAACAATGCAAAAACTGGTAAAGTTTCTGAAGAAGAGCATGTTGCTTTTCTTTTATATTGGTTATCTGCCTTTGTCTTTTGTTCAAGGTCTAGTCAAATTCCAAAGTCTTTTCTTCCTATGGCTCAAATGTTGGCCAAGGGAATTCGAATTGATTTGAACAGATGTCTTTTGGCTCATGTGTATAATATGCTTTCCGAAAGTATATATGCACTTAAGTCAAAAGATTTAGTTCGAAATCTCTGTGGCCCATTCTGGTTTCTTCAACTCTGGCTTAATGCCATTTTCCAAAACAAGTTTGAGAGTTCTGAGTCTCTCAAATCTGATCTTTCAACTGACATAGAAGGGTTTAGGTTATCCTATTTCACTCCTTCTTCGAAAAAGGATAGAGTTGAGAATTTCAAGTCTTATATTTCATTTTTTCTTTAAATCAAAAAACATTCTCCGAACCTAGCACCTTTTGCTCTTCGAACTCGAGGACCAAATTGGTTTGTTCGAAAATTCCCCTGTGAGAATCCCGAAGAAGAAACTGAAAGTTTGGAACTTTGGAAGCAATTTCTGTCCCCAGACCTATTATACTGTGGCTTCCAACCTAAAGACTTCAAAGTTTTTTACTATCAACCCCAACTGGTGGCTCGTCAATTTGGATTGAGCCAACTTCGTCCAACGCCTTATTACACCAATAAGGATGATATTCTGATTGAAGACTTAGTGGATGGAGAAGAGGGTTTCGAGAAACTCCAACTCAAAAAGGCTAAGAAACCTTTTTCCTTAGTACCAGTCTCCTTTGAACCTTCTTACTACTGCACTCTTGAATTTGAAGAATGGTGGTCTGAATATTTTTTCTAGCATTCAAGTAGACGAAGCTACTTGTCTTTCAAGACTAACCCAAGATCCTGCGCAGAAATTGATCAAGAAGACAAAAGGTACGCATATCAAAGAGATTGAAGCATTTGAGAAATTTTTCCATGTGTTCTATATTCCCAATAAAATTCATAGAACTATTGATGATGCTGCTTCTTCCTTAAAAGAAAAAATTTCTTCAAATAAACAGAATTTTAAACTTATGAATTCTAAAGGTATTTCTGATTTCGAAAAAATTTTGTCCAAGTTCCCTTCTTTGCCTACAGCAAAATTTGGTTTAGCAAAGAGTTTTTATGGTCCTGAATGGACTAAACTTGGAACTCTTGATTTTCTTTTTAATCAATTTAAACCTCTTTCAAAAAGAGTCACTTTAACAGACTATACTTTGGACAATTACCCTTTTATTCCCCATGTGGATATAGAACATGTGAGAATAATTTCTAAAGACCTTATAGTTCAAGGTAACGATATACATCATTTATTAATTCCTCTTATTATTCCCAATTTGTGATTCTGACTCCCTTTCCTTTGTTTTAGCTAAAGAGTGTAAAATCTCAAAGGAAGAAAACTGGGAAAGTAAGAGGAAGGAACTTCAGAAAAGAAATCCAGAAAAAGAAGACTCCATCTTCTTCTCAAAAACTTCTGTAAGTTCATTTCTCGAAATCTATATTTGAACCTTTTCGATATTTCGATCTTTTGTTAACTCGCTTTTTCTTTTTTTTTTTAGACTTCTGCTTCGAAATCACAAAAGAAGACTACTTCTAGCAAGGCTGAAAAGAATGATGAGCCTTCTGAGAAGAGTTAATATGCTTCGGCAGGAAAGAAAGGAAAAGCAGATACTTCTAAGCCCATTGTAAATAAACCAATAGTAAAGGCTGAAAAGAAGAAGAAGAGAAAAATTGAAACTTCAAAAGAAGAATCTCTTTCAGAGGTAACTTTCGAATTTGTATTGTCTAATTTTGAAATCTTATTTGATTTCGAGAAAAACTCATATCTTATGCTTCTTTCGAACAGGAAAGTACCCCTGAAAAACAAATTGCTCCTCTGAGAGAGAAAACTTCAAAGAAAGAAAAGAAAACCCAAAACCAAAATTCTATCAGTGTTCCTCCAGGGAAGACCATTGGAGCAGTAAGTTCCTTTCCTTCATTTTCTAAGTTTTCTTTTAAAAACTTGTTCTTTTCTTCCTGGTTTTGGAAAAATTTCTCTTATGCCAATATCAGAGAGTTAGGCAAGGTTTAAAGTTAAAGCATATAAGGAACAAATCCCAAGTGGAATTGTTGAAACAAGTAAACCTTTTAACTCTCTTATGAAAGAAAAATATTCATCTTCAAACTTTTTTTTTCTGTATATCTAACTTAGACTATTTTCCGATTTCAGATAAACCTTTCTTCGAATTCCCTAGCTGAAAGTGGTGGAACTGGAGAACTAACTGTTGAAAGCCCACTTCAAGCTGTTTCTTCAAAGAATCACAGAAAATAACTCTGGAGAATATCGAAGAAAGCAATGAGGAACTGAAAAGAAAGAAGAAGAAAAGGAAGAAGAGGAAGTCCAATCTCCTTCTAATCCTACTAACGAAGACTCTCAAGAAAAAGAAAACAATCAAAACGATCCTACAAACTCCCCCGATCCGAATTCGGAAAGACAAAGGATTCTTCCTCAAAGGAGATTCAAGTACTCAATCTGAATCAGAGACTCCTGAACAGGCTCCTGGGTTTTCGAGGGATTCATCTAAATCAACGCCAATTTACAAAGCTACAAGCTTGGATGATTGCCTCAAAGATCTGGATGAGAATCCTTTCTTGATTCTAGATGTACTTTCAGGGGAAGTCTCCTTGTCATCTGCTCATTCCGAAGCAACTATTCAGAAACCTTTGAATGAAGAAGATTCAATAGATCAAGGGCTTCAATATTTCAAGAAACTGATCTTCGAAAAACAGATGATGAAGGAGATTCCAAAGGATCGTTTGTATAGAGAAGAAATAGAGAGTTTCCTCATATATTTTGACAAGAAGAATTCTCAGCTTTCTGATTCTCAACAAACTTGGGTGAAAAATTTTGCTGAACACTATCATAACAGTGTTGCACTATCAATCAAATCGAAAAGACCAAATCACAATTGGCTAGTCATAAGAGTGAAAAGGCCGAATTGGTTGACAAAATGCAACACAGCAAACTGATAGTGAATAATCATGAACAATCCATTCAGCAAAATTCTGCAAGAGTTGAAGAATTGAAGAAGGAAAGGTTGAGAATCGAAGGCTTAATTAAAGAATATCAAGAAAGGTTTGATGAACTTGTAAAGGCTGAAGACGAAGTTGCTGCTACCCCTTCGAAACAAAGGACTATTCGAATGGAAATCATCAATTCCGTTAAAGGGATTTCGAGGAATGTTGTTCAAGTCACCAAGATATTGAAAATCTGGAACGAGAAGACTTGAGCTTCAAAACTCAATATGAAGACCTCATGCACAACTTCGCGAAGCTGAAAAGCGAAATTCCATTTTAGCCTTTTCGTTTTCTCCTTGTCTTTTATTTCACTATGTTTTTGTTCGAGCAAGGGCTCGAATTTTAATTGCCACCCAGACAATTATTTCTGTTTATGGCAAATTTTCAACTCTTGCAAGTTTGGTTTGTATTCTTTCAAGTATTTTCCATTTATTGATAATATGCGCAAATCACCAACCAATTTCGAATTGAATACGCATTACTGGAAAACACTTTCTCAATTTCGAAAGGTCCTTCCCAATTAGGTGACCATTTCCCAAACTTCTTAGACTTTTTATCAATTGGCAAAATCAACTTCCAAACATAATCACCAACTTGGAATTCTTTTTTCTTAACTTTTCTATTATAACAACGAGTTATTTGCTCTTTTGTCTGATTATGTTTTCAAGAGCAACCAACCTTTCTTCATCAAGTTGATTTAATTCATCAAACATCAAATTCCAATAATCTTGAGAAAGTAACTCATATTGTTTTGAACTCTTAATGATTGTAAGTTCACCTCAACTGGTAACACAACATCATGACCATATACCAATTTATAAGGAGTAGTTCGAGCTGCCTCTCTTGGAGAATTTCTATAAGCCCAAAGAATTTGATTCAATGTCTCATGCCAATTTCTAGGACGTTGTCCAATATGTCTTTTGATCAAAGCAATAATAGTTTTATTAACTGCTTCAACTTGACCATTGGCTTGTGCATAATAAGGAGTAGAAGAAAGTAATTTTATTCCTTTTGATTCAGCAAACCTAACCATTTTCCTCCCAGTAACATTGTTCCTTGATCTGTAGTAATGGTTTCTGGTAAGCCAAACCGAAATATAATGTTTTCTTTAATAAAACGAATGATATCTTCTTGAGTAACTTCTTTTAGAGGAATTGCTTCTACCATTTGGTAAAATAATCAACTCCAACTA